>JARKIC010000146.1:0-427027 GCA_029378375.1 Mycena olivaceomarginata | reverse complement strand
CTCAGAAAAAAATGTTTTATGCGCCAGGGACCATATATTATCACTGGAAATGCAGTCGATGTGCGAGTACTTCGTGCCTCCAAGCAGACTTGGCTCGATGAATGCATGAGTACGATTGTGTATAGCCCAGTCCCTGGGATAAGTGAATTCATTGACTTCCCACAGTCCTGGAAGAATTATTGCAGGACCACTCTGCACATCAAACACGGTGAGTGGCAAGTAACTTTAAATTGCACTCAGTGAACATTTGAAGATGTGGGGCAGTGTTGGCCCGCCTCTTCGATGCGACATCTGGTTGGCGGGGCCTAGTAGAAAAAAATAGATATGAACGGGATGTGGAGTGTTCATCAGTGAGACGAGATTAATGGAATCAAGGATTGAAACATCGAGTAAGCGGAAAAATCTGTTCCACATGTGCAGGACCGAGTCTGTGTAATTGATGACGCAAAAATGGCGAGTCATTTACTAAGGTGGACGGATCGGGCGTTGCTGATTAAATTACGCAGTAGAGAGCTCATTTTTGCTCCATATATCGCCTATGAAGTGGATAGGCACCCAGCTCGACAGAACGGTCGTGGAATATACTCGTGCTCTCAAAAAGTGTTGGCGTCATGGGCCAGGGTTCTCGGTGTTCAGGCCCACAAACAACTCCAAATAACTTGTAGACCGAAATTATGAGAAAATAGAAGATATTCCAATATGTTAACATATTACCATAAAACGCAATTCCAGAGATATAAGGGATTTTTGGTCAGAATTTGAAATCGACTTTTGCTACAGGGTCCGTGGGGAAATTTGATCTTCATAGTCAAAAAGTACTCATTGAGTAGTGCAGAATAACACTTTGAACCATATCAATAGCTCATGTTTTGAGCTCACAATTACAATTAAAAAACAGAAATTTTTGCGAATTTTTACCAGTTTTTGCTAAATTTGCTGAAAATGGCCATTTTGTACCCATTGCTGCAAGCTCAAATCAGGAGCTATTAGAGGGTTTGCGGCTGATTGATGAGAACAGTGGAGTTTGAAAAGGCTTCAGACAGACAGACAGACAACGTTATTTTATAAAGAGGGTGATGCATCTCTATTGCATTAGGTCATGCTTTTCAAAATGCCCACCATTTGAATGCACCTCTCTTGCATCAGGTCCTTTTCAAAATGCTCGCCATTTGAACCTACCTCTATTGTGTCAGGTCATGCTTTTCAAAATGGCAGCCATTTGAAATTGAATGCATCTCTATTGTTCCAGGTCATGCTTTTCAAAATGCCAGCCCTTTGAATGCAGACAGCCTGCATTTGTGTGGATTGACATGGAGAGCCCTGAGTTCGTTTTCAAAAGCACCACCGCTTTTGTATGTACTTGTACCGTAGCCTATCTCTCCGAGCCCAATTCATGCGGGGCCCGAGAGGTGCGTTCAAATGGCAGGCATTTTGAAAGCATGACCTGACACAATAGAAGTGCGTTCAAATGGCAGGCATTTTGAATAGCATGACCTGACACAATCGAGGTGCATTCAAATGGCAGGCATTTTGAAAAGCATGAGGTCATGCTTTACAAAATGCCTGCTATTTGAATCCAGCCATTCGAAATTGAATGCATCTCTATTGCACCAACGCACCTTCCTCGGTGCGGCGGCCTTGGCCTTAGCAGCGGGGGCAGCCTTCTTGCCAACGACGGCCTAGAAAAGGTGTTCAGTTAGTTATGGATCAACGATGGAGAAGAGGACGACCAACCTTCTTGGCTTTTGCTGCAGTCGAAGTAGCCTTCTTCTTGGTGGTCAAAGCCTTTGCCTTCGCTGCAGCCTTTGCGGCAGCCTTTGCCTTAGGCTTAGCCGCAGCGGTCTTGGAAGCTTTGGGCTTGGAGGCAGCGGGTTTGGCGGTTTTAGAGACAGGCTTCGAGTTCTCAGTGAAGATGTGTGAGGGGCAGGAAAGTATAGAACGTGGATGCATACCTCTTTCGACGAGTCGGTGCGTACTTTGGGGGCGAGTTTCACGCAGCCAGACGGACCCTATTGACAATGTAAGAGGACGTATGAAGTCAAGACAACGACGACGAACTTTGGGGTGGACGAAGACGCCAGCCTCCACACCACCGATGATGGCGCGGTTGAGCTGCGAGACATGTGCGGCGGTGTTGAGCTTGTACTTGTCCTCGGCGAACTAGTGACCGGCGACGATGAGCACGAGAAGACTCAACAGCAAACAGCGAACCTTCTTAATGGCGTTGCGGGACACTCCCTGGCGCGTGGGGGCATCGGAGCTGGCAATGCACTCCTGCGAACAAGTTAGGAGAAGTTGAGGATGCACAGAGCACGAATGTACCTTGATGATATCCCTCCACGAAGGGTGGGCGTGGGTGGGCTTGGCTGCGGCCTTCCTCGCTTTGGGGGCGGCCCCTTTGGTGGTCTTTGCTTTCGGGGTGGCAGCGGTTTTCTTGGTCGTTGATTTGGAAGTCTTCTTGGGTGAAGCAGAGGCGGGGGCCGACGCCGACGCTGGGGCGGGGGCAGGAGCAGGCGATGCGGAGACGGAGGCGGAGGCGGACATTTTTCAGGTTTAGGCTGTTGAGCGGCGACTGTTGTGGGAGAAGGCAAGAGTTGAACGTTGATGACAGGCCCTATTTACCCCTATTTATAGTCGCACTCAACCGTGCACGTGATTGCGGCGCGTCTAACGCGTTTGTTGACCTTTTGATCCAAAGTAACTCAGCACAGCCACTGATTCGGCTCATGAAAGATGCCGTTATGCCGACATCCTACACATGGTGAACCAGGGTTTGACCAGGGTGAACCGTGTAGGGCCCTGTAAATAATTCCCAGCGAATTAAAAACCTGTTTTAAATACCGGCATGTAAACAGGGTATTTATAAACCGGTTTATAAACTGACAGGCTAAAAAACGATTTTTTCGGCGTCCCAAGCCCTGATTCCTGCCGCCTTCACCTCCTCCCGCCATCGGATAATCATCCCCCGACCAGTCCGCAAGACTGCGGATCGCACCGTTTCGTCGTCGGAGTCGGAGTCGGAGTCAACACTATTGAGTGCGGCCAGCCCAACCTTGCAGGTTGGTATGAATGAGACATGTACTGGACAATTTCGTTCAAATCGGCAGCCACGTGTCACGCACCCCCCTGTCGATCACGAACTTGGTCGAGGTCACGCGTCACTCAGGCCTCTGTCGAACCTCCAAGTGGTCACACAGGGCCCAAATTGCCTAAATAAATAAAAAAAGGCAAAAAGACAAAAAATTCAGTTCAAATGCCGAAATTTTCGAGGTGTCACGCAAAAATTCGGCGGCTGCCGAAATGTCGAATAGGTAAAATGGGTCACGCGTCACACCCCATGTCGATTTGAATGAAATTGTCCAGTAGTCTGGTTTCCGCCGCCCCGTCGAGGATGATCGGTGCATTGGGGGGTTTGACCGGGGTGAATAGAGCTTTGACTGAGCGCCATTTCAGCGAGGGAGACTTTGTCGTCCGCTTTGCCTGCAGAAATTAGGCAGGAAAAAAATAACGATTGTGATTCGTACCCCTATCATGGCGGCGCGTTTGCGACGGTTGTGTTGATAAATTTGTGTTTGACGAACGATAGTACGAGCTCCGTGGCTCGAACGATCCGGTGTATCAATTCGCGTGAACCGCGAGACCGTGCGCTCTTCCGGCATCGAGTTGGCGAGGATGGAAAAGACTTTGATCGCGACAAACTAGCAAGATATATTCAGAACGGCGCGAGGACGAGAATGAGATAAATTTGCATACTGCGAGAGCACCCGATTGCGGGTTCGGAGCCAAAGACCGCCAGTATTCGATGACCTTAGAGCAGACTTCGGACCAGACACTGACAGGGAAATTTTGGCGAGTGTAGGACTCAAATTGAGTTTTGAAAGCCGCCATGACGCCGGCGGCTGTTGAATAACGTGCGAATTCGGGTGCCTCCCGCCCGGACTGGATTTCCTTTGCCAGGACCTGGAATAAGAACATTCCTACCTTGGCATAGCTAGGCATCGGGGCGCGCGCGGCTGGCCAAGTTGGTTGCCGGTGGACCTCAGGAGGATGGGACTCTTGACGTGCTCTGCAGGTGCGTTAAGTGGAGCTCAGGATACGGGGATATGCATACCAGGATCCAGGAAAAAGCCCGAAAGAAAAGATCTCCACTCAGCCCATGTATCATTTCGTCATATCGTTTATTGACGATGGCGGAAACTTCATTGCGGACGTGTTCAGGGATAGAGAGGGTGTCCACCGTGAAGAGGTCGTGTAGCACCGCAGTGATCGCGACATAGAACTTCCAAATTTCCCACGCCATGGTAAGTGGATTTCAAGGTGGAAAAATTCTTAGACCATCCAAACCTACCATACGAGGTTTACAGTGATTCCAGGTGGGGGTTAGAACGCAACTGTGAGTGTGTGATACAGTTTCGTTCAAATTGCCGGCATGACATAAGGACTCCGATCACGACTTCCGTGTCTGAAACTGCGATTCTCTCCTCAGTTACAATGGTCTCGATAGTTATGGAGAAGACAACAATTATTCGTGAGCTTTTGATGCATTTTACAGCTATTTGCGGTACAAGGCGCGGGCTGTTTTTTTTTTTTTTTTGGACAGTTTTGGCTAGAACAGTCGCCACGACCTCAGTTTTGATCGGATTGTCTCGGGAGTAGGCGCGTTGGAATCGCACTGAAACTCCACAGGGGATGAAGTACCGGCTTTTTTTGATGTAATTTCATAATGCAATTATTTCAAAAAAGTCATTGTTTTCACTAGAACAGCTGTAGCACAATGACTACTGGGCTGATTAACCTAGTTCTTGGATATGTTGTGCATCTAAGCTACCACTAGGGGACTGTGGGGCTCACAGACAGGGGTCTGACCAAATCCGCATAGTGAGCTCTACTTATAGTAGTACCCAAATATCCTCGATAAAGTGTGTGTCAAATAAGGATCAGTGGTAATATTGCCGGGAGGAGTGTGCCATCCCCTGGCGGTAATTCAGATACACAGCATATCCAAGAACTAGGTTAATCACCTGAGTATTCATTGTGCTACCACTGTTCTAGTGAAAACAATAACTTTTTTGAAATAATTTTATTATGTAATTACATCAAAAAAGCCGGTACTTCATCCCCTGTGGACTTTCAGTGCAATTCTAACGCGCCGATCAAAACTGAGGCCGTGGCGACTGTTCTAGCCAAAACTGTCCAAAAAAAAAAAAAACAGCCCGCGCCTTATGTACCGCAAATAGCTGTAAACGGAAACCGACGCACAATTGGAGGTAAAATAATTTAAATAAGGCCTCTCGGTTCAATTTTAGGTTCGGCGTTCGAACGCGGGACTTGCTCCCTGAACGCCGAACCTGAACCTGGCATTCGGTTCAGGGTATCTGTGAAACTTGAACCTGAACGCGGCGTCCGGTTCAGTTCGGTTCAGGTTCGAACCGATTTTTGAACCGGACCTTGCCACCACTAGTACGGCCTGACAACAGGACTGATGGCTCTTGCACCAAACTGACCTCTCGCAATGCAACCAACGATATCCACGAATTTCGGTTTTTGCGTGCAATCGAGACGATTACTGCCAGAATTCAGCATTGCGGTAAATCTTCAAAGAAAGAGTGCGGACAAAAGAGGAATGGTAGTGAAAGAACGCGAAAAAAAAAAGCCTGAGGCGGAAGGTGACCGGAAACATAATCGTAGAGCACCCAATGGGATAAGAACCACAGTTGAATTCCGCCTAAAATTTGAATTTGTTTGACGTGTTGAGGGAATTGAAGTGGTTATTGTCTTGCAAGTCCGCAGCCTTAGAGAGAGAAAACAGCTCTGAGAAAGACACTTGAGAAATATTGCGATACCGACGGCGAGGAAAGCCTTGAGCGAGTACAGGGAAAGGTAGCCACTGAGTGGTGTGGGGCAACAAAAGAATTCCGGGGAACCTTCGATGTTGTTCATTTATACCGGACAGACACTGTACGTGGCCGCAGTAAACTTCTCGGCTATGCATTAAAGCTGTTGATTCATGGAACTGGCCTGCTCACCTCGATGACCCGAAAATGGATTAAATTCGACAGCGTACCTTCGCGGCACAGTCAAGTAATTTCGGGCACGTGAGAAAATGAACGCCACGAGACTTCTAGAAGCGGAATTTAATGCTGTGTATTGCGGCGCAGTTTGTCTTGTTCAGAGTTTGAGAGTAGAAAAGTGGGACGAGAACTTGACGCCAACCGAGATAACAGAAGGAGATGAACTGCATGAAATGGAACCGAAACTTCACAAATGAAATATCGTTGAAGAGACGAAAAGATTCCCCAGCTCGCAGTAGTCCCCCAGCCGGAGGTCAGGGTCAAAGTGGGGACAGTTGTGAGATGGGGATGGAATTCAATTAAAAGGCCGTGATTTGAATTGGACCGAGGCGATGGAGGAGGAAGAGACGAGAGAGATCAAGAAGGGGATAGGCTCGATGGGGATGGAACCAAAGAAATGTAAACGAAACCTCGTCATTTCGTTAAAGAAACGGTAGATTCGAATATGGTGAGCCGTTTTCCCCCTTTCGGCCATCATTAATCTCCCACTTTTCGGATCAAGGTCCTGTACAGTCCTGCTCTTCTTTTCTGTCCCATCACGCGGAGATGGCCGCGCCCTTCGATGACGATCTCGCCGCCCTCCTCACTGCGATTAATAATCTCCCTGGCTCCTATCAAATTGCGCGCCGTGATGGACCTCTTTCAAAATACTTGACCCCAAGCATGTCCAAGGGCGACCAGCCTAAACCAATTTTCCTTCCCACAAAGACGGCGCTTATTATATTTTAATGAAGAGTGGGAACATGTCTTCCAGAAGCTGCCTACCGATCCCGACGACGAACTCACGACCCTCGTTCGCCGCGGCCGCGGAAGAAACGGCTTGATCCTTGCCCACGACTGGGCAGCGCATTACGCAACTGTCGTGACAGCGGGAGAGAAGAATCTCATCCAACTCCGGGTGCAGACTCTGCTTCGTCTAATTGCCGAGACGTGAGTGTTGTAATTGCATCCACATATGTTGATAATAATCTTGCCACAGACAGGGTTCCGTCAGAGGGTGCGTCTTTGACTAATCACGGCTTTCCTGAGCTTGACATTGTACAGATGGTGTTGCACCTACGTCTGAAGGAGACGAAGTGCATGACGAGGGAGATGAGGATCGGACCATGGTATAAAACACACCACCATTTTTCGGGATTTAACTTGCATGCTTCGAAGGCGTCAAGAAACCGAAAGAAGGCTACAAAAGACAAGCCTAAGAAGAAGCCCAAAAATACCATGGGAGGCAGCAGTGATGTGCACTTCGCATTCTATCTCAACATAAGTGGGATCTCAAGCGTTGATTTCTAGGACGCCGAACAGCCCAAGACTAGGCCAACGGCCAAGTCGAAGGCCAAACCGAAGGCCAAATCTGTGGCGGCAGCCACGAAAAGGCAGCAGCTAAGGTGAATTAATAACATCATTTCTATATTATCCTTCAACCTGGTTCGCAGGCCGCTCCGGACAAATCCGACAGCAGTTCTGGGAGCTCCGAATCAGAGAAGGAAACGGCGGAAGATTTTGCGAGCGTCAAACTGACCTGGGCTATATCGCAATACCGCAAACCGATCAAGTTCGAGAAGGGAGCGGCCACGCTGTGGAAATTTGTCTGCCGTTATTGCCCGTAAGCCGTTCCTGTCAATCACAAATATAAATACCAACGCACCTACACCAGGAGATACCGTACGTGTGAGTGTTCACTTTCTGGTCAAATCATATGCGGAAAAACATTTCAACCCCAGGCGAACCACATTGTGGAATATTTGCTGAATTTTCTAGCTGCACACATATTTTACCTCTTCCCAGTGGAGAAGTGGAATGAGGGTTCATTCTCTCCTCGATTCTAGTCTGGCTAGGGGAATGCATCTTCCAACACGCGGACGGAAAATTTAACCCCTGGTGAACCATGTTGTAGAATATTTTTTGAATTTTGTGGCTGTGCACATATTTTATCCCTTCCTGGTACAAAAGTGGGAAGAGTGTTCATTTTCTGGTTGATTCATAAGCCGGCTGGGTAAATGCATCCTCCACCATGTGAACAGAAAATTTAACTCTCAGCGAACTATTTGTGAAATATCTTTTTGAATTTTCTGGCTGTGCATATATTTATCCCTTCCTGGTGCAGAAGTAGAATGAGTGTTCATTTTCTGGTTGATTCATAGTCTGGCTGGATGAATACCTCTCCAACACATGCACAGGAAATTTAACCCCTGGCAACCCACGTTGTAGACCATGTGAACAGAAAATTTAACTCCCAGCAACAACGTTGTGGAATATCTTTTTGAATTTTCTGGCTGTGCACATATTTTATCCTTTCCCGGTACAGAAGTGGAATGAGTGCTCATTTTCTGGTTGATTCATAGTCTGGCTGGATGAATTCATTCTCCAACATGTGCACAGGAAATTTAACCCCCAGCAACCCACGTTGTAGAATATTTTTTGAATTTTGTGGCTGTGCACTATTTTACCTTTTCCCAGCACAGAAATGGAATGAGTGTTCATTTTCTAGTCAATCCATAGTCGGGTTTAAAATGGCATTACAAAGCATGTGATTCAAATGCCATTTCAGGGCATGTGGTTCAAAATGTGAATTAAACCATTCAATAGTGTTCAAAATGCCATTATGAAGCATGTGATTCAAAATGGCATTTTGGGGCATGTGGTTCAAAATGCGAATTAAACCATTCAATAATGTTCAAAATTCCATTACGAAGCATCACTTCACTCTCTTTATAAAATAACATGTGTCCGTCCGTCCGAAGCTTTTTAAGCTCCGCTCAATGTCCGCTGATGCCGCCCTCCCCGGCAGCTCGCCGTCCGTGATTGTCGGGCTCCCGAGTTTGCCGGCCTACAGCCAATCAACATTCGCCTCGGCCGGCACCACGTCACCACGTCACCAGTTTGGCAGACATGCCTCAGCGCTAGCATTGACAGATGGTTCCCACACAACGAAACAAAGGCGCCGCGCGCGCCTATAAAAGTGTACACAATGCCAAACTCCACTTAAACGCTCATTCAAGCACCGGTTTTCTGGGGCTGTGCATTCTCTCTCTTTATCAACTACCTGCTTTCAATCATCAATCCCAACACTTACCGGTTGCTGGTCGGTTGCCTCCTTACCTCCCACCCTGATCGTCTTGCAGCTCTAATGCCCAAAGATGAACCCCTTCGCCGTTCGCCACGGAAGCATGGTCAAGCGAAGAAGAAAGCCCACCAAAGTCAAAAAGCAAGCGGAGGAGCCGCTCCCTCGGATCGATTGGGATGCGGACAAGTCTGTAGCGACGTATGACCTCATTGCGCAAATGGAGGTCAAAGAAAACTGTCTGGTACTGTTCGGGAAACAGGGCGATGAGGTATGTCCACAAAACCAGTCTCTGACCGTACTTCGACGAACCTTGATGTACAGAATACATCGGGAGAGAGTAAAATCGCTGTCTACAAGCGTATCGGCAGCAAGATCTTTCCAGCTATGTATGCGACGAGCCCCAACGCCCTGGGAAGCGAGTTAAGGGCAAAGCCGACACGTGAGTCTGTGCAAATGAAGCCCTGGATTTGCTAAACGTTGTCTTATCAGTCTTGTTACTACCTATAAGAAGCATGCAAAAAAGCTGCAGGTGACTGGTGGAGGCCTTCGCAAGGACGACGAGGATGACAGTGGGATGTGCATGAGTTCTCGAGTGCTACATATTGTCTGAGGGCCCCGACCACGATACCACTGTGAAGTCAAAGAACCTGTGGGGTATGTGCCCAAACTCTGTATTCTCATTGCTGATTTATTTTCTCGCAGACAAGATCAAGGAAGAGTTTGAATTCTTCCCTCACCTGCACCGATTCCTCGCAGCGCTGTCCAACATTGTTCACCAATGATTGCGACGGGTGTAGGCCCAGAAGGCCGCAAAGTTGTGCATCTTCAGCCGCCGGCGGGCTCGAAAACCGATTCCGATGCTAATATTGACCCCACTCTCATGTCGACTCCTCATCGGTCACGCCAGGAGAGTCCGTCCTCGCCAATTGAGGTTGATTCTCACCGTTGGCTCCGGTCAGCAAGCATTCTCGGGGAAGGACAGCTGCCAGACCTTCCACTTTTCAGGTGCAGCTGAGGTGAAGTCTTAAATATCCCAAGAAAGAGTTTCAAACAGAGTATTGTCGATATTCAAACGTAAAATCTGTTCTTTTCTTGTTCTTGATGTGTGCTTATTCTTCAACAGTAAAATGATGCGTTCTGCAAATAATCGCGAAATTTGAAGGTGGAGAACGACCGTGTTCGCGTTCGCCTCGATGAGAACAACCAGCTTCTTGCTCTCTTCAACGCTGGTACTCGACAAAGACACTCTCCGGAAACGACTTGACATTGTTGAGGCGCGCTATGCTGATCCTCCCAAGCTAGAGGCCAGCTCTCCCGTGGCGGGACCAAGCAAACGAGCTCGCACCCGTTCGAGGAGCTCTTCGTCTTCATCCTCCTCGTCGGATGCTCGAGTTCAGGTTGGGGCTTCCAGTGGATGGGATCGTAATGGCCATTCCCCGGCACCTGGCTCTGACCGAAGCCTTGGCTATCGTTAATTAATTTCCGATGTTCCCGTTTCACTGCACCATCATCATCCCCACCCCTTGGTTCATCCTGGCCACCGCGATCCTCTTCTTCATCACGGGAACTGTGCCTGTGTGCAAATGCAGCGCCAGAGCCCACACCCTCGAACTCGAATCGCATTGTGCAAAATAATTGCCACAGTTATCCACCGTAATGCCTCTCAGTGATCCTCATTTGAATTGATGTTGACACAGAGTCCACGCAGGGACTGGAATCGACCCTTCAGCGCCCCCATACAGTGCTCAGAACGCACTCGGATGTGGGCAACTGCAGCATCAAAGGTCTCATTGTCGGGTAGGAGGGATGCAGGTTGTTTGTGAACAGGAATTACACGGGAGCTCAGGGTGTATGCTGAATCACCCCATGCAAATTCCTCGCCCTCGAATAACCAGTCCGGGTGCTTGAATGCAGCAGTCCCTTCGAATGCTGCAGAGTCGTGGGCCGAACCAGTGGGCCCAAGGCAATAGTCCACAATTCGGAGGGTGGAGGGACATTTCCAATCTGAAACGGTGCTGAGTATTGAATATAGTGAGATAAATCAACTTACCTGGACATTTAGACCGTAATTGGCTTTTCGAGTATAATAGCCCTGGCCATTCAGGCCAGGCTTAGCGAAAAGAACCACAATTGTCCCATCATACATCAGCCAGCCTTCTCGCCACAACCCTTTGAACCCGAGATGCTCATCCATCCAAATCTTCTCCGCCTCTTTTTCCTCGGGTGTCAATGGCCGGACAAAGGTATCATGCAGAGATTCAATTGCAGTAAAGACCCGATCGGCGATGTATTTGGACATGCAGGTCTGACTCCACAAGCGTATTTCGCTTTTTCCGTGTTCAAAAGTGGAATGGGTGCAGAGTTCTCGCTCGAATTAGGCTCCTTACCATGGAACGAGTACTCTGAGAGACTCACAGAAGATTTAACCTCCGGCGACTTAAGTTGTGTAAAATTTTCTGTATTTGGCCATGCGGTCTAACTCCACAAGAGTATTTGCTTGTCCTCGTTCAGAAGTGGAAAGGTGTAACGGTGAGATTTACCCGCAATCAACTACACTCCTTTTTTGGACTGGACGCGACTGTTGTCGCCACAATACCATCACACTCCTTGATTTCTTCCCCCTTCCTTCACCTGTAACCCCCTATTCTCCGTAGTATATAACCCACTGATGTCCGCAGTTAATCCTCCGGTCAATCGAAATACTACGCCACTCACCTCTGGTTTGACCGCCCAGCCCAAACATTCTCGTGTGCCGGAACTAGCCCTCGGTTATCTAGTTGACGCTACATATCCGACGGCTCTCCGTCACAAAAGGGTACAAATTTCTTGGTGGAATCAAGTTTGTTGGCATGAAATGAGTGCTCTGAGAGACCCACAGAAACTTAATCACCAGCGACTCAAGTTCTGTAAAATTTTCTGTATTTCGGCAGTTCTGACTCCATAAGAGTATTTTGCTTTGTCCTCGTTCAAAAGTGGAATGGGTACAACTTTCTCATTGGAATCAGGTTCGTGGGCATGGATGAGTACTCTGAGAGGCCCACAGATAATTTAACCACCAACACCTCAAGTTGTGTAAAATTTTCTGCATTTGAGCAGTTCTGACTCTACAAGAGTATTTTGCTTTGTCCTTGATCAGAAGTGGAATGGCGGATCAAGTTGTGTAAAATTTCTATATTTGGGCAGTTCTGACTCCACAAGAGTATTTTGCTTCGACCTCATTCAGAGGTGGAATGAGTAGTTCGTAATAAATTCAATCCATGATTTTTGAAAAAAAAAAAAAAACCCGAGTCTCTGGAATCATCATGCATTACAAGACATGCCTTCGCTTCGCTCCGGCACCGGCTGAGAAGCAGATCGGGCTCTTCTGTTTGCTTTGAGGCTGCACAGTGAAAGTTCTCTAGAGACGGATCTATTCAACCTCGGACAGTACAAACGCACGGGAGCATGAGAAGACGGAATTCATGTTGTGTGCTTCAGCAAAATTAGAAAATTAAGTAGCTTGTATCTCATTCACCACAAATACACCGCCAGTCGTGACTAAGGTCGCTGGAAGCAGTGGTTGACGCTAAATGGCGTGAAAGGCGGCCTCCAGGTAAAGGGAGCAAAACAAGTGAATGGCTCAACCGATAAATAAATGACAGGGTGCTTGGATTTGCTGCATTTTGGGTCTCCCTGAAATTCAATCGAAATTTACGACACAGATACCAGCTAGTCTTTCGCGAGCTGATAGGCGGCTGTGGCCGGCGCTGGTTTTATTTGTTGTTTTGCCCAGATCAGTTGGACTGAAATTTCCCCCACACTCATGGCCCGGCGAGCGAAGTTTCGGCTTTTAACCGTTGAGATATGGTACTGGAAGCTCGCGGTTAAGCTCATTTTTTAGTCCAGTCAATTTCGAGGTCCATGCTCGCCGGAATGTAATTCTAACCTCAAGAATAAATTTCAAATAACTTGGTCAATGCTTCAAATGACGTGTTCACCGCGAGATACAGGTGATGTATTAGATTGTTTCCATGTGTTAATCTCGAAAGACATTTCTGGATGCGTCAGTCAACATCAATGTTCACTGACGCATGGTGGCTGTGTATTGACGCACATGTGTGCGTATTAACGCAGATCGCAGTCTTGAAGCGCCGTTCGTGCAGTAAACACTGAACTGATTTTTCAGTAGTGATATGGGTGTGGTTGGAGAGTCAGAACTGTTAAAAAATACCGCTTTTAGGTATGATTTCACCAGCCGCAGGTAGTGCCGTGGTGGGATTGATGAACCGTTCACTTGGATTAGGCTCGGCAGTTTTATGATGTACAATTAAACCCAAATAATTGTACGAAGCTACCCGGCCGAGCATGGCTGGAAGTTGAATCTCGCTGGCCCACGATGTTGGCCATGTCAAGGTCACGGTGCCGAACACAACCAGAGGGGAATACTGAAAGACGACATTGTACCCGGGAAATAAGAACACTGGAGATGGACGCCGCAAATGTTAAAAAGATAGGTAGAGTATTGCAAGACCGGCGATGAGTGGTGCAGCACCGACGCAGAGAGGTTCATGGAGGCGCATGGGCGGTGTGGAGTGATGTTGAAGTTGATGTTGAAAGTGACGCAAAGATGTAAAGCTGACGTTGTGTGAGGCGCAATACCGACGCTGAGTGAGGGAAACAGAAAATTGGACTGACGCTGCAGGACTGACGCTAAAAACCGGCGCACACCGGCACCGTGACGTTTGTGACGCAAATGCATTGACGTTTGATTGACGTTGACTGACACTGCACAAACTTTTGTTCCATGTTTTTCATGACCTCAACGCTCACTATTTGTATGGATCTTGATGGCAAAGTAGGTTTTAACAACCCCTTCATGTGCATGTCGAGTATAGGAGCTCCAGCATAGGCACAAAGGTAAGTTTGACACTCGATGCAAAATGTAACTGACGCAGACTGACGTTGCATGCGTCAAATGTCAGTGCTGCGTCAAAATCCCTTTGCCGTGGGAAGGTCTGGAAGTGGAGCCCGAAACGTATTTAGATTTTCTTCGGAGCCTTTATTACTTCCGCCAAAGCGGTTCCGAGATCTCCGTGATGTACATCAACAGAGGGCCCGGGTGTGTCCGAGTCTCCCTTGGTCGGGGCGTGTGGCTCCGTCGCCTCCACCGTGACAGACCGTGTTCTCCCCACCTCAAGGAGTACTTACAACTTTAGTAGCATAGGCTCGGCCTGTCCCGAATGCCTGTTTCGCCGTGAATAGCTATTCTTCTGTTCAGAGGATTGATCGGCCATCACACCCTAACACTAACCTCACCACTAACAGTAACTAACAGTAACCGCTATGGTACTACGTAGGCGCCATACGCCATCAGGAAAAACCTCCCTGACAATTTTTGGCAATTTTTCGGAACAATTTCATACCACCTTTAAATTTTCAAAATCTTCTGCAATTTTGTGTACTTTCTAGCAACTTTCATCAACATTCTATGAAACGGCGACAATTCCTTGGCAAATTTTGACCAATGACTCGGAACCATGGATAATTCTATTGAGAAGCCCGGTTGCAGGCAGAAACCCAGGACAGCACCTCCATTTTTCTTTTCACTGCACTTGCAAACCTTCCGTTCATTCCTCGGCAATCACGTCGAAATTCCCTTATATGGAAGTCCGGCGAACGTCGGACCGGAAAATTTCGACGTTTTTTTGCCTATTTAGGCTCGAAAACATCGGACGTCACCGTCATCGGTACCAAAATTGTTCAGTTCACGGGTGGCCGTCACCTGTCACCTGAACCTTTCGTGGTAATAGTACAGAAGAAAATTCGAACATATCTGATATCTAAGAATTTTCAAAACAGCTGCCCAAATTTTGCGTGACCCTTCGCAAATTTTAACATCCTGGCCGAAAATTTTCGTTTTTTCTGTCTTTTCGAGCTCTTCCACGCAATTTTAAGATCTGCGTGACCGTGACG
Source organism: Mycena olivaceomarginata (assembly GCA_029378375.1). Classification (NCBI taxonomy): domain Eukaryota; kingdom Fungi; phylum Basidiomycota; class Agaricomycetes; order Agaricales; family Mycenaceae; genus Mycena; species Mycena olivaceomarginata. The sequence continues at coordinate 411,940 of JARKIC010000146.1, read as the reverse complement.
CGTGACTGGTACCGAGTGGTTTGTAAAAGTGATACATGTTGGCTTTCCAATGATCCTGCCGCCTCGAAACCACTGCTTCAGCACGGCTCCCCTGATGCTTATAGCGAGGCACCACTTCGTGGCACTTTTTCCAACTCGAGAGCCACGCTGAAGCAGTGGGATTCTCAGCAGCATCCAGAGAAAAAGATTGGTGTTGAACTACTTATTTGGTGCAGGCCGGCGCCGGCCGGACAGCTGGGGCTTCACCCCAGGCCCCGACCGCTGCGCGGGGCTTGTTGCTCAACCGATGTGGTCTAGAGGTGAGTGGGCCATACTGGAAGCCATGTAGCGGACTATTGGCAGTGTACCCAACATTTCCATATATATACACAGCTATGAAGACAGCCCTTTTGTGCATGATGGATGGATCATTAACATGTAGGCTCCGCTTCACTGATTAAGAGTAGCTGCTTGTCCTGTTATTCCTCCGAGGGCTTCCACCGATATGATTGGTTATTGGACGGGAGGTTCTTTTGCTCTATTCCTTTTCAAAATCATTTAACAGCTCCTGTTATTCTACAGAATCACGGACACACATTATGGCCAACAATCTATCGCCTTTTCCTTGACTTCGGCCCGATCCAGGTACTGTAATGGCATACATAGCTCGGGCAAGTTCTACTCGCTATCACAAAAAGTAACCGGAAATCAGGGTTTTACGGCATCAATTTGTGGGTATGTGCTCATAAGATGCGTGTTTCTGGTATTGACTTCATTGTTCCGCCCATCGAGTTCAATACTGACATTTATTCCTCCAGAATCTCGGACATCCTCACCGTTGCACGTGTTCCCCTTTGAGGACTTCAGTGTTAGACTGATTGTGGGCATCAGTGAGTTACTTCGTATCCTTTACTCTCTCCACTGTAGGCAATCTAAGAACTAACCTATCCCTCATGGTCTCGACAGGTATGTAGATACCTCCCGCATGTAAACCGCATGTAAATCGACTCTTCAACGACGTAACGATTAAATTAATGTCATATGTGCTCATTTTACTCAATTGTTTCCCTATCGATGAGTGTATTTCTCCGCCTTTTACTTTGTCTGTTGGACTGTAGCAAGACTTATAGCACGGATGTTTGTAGCACTGAGCGATTTAGCTTTGATTGAAAATTTGAATCACCTGAACCTTGAAATATAACGGAGTTTTAAGAGGCTTTGTGAACACGCATAGTTTTATAAGACGGTGAATACACACCCTACTTATCGCCAAGACCATCTACCCGATTGTTGACCTGTACTCCAAACTATCTCTTTTCTGGTATTCTTGAAATGCCCTGGCTCCTTGTGCCACTCTGCACTCATGTGGCTGCCGGAGCGAAGCGAAGGCACATCTTGTCTACTTATATCAGTTCCTTCCGCAATCTGCGAGTCTAAGTAAGCGATCTTTATAACCACCAGCTTGTGTTCCCGCACGCCTAAGTAGCGCACGACCACATGCCGGCAGACAGAAAAATATGTCACTGCAAACCGACATGTGGTCGCCTAAAGGCGTGACCAGTCCCGCCATCTTCGATTCGTCGAAATTCACTCCCCATCCCCATCACACACTCTAGATCTACATGACTTTGAAATACCTACATATTCTTCTGCAGACGATAACTCTTGTTCTGGTTCTACCGATGGCATGGACATTGATTCGGCATTTGATTCAGTGGCGTCGGTGGGAACGGAAGAGCGTTCTATCTCACCAGAAACTGAATTCAATTAAAACATTTCTACAGCCGGACACAGAAAAGGGGCAGAAAAAAACCAAAGCGAAGGCGACGATCACTGTTGAAGATTTTCCCGGGGTATGTGCTTATCTAAAAACACCGGTTTATCTTAGTAATGCATTTTCAGCCTGATCCGGTCGCAAAGAAAACAGCGAAAAAGAGGAACGAGAAGAAGACGACGGAGAAGAAGTCCCCAAAGACCACCGCTCCGAAGTGCGCTCTTTTCATTCATATTTCTGACCGTGCTGAAATGGTGGAGTAGCGGGCAAGGAAGAATGAAGTAAAGTCTAACTACGGAACCCACGCAAAATCGAAGGCTGGGAAATCATAGTTAGATAGTTTTTTTGGACCAGACCTTGTATAGTACTGCGTTGAACACGACTCGAATGCTCTTTGATCTTTTGAACTTGATAGTTTTGACGCTCACCGACCTCGAGGTCTGCACGCATATTTATTTCATGGAACGTCCTTCTTTTTCTTACTTGATCACCATCCGCAGGCCTTGCAGCAGCGTATCTCCGAGCTGGAGGAGGAAAATGCTCGGCTACGCTAGGCTCTCAATATTCCTCCAGAAAATCACCCGCCAATGGGTAGGGGTCCTACGAGCAGGGACAAACCTAAATCACCTGTTGCGGCAGTTCCGTCAAGTGCCTTCGAGGAAGAGATCGAGAAAGGTTCGGGCCTTCGTAGCCAGATAGGCACCAGCAATTCCCAAGTGGCTTTGTAAGCGAGTCATCAATACTCAATACTCATGCAATAACTCAGAAGGCGATAAAAGCCAGAATCAAACATTCGACGTTGGTCCACCGTACCCCACATGGCTCGACCCGAGTCTGAGATGCAGTGGTGGGGACCAACTAGTCATGGAGACGCACATTCGCCCAGCGGGGACAGAGCTCACTATGACTCTTTCCCGCAATGATTTGAGCTTCTTGGCTGTAGATAATCACCCAGCAAAATCCAGGATGTTTCGGAACACCTCCTCCAAATGTTGCAGAACCATCCAAGTGCTCCAGTTGCCATGCAACTAAATCTCCTGAGTGGAGAAAGGGGCCGCGCGGCAACAAGGAACTGTGTAATGCGTACGTCACCTCGGTCCTGCCTTCTCTTCAACTCATCCCCCCATGAAGCTGTGGCCTAAGATATGCCCGTGCTCAGGCGAAGACTCAATGAGTGTTGGAAATGTTAGGGATCGATGCGAGGTCATTATCGGCAAGGCATGACACTGCACAGCCGGCTCTTACTCGAGAATCCAAGAACATAACATAGTTTTTGGGAAGCGCGCATAAAAAAATCGGTTTTTGCTATTATTTTCATCTTCGGTAGTAGAGTTGTTCATTGGCGTCCTGGCTATCTGACACACCGAACGACCGTGAGATTAGCTGTGGAATTCGGTAGAGAACGAGAGGGATCTTTGGCCGGACCAAATTCGGCCAAATAACGTAGAAGCGAAACAATGTAAAACAGCTCCTCGGGGTCCAAACTATGTCGGTTCTGGCTACTACCACTTAATCAGACTGGTTAGGTGGTTATAGCTGGAACCGACAAAATGCCAACTCCGCCTGGGGTTTTGCGTTCGATCCGCAAAGTGGCCCCGAAATGTCCTTTCAGATTTCCCACTAGGACGACCAGATCCTGGGGTCTCAATGTCGGTCAGTGCTCAATCCACCACTGGCAGCTGGCCAGCGGGCTACTGATAGAGTCAGAGCAGTGCAATGTTTAAATCCCCGGGGTCTCTGACCACCCAGGGTTGGCATTTTGTCGGTTCTGGCTACTACCACTTAACCAGACTGGTTAAGTGGTTATAGCTAGAACCAACAAACTATGGGACTTGAACATTTATGATTCATATATTTGTTCACTGCGGCCCTGAAAACCCCGTAACGACGACGATCCTCGTCCTACCACCAAAATGAGAATGAGGTTCGAGGTGGCCAGAACAAAGAACTCACAGAACGTAGAATAAATTGCAAAGAAAGAGTTGGGCGATGACCGCGGAGATGTACGTTGTGATGATTTGTATACTCAGCAGCAGGACAAAGAGGCGAACACTCAGTGTTGTTGTTTCACTACAGCAATACACACGTTAAAGCTGACGAGGCCAGCGGGCTATTGGCTGCAAAGAGGTGTGTATCACACACCTGGTTCGGTGTAGGGCCGATTACCGCTGGAAGTACGCCAGCGGGAACGCTGGGAGTACATATGGTTGGGTGCTACCTAAATGATCACCCATGCAAATGTAATGCGGGGCCAGGACAAGTAAAAAAAATTTCGGTCTGGATAACCGCACTAGTCGGCAGAGGTATCGGCAATTTCCTTTTCAACTGTGTTGTCCAGAAGATCCCACGGGCTGAGACATTTGTTGAGGAAGTTCTCAGTGCGCTCGGCCTGCCACAATTCAGGTGCATTCGCCATCCATTCATCGTACTTAGGTCAACCATGTTTGTGTGGTAAATACAGTCCCAATTCAATTGGTGCTTAAACTGTTCAGTAGATGGACCGAGACATTCGTGGTTTGTGTGATGGTGGCTGTCGTGGCCCATCGGCGATGTTGATAAGAAAGAGGAGCAGTGGAATTGAATGTGCACTCTCTAGTAAGGTGTGCTTACTTATATCTACTTCCCCTTGACTTTCCTGATAGTGGTACTTAAGCCAAACTTAAGTTAACTTACGCGCCAAGTTAGATCAGTGCAAGTGACTTATGCCCTCAGATGGCATCAATTCCCCGCCAAGTTAACTGTTACGATCAATTGGGGCAAGTAAGCACTCTTTCAGGACATGGGGGCTCGAACCGACATTTGTGGAGATGTAAGTACATGGCCCTGTCCTCATATTGTATAAGAGGTACTGAACAATAGGTAAGTTGAGCTGTCGTCCACTCACAACCTATTCTTGACCTATTCACTCTCTTTTTGGACCGGATTGAGGGAAGGTCTCTTCAGAGGAGAGATGGGAGGCACAAATGAATCATAAATCGTATAAAAGTACTCTGGATATCAGGTAATATGCACTTGGGGAATTTACGGTGCCAAAAATTCATTCAAGTTAGAGGAATAGGGGGTTCAAGACGGTTTTCTATAGCCATAAGGTTCGTGTAAAGTGTACCATCATGCTATAACTATCCAGATATCTTCTGATATGTATTTTGACTCTATCTGATAGCCTCAAACATGTCCTGTGCCCTTCCAATCCCTCCAAGCTAACAACAAGTTAGTTGGGCCAAACACAGCCAAACTTACTTTGATCTAACTTATAAGTTACTATCGTTCCCCACCTCACCGGACATACCTACTACTCGGACAAACAAAGATTACTCACCCATTTCTGGGTCGTTTTCCTGGATTTTTTTTTTTAAATACACGTCTACATGTCATCTATCCCTCTATGCTGTAAATTGACCAGATATTCATTGTCAATCTTGTTCCCGGTCGCGTAGAAGTTGCCTAGTTGGGAAATTTCACTTATTTTCAGTGCCACAGCAGGGCTCTCGCCGAGGAATTTCAGCAAGACCCAATCACTCAGCACTATATCTGCTTGTGAGTACCCATGCCAAATTTTGGGGCAGGACACGGCCTGGCGGCGTTGCAATATCAAAAATGGGATATCAGCTTATGTCATCACATCAACCTTCACTCAACCCACCACCGCGCCGTCCACACATTCACTGCGCCAACGAAACATCCTTCCCTGTGTATTAAACGTCATATGCCAGCACCAGCTCACTCCAAGCTCTCTCAGGAGCAACGTATTGCACTTGCAATCACTGATGTGCGGAGTGGCAAATGCTCGGGACGTGCTGCGGCAAAACTGCACTCAGTGCCGCCTAGCACTCTCAACGACCGCCTCCACGGTGTTCCAACGCACTCTGAGTCCCATTCGGACCAATTTCGTCTTTCCGCAGCCCAGGAGAAGGTCCTGGTGGACTGGTGCCACTTTCTGGATTTGACGGCCCATCCATTGAATCGGCAAACCATTTACCCGAAGGTCAAGGCGTTATGTGGCGAGACCCCAGGTCACAATTGGCTTGATAGGTTTCTCCAACGACATAAACTAGACTTATTCACTGGGAAAACAGCTGGTTTAGATCCCAAACGCGCCCGGGCTTTCAACTACGCCACAATCCAGGATTATTTTCAGAAATTGAAAGCCGTCATTGACGAGAAGAAGATTCCATGGCATAACATATACAACATGGATGAAAAGGGCATTCAGTTGGGAGGAGGGCGGAAGAATCGGGGCGTAAAATATATTTTGTCACGCCACATTCGTTCGCGCTATCGAACGGCGGATTCGAACCTCGAGCTCGTAACCGTAATTGAATGCGTGTCTGCAGCTGGCGAGAAACTTCCTCCTGGCTTTGTCTTGCAAGGGAAACGGTTGTTAAAGCGTTGGTTCACGGAAGAGACCAAGGGCGCTGGCTGGTAATTATCTGATTGGTTTGATGTCAGCAACAACGACTAACCTGATAACAATGTAGCATTAGCGTCTCTGAGAACGGGTGGACAGATGACCATCTCTGCCGAGAATGGTTTGTCAAGGTTTTCATTCCGTTTGCAAAGGAGCGGAACATCAACAATGAGGAGATTCTTGCCATTTGGGATGGTCACCACTCCCACGAAACTCTCCCACTCATTGAACTCGCACTCGAGGCCAACATCACCTTATTCAGCTTACCGTCTAGCACCACACACAAAACCCAGCCATTGGACGTGGGTATATTCGGTCCGACAGAGCGACGTTGGGGGGAGAAATGTGATGAATTAGCAGACATCGGACTACAGGTAACAAAGGACAACGTGATAGCTGTCTATCTCGAAGTCCGCGAAAAGGCCATAACTACATCAAACATCCTCAGCGCCTTTAAGAAGACAGGTATACGGCCACTGAACCCAAATGTGTTCACGGAGGAGGATTACGCACCAAGTTGGGCGACGTCTACCCAGGAACACCTGCCCAACACCTATCCCCGTCCCACATCGCCAGACGCTGGCGCACTCGTGCCTTCACCTCGTCGACCCGATGTACCTGTCCTTCCACTCCGTCTATCGAACGCGCCCGTCCCTTCGCGTCGCCTGGGTCGGTCTGGATCGGGGCCATATGCATCGCGCGTGGCGATGCTGGCGACATTAGACATGCTTCAAGCGCAGTTGGCGGCGTCGAGGGCTGAAACCGAAGCGGCTACCGCCCACGCTATCCTGATGGCACGGGAGAACGTGAAACTGAATAATTTGCTCAATGCAAAGACAGGGAAGAAAAAGGAGGGGGGTCGCGCACATTTCCAGGGGGCAGCACGATGTCTCACAGCGGGTGAAGGGCTGGAACAGAAGCGGCGGGAGGCGAAAGAGATCCAGCAACAGAAAGAGGTCGCGGAAGCGAAACGGGTGGAGAGGAAAGCCAATCAGGAAAGGCGAAGGCAAGAAAAAGTGGAACACACCAAACAGGTCCAAGAACGACGTGCACTCCGCGAACTGAACCGATTGGTCAACGAGGACGCCAGGAAAAAGCGGCAGCAAGCAGGCGGGCGTGGGCGTGGGCGCGGTGGAGGTCGCGGACGTGGCAGAGGGGGTGCAGGGGTCAGCAGACCGAGTGCACACCAAAAAGAGAATGCGCGCACTGATTACGACGATGAAAGCTCTTCTGATGGGGCAGAGAGCAGTTCTGATGCATCCTCTGATGGCGAGTTCGATGGCGAGGCTGTTCTGGAGGTCCCGCAGGGGGTAAGGCGCAGCAGCCGTGCACGTCCAGACCGTCCATGGGCGACAAGGCTTGCTGCCATTGACGAGAGTCCATGAGGCGGAAATAAGCGAAAAGGTCGAGTTTCAGAGGTGTAGAGGGTATAATAGATGTAGTAGATCTTGCATGTGAAGTTACAGACGGAATGGATAAGAATTGAGGCTGCAGTGGACGACGAATGAGCTGGCACCAGAAACGTGATGCAGTGTCACGTTACCTAGTACTCGGACATTCGGACTTGTCGGAAAAATCGGCCTCGTTCAACGAGTTGTGGGCCGTTTTGGCCAATTCTTTTTTTCTATCTTAGGGCCTGATCGTGTGCACTAGAATTTCCTTAGAATTGCCTTAGAATCGGCCCATCGGGTAAGATCCGTGGTTAAAATAGATGCACGGCATCAGTGCCGAGCAAACAGCTATATATAGTGTCACTTCATGGTCTCCGCTTTCAGGTGTGCGCGGCTAAAGGAGAGCTGTGTGCGTGCAGATTTGGGCGGGGGATGCGGCCGAAGTTCGCCCGAAGTGCCTTCGAACCATCGCAGCATTGATCCGTGACTGGAAATGGGATTTTCCGGCGTGGCGTGACGGAGCGTGACGCATGACATGCGGAACTCATCAATCATGCGACAGCCATCGGTTACCAGAATAGAGCCGATCCTAACGGGATTCTATGAAGATTCTATAGCACACCGGATAGAATCTATAGAATCGGTAACATTCTGGTGACCGGCGGAAAACAATGGCAGCCGGATGATCCGCGGATGACATACGTTACTTTCCGTCACGGGATGCCGGATGATCGGATCGCTTTCTAATCATGCATCACTGCGCTGGCGCGAAGACAGTTCCCGACCCCCATGAAATTACCCCGATCCCGCACGGAATTCGGCGACAGCCTGGTGTGCCGGAGCCCTCGGCCATCGTGCCGCGTATCTATTTTAAGCACGGATCTTACCCGACCAGCCGATTCTAAGCCAATTCTAAGGGAATTCTAGTGCACACGATCAGGCCCTTATACATTTCTCAAATTGCTTTCATTCTACGTACTTAGATTTGTATGAATCCATGTGCAAAGGAAGATATTCAAGGGTTTTCCTTAACTGTCCGGGTTCTAGGGGAAGGATAGTACTTTTGCGTACTTAGCTTATACTTTTACTTTACTGTACTTGTGAAATTAACTTGGCCTGCCATAAGTACAGTATAAGTTACTTCTTGCAGGGTAAGTTAGTTTTCATAAGTTACTTGTGCAGGCATCGGTATGCAGGGCGTGTGATTCGTGTTGTTAAACAACCTTTAGACTGACTTACTTTCATTATCCTCACTGTAGGATTGTCAAGCCAAAGGTCGGTATTGGCTCTCGATTCGACTATTTGGCGTTTTAGTAATTTCTATTTATGTTTCTCTTGTGTAGATTGGAAGGAAGGGGGACATAAGCACGCTTGTCCGACGATTGCGCATCTTCGATCGCTCAACTACATGTTTGCGAACAGTTGACGACTTTTTTGTTGCTGTGAAACTTTCTTGCTCTTCGGGGTGCACGAATGAGAGGTTGTCTTTGGTTGTGCTGGTGGGTGGGAGCTAGCGCGTGTACGAGTCCAAGGTGCGAGAGTGTGAGCGGCAAACGCAAGAGAGCAGGAAAGTGAGGGTCGAGGAACAAGCACGAAAAGCTCCAACCTAGAGGTCAGAATCTGAAGTGTAGCTTTCCCACTACGCAGATTTTCCGACCCATGGTCACAGCATGCCTTACCTTGACCGAGAACATGTCACGGCATACATTGCACTGGAGCCAAACGGGGGTGTGCATTGGTCCGTTGAGGAAAAGGCAGCCGAAGCTGGATTCGCCGAGAAGCACGGTTCTTTTCTTCTCGAATGTGGCGCAGGGGACGCGGATAAGATCTGCGCCAAGCTGGTGGCCACAGGCTTGAGGGTAGACACTTGTATCCGTTATGAAGCTTTGCAGCGTCCCGGACCCGGTAGCCACACTAGCAGGCATCATCCTCCAGCCGGGATCCTGTCCTAGTTAAACAATGAAATTATGACTGGCGAGAGAAAGACCCGAAGAGTATGCTGGGTAAGTTTGAATATATTCTTGAAGCACGTCGGTTAGGGCGAAAATTGGGCGGTAATAGTAAGAAGGCCGGTACCTTGAATCTTGGTATTGTGCCCCCCCGTATAACCGACGTCAATCACTGAGAAGCGGGTGGAGCCTTGGCTGATACCCTTGGGCAGAGTCAGAGGTCAGACTACCGAAGCAGACAGACATTTTACCGCGACGAAAGCATCAAATTCTCGCACGGAACAGATAACCCTTTTTGACATCTTTCCGTTCGTGACCATCCCAGTAAACACCCTTCTGGTGATGTTTACACCAGTATCCCAGCTTCCAGAGCCATCGGTGGCGGTGCCGGATAGACACAGTCTTCTTTTTGATAGAAAGCGAGGGAAGTAACGTCTCGTTGATGTGACGTTGGAGCAATTTCGGATTGACCTAAATAAAAGGTCAGCGACTGTCCCGCAATTGTCCGTTGCATGCGAATTCTTGGCCTACAAAGCGGTGGCGCTATCCGGGCCCGTGTTGTGGATCTTCCTGGAGCGCCATACAAGCGTATGTGCGGCCCGGGCATCAATATAAAAGAGAGAGGTCTAGAAGGCCCGAAATTATCCGCCATGCATGCCGCTGCCACCGGGTCGAGAAAAATTATCAATAGCATGAGCAGCCAGAACGCTGTACACAGCAAGCTTCTTCCCGTCCCGAATGCTCTGCTGAGGATTCCAGAACCACCTCCCAGATCCCCAACTCCTCCAACGGAGGTTATTGTGCGGAAGTCTCCATTCATGGATTCCGCTCACTCACCGGATAAAGGACTTCCAGCCTCATTGCGGGGGCGGTAATAGGTTTACCCAGGCAGACAAAGACTACTTTATCAAGTTCCTTTGCTGGAGCCTGAAACAGGATCCGTCTCTCCGTAGAGGGAAACTATGTGAGCTATTGGCAGAAAAAGTCGGCTTGAAAAGAGAATCAAATCCGTCAAAATAATGGTCCCACAGGTGCCACACCACAACACTCGATCTTGGGCATCACACTGGTCAAATAACCATGATTTACCTGATAAAATATTGGCATCTGCTAGGGTTGCCCCGAAGAAAATGACGCTCATTTTTTTTTTTTTTTTTTGGCAGAGCATCTATCTGACATAGCATGGCCTCGGAAGTTCCAATGAGTTCACCAACTTGAACTGTGCAAAAATATACAGGGGATAAGGAAATTTGCCCATTTTCAGCCAAAACAGCAAAAATGGCCATTTTCCGAGTCTTATAGCGAGCTAACGCCTGCATATTTTTCCAAGGAACAAACTGTTTCAAACATCTTGAGGAACATTTTGGGTGATTCAGGATGTCCTCAAAAAAATCCCCCGTTGACTTGTATATACAATGGCCAATTTCCAGTTTGGGCCATAGTGATGGCGCATCAGCAACGCTTGATCTCATCAGTGACACATGTCGGCCTCGACTACCTCAATACTCTCACACTTGAATTCATGCGGAAGTCTTCACTTCTCATCAAGAAATGGCCCAAAACCTATGTGACATTTCTTTTGTCCACTTGGTGTAGGAGTAGAAGTAAGATAACAAGCAGCTCTGCATCCATATCCAATTGACTGTTGTGCTCAAGGTTGGACATTCGCGCTACGAGTAAAATTCCTGTTCAAACGTCGTACTGTAACTATACGAGAAGATCACTAACCCGAATTCTCCGTCGACATTTCCTGGAGGAAAATACTCGCACACATAGAAGAGGGCCTCCTAGCAAAACTCGTCTCAGCGGGGGAGGATATGTAGAGAAGTCAGAGTCATTCACCTGGCCATTGAATGGTGAGTTCGACAAAATACACGTAGCTACCCCACATCCTAAGGGCAAATAATCATCACTGGTCAGTAGCCATTATTGATTGCATCGGACTATAAATGAAACACCTAATTCGGTCGTAGCCTTCCAGACAACTTGTGTCCAGTGGGAGGCCACGGGTTCAATAGGATTGTAATTTACTGGGAATCATGGATACCACACTGTTATGAGGAGGAAATCTTGGTTCACCTACACTTTTCCGGTGGACCATCTATGAAACCTTGCATGACGTCTGAGATAGAATATTCCCCTGTGCCAGCAGCGATATTTTCTGTAATAGTTGAGATCATGATTGGGGTATCTAAACCGCACGCACCACCGAGTGGCAAACCTTCCAGCTGGAATCTGCCGCCGGAATGCGTATCTATACAATTGTTTGCCCAGGATTGCGCTGCCATGGCAAGGCCGTTGCTCCATGTTAAATTGGAGGCACCGTGTACGGTGCGCTCGGTGTTGTGTAAGTCGAGGAAGGTCGTTTGAAAATCGCTATTGCTAGATGTCTCTGGACCAATGGCTGATGAGGTCTGGGAGACTACAGTCGCCTGCAGAGTTGTCGTGGTCCACGTCGTTGTGGTGGTTTCAACAGTGACCACCACAACTTCTCGAGGGCGAGCAGGGGATGTGGCTACAGCAGTGATGACCAGACAATGAAGAGTACCAAGGAATATCAGGGATCTTATCATTGGTGAGGGATGATAGATAAACAGAAGATGGATGGAAGCAATTCTGCACATCTGTTTTTAAGGGGAAACCGGTGCCGTGGAACCGCGGCGACGGCAAAACAAATTTAGTCTGTAGTTTACCGCGCCACCGGCTATAGGTGGCCACCCTTATTACAAATCATCGGACTTTGAAATCTGTTCCCACGGCCTTTTGGTTTGCGCCGCCGTCCTTCCTAGCTTTGCTTGCCCTCTCCTGCCTGTAGCAGCACCTCATGGCCCCCAAGTACAACTGGAAAGACCACCCCGGGCACCATACAGTCACCAAACTCGTCGAAAAACCAATACCACAATGGCAAGAAGGTCTTTAATATTATCCGGGGCAGCACAAGCTCATCGTTCGCATCCTCAGCGGTGAATCCATACTCGCACTTCATGGCAACTGGAGCTCGAAGTCGGCGCTTTTAATCATCGTCTTACGTGAAATGGCCGCCAATCCGTGTTCGTATCTCACTTATCCCGAAGGAGCATTGGGAGCAGCCCGATTGGATTGGCAATGAGAAGGCCCGGAAGAACCTGGATATGGACAATATGGAGAGGGTGAATGTGAAGTATGGAGGTATGTCGCACGCCTTCCTCCCTAGCTTTATACAACTTCACAATGCCTTGACAATGGTATGCAGACCTCACCTACTCGGGTCAGGGTCAGGGTATGTACGAAAAACGAAAACGAAAACGAAAACGAAGCTATAGCGATGCCGGCTGATGGCCGTGGCCTCCGGTGCAATAGGGCTATTTATAGAACGTCACCGCACCCCCTAAATTTTCCATCTGGAGTGGGAGCCTGTGGACAGATTCCGTTTGAATTTTGCCCGAACTTCCGGCGCGGGCTTACCATGACGGCGGGACGTTGATGCGTGATTGGCGATGCAAGCGATGCTGATCTGCCCGGATCAGGTTTCTGTGACAGAAGGTGACAAATGACATCATTCCCCCGGCGATCATCCGGCAATGCAATTCTTCATTTTCGATTCTCGTTTCTTGTACATACTCCCTACTCGGTGAGGATTATAGGAATCCTAGTGTGGTATATACGCCGGTTGAACATCACAAAGCTTATTTGGGTTTGTAATGAATTTTGACAATTGTGCCAGTCTGCAATGGTATGCCTACCGTTACACTTCTCCTCGTTTATTCGATTCAAATTCGACTTTGGATTCTCCTTGGGCGTAGGTAGCATCCACTCCACTTAGTGCCATTCCGGGGCATGTGGTTCAAAATGCGAATTAAACCATTCAATAGCGAGGCACATGGTTCAAAATGCCATTGCGAAGCAGGTGACTCAAAATGGCATTCCGGGGCATGTGGTTCAAAATGCGAATTAAACCATTCAATAGCGAGGCACATGCTTCAAAATGCCATTTGACTCAAAATGGCATTCCGGGGCATGTGGTTCAAAATGTGAATTAAGCCATTCAATAGCGAGGCACATGGTTCAAAATGCCATTGCAAAGCAGGTGACTCAAAATGCCATTCCGGGGCATGTGGTTCAAAATGCGAATTAAGCCATTCAATAGTGAGGCACATGCTTCAAAATGCCATTTGACTCAAAATGGCATTCCGGGGCATGTGGTTCGAAATGCGAATATACCGTGGGATCCATTCAAACCTTAAATATGTCAAGTGCTCCCTTATCCCTCCTGCTCTCGGCCGAATTATACCATTCGATGGCAAGGTACATGGTTCAAAATGCCATTGCGAAGCAGGTGACTCAAAATGCCATTTGCGATCAAAGAATCTACATAAGACCAGCCGAACGTGAAAGTGGAGCGACCCCGTCCACAGTCCGAATGTCGGTCCAGTCACGGGCACTTCGATGTAAGAGTAGTGCCCTCAGATAGAATACATCGCCGTGACGGGGGGTAAACCATTTGAATACGACTGACACCAACATGGCCTTCTTGGTAGACACGAATACGCATTCGAGGCCTAGTTGGATACTCGTCTTCTAGTATCTGCAAAGGGTGCATTTCTTGCATGGGGGTGTACTTTTCCAATCGGCATTTGGAACCAAATTCAACGTAAGTCATTTTGTCCAATTCCGGATGGCGGGGACGCACCATATATCAAACCAGCAGAGTTCCATCACCACCATTTTGCCGCGCTGTCGGCCAGGTAAATGAATCGGAAGGCGTTTGACCCCTGGATTTTTATCTGTGATATGGAAAGACGCAATGCGCATGGCAGCTTCGATGCTGGATAGATATCGTCCCCGTTCATAGTCTCTAACCTCGTCGACAGGTGTTCGAGCGGAGGAGGACTGATCAGTTGGGTTCCGTGGTGTTTGCGGACAGCCCAGTTTGTTTCGTCGAACCCCTTGTAGAAATATTTGAACAAATACTGGGAGAGATTAACACCCATTGAATACTCCACATTGATGTGGCAATCGGATTTGAGTATGAGCCATGGAATATGGGAGACAACAAATTCATCTTCCTGTTTGCGGACGACGGTGCTGAAAATACGCTCCATTTTCCCAACATTGTCTGGGCCTAGCAAGCCCTGGGTCTCATTTTGCCGATTTGAGCTTCATTTGATTTGTTTTCAAAGGCTAATATTCGAGGACCTTGTCTTCACCTGGATAGGTTGGACCAACGTTGCACTGGATGGGCACAGTTGAAGCTTGGAGCAAACATCAAGAAGCAAGTTCTGGGGACAGTAGAGAAGCTGAGCAAACGTGTAAATCGCGTTGAAAGCGCAAGTTGAGCTTGAGGAGCGCGAGACGGCCACTTTTGATTGAGCTGATGCAGATTCAAACTCCGCTCAGTATCGGGCAGTATCGGTATTTTAAATGGTTGCCCCATCCGAGCACCTAAATCTCTTGAAATATTTATGGGGCCTTAAAGGTAGACCTTGAGTGTTCCCCCTTTTTCTGGGAGTTTAATCTTTCGTGAAGAGTATCTTTCTTGCTTTATTTCAGTATCGGAAAGGCACGCGATGGTGTATGGTTGTGCTTGCCAACGGTTTCCGAATCCGCGGAGGATCGTTGTGAGAGATCCCCGAGATCCCCGAAATCTCACGTAGTATTTTAGTATCTTTTTCTCCCTAATTTTTTATTTTTGTCCACCAACACCAGTATCGAGCCATGAATTCCCATTTGCTGACAACGACTGGTGGAAATTGGATCATTTTTTTTCGGTGTGTTTAACCTCAATGAGCACTGCGCATGAACTTGAACTGCACTTGAAGCGTGAAGGTACGCAGCTCGAGCTAAGTTCTGTTCGGAGAGTCTGTTGAATAATTGGGCAGATTGTTTGCACGATGGCCCAGTTGATTGTGGGCTGTATCCCGCGTCCGAAAGCGCAGTGAAAACTCTCGGTCGAATGGACTACATTTCGCCGGCCGCAGTATAAGTACATCGCTCGGTTATAATACCACATCGTTCTGGAGCTGCCGGTCAGATCCAGTGGGAGCATTGGTTTACAAGTCGAGATTCAAATCAGGAAAATTCAATGAGAGGTATGACTCAAAACTGAGACAGACGAAGTTAACCATTGGTTAAATCTTTCCCCGTGATAGTAAATAAAACCCAGCTTTATATCGAAACACGAGCTTCAGGGAGATTCACGTCCCTCAAGTGCGCTAGAGGTACTTGGCTTCCAACGTTTCCACCCTGCAGCTGATTGATGTGGATATGCAGGCTGCGGTGTCCCCTGTGGCGTACCGCGAGTTCGTGAAGCACTGAAGGGAAGCCGCCGGACTGTCAATACACGATCGCACTTGGCGTGCTGTATTTCATCACGAATGTCGTTACTGGGTGTTCCCGGCTGTTCCGAGGTGGATCTCAAAGTATTGCATCAAGCGTATATCAGCGCACTTCGTAAAGGGTTTGAGCGGCTCAAAGAGATCGTCGACGAGGCAAGACTCTCAAATACCAGGACTTCTTGCTCATACTTATCCACCCTGAGAAAGTACAAAGCCATTCTTGAAATCAGGAAGCAACCCCACCAACGTAGGCGGTCAATCAATCCCATTCCGGTAGGCAGGTGCCTCATGTCGATTCTGAATGCCAAGTCAGCATCAACTATAGTTTGCATTATGCTTCATTGCAACGGTCATTCTAAATTTCAGGAGTAGACTGAAGCAGCAGGCAAGTCCGGAATAGTTTTAGCGATGAAAATAACGAATGAGCTCCAGGATCCACACAGTGCTGGAGCCACCATCGCTGTGGAGAATCATTCTTCCTCGACTGAGCTTGAAAATTCTTCCCCCGCTTTACCCACCGAAAGTCAGAGAGACGAGCAGAAAAAAGAGGACGGGGATTTCGTTGATGACACTATCCGTCAGAAAGAAAAGGAGGCACTTCTCACCACGAAAATGGTGCCGGATGACGACATTTCCGAGAATTTTCAAAAGGCTGCGCGCGCCGAAGCACCCCCGACCGGCACTAGCGAAAGCATCGAGTTACCCGAAATCTACAGCGAATACTCGGATTCGGATAACGAGGGCGGGCCACGCAGATTTGACCCTCCTTCATGGGCGCGGTCTCCTAATTTGCGACATGCCTTGGAGATTCAGAGCACGATCAACCCAGACGATGTCTTCGGACCTGTAGGGCCTGTAAAGATGGATGAACTGTTCCCCGACAGTGGGAGCTTCAGTTCCAGACAGAGCTCGGGGAACTGGACGGGCACGGTGACGTTTGAGGAAGATCGTGAATACGTGAGGAGAATGGGATTTCGATGATGGATTTTATGACCGTTCGTACTCGTGATATAAGGGGCATCCAATACGTGCGACTATAGGACATGACTGAGCAAGGTGGCTTGAAAATGACGACTGGTCGAGATAACCAGCGGCTGTGTCCAAGGTTGAATTTTTGAGTTTTGGAACGTTCCTTGAGCTATCAAACTTCGCATGAATAATTTGCGGGGAGGTAATTTGCGGGAAACGGCAACTCACCTTTCTTTCATTTTCAGCCCTTGCGTTGGTCAGGCATTCCAATAACTATTCGGGCTCGGCATGGAACTGGTCCAAGATTGGTAAATTCTCTGTCAATTAGCGGCCGAATAAATTTTTGAAGTGGAAAACTAATGACCAGAGCTGTAAGTGACCTCCAATGGACGACATCTCAAAATTTCACCCCGCATTGAGAGCCTAGAGTCATGGCTTTGGATGTAAAAAACAGCCCTTTATTGAGAAAAACTACGACGCAAAAATTCTGGCGCTGTCGAGGCCACATTTGCCGCTGGTAGGCAATTTCTTTTGCGAATCTGAACACAGAGAATCGTCAGAAATGGCCTAAGAAATGATTGCTGTCGAACCAAAGAAAAGTTACAACGAGGAGAATGGTGTAAAACACAACAGGACCGCTATTGTCACTGATCTCCGCCCTGGAAACGGGAAGCTGCCGTCTGATCCGAGGTCAAACTCCGCTGGTAACCAGCGGAGTGGTGTCGGGAAATGTCGCACATTTTAGTTTTTTTTCCTCTGCGGCCTCCCCACCGATACTAATTCTGAGTGGCCAGGAAATTTTGAAATAAATCAATGCAGAAATTCCCATTTTTGAAGGGGAGCAGGATATTGAAGCCACTTGAGGGTATCTGGCGGTATCGGGATACCGTGCTGAAGTAAGCCTGATGCGCGGCAACTTTCGGCACTTTTTATTGCGATTTATTATCTTTATTTTCTTTATTTACCCCACTGCCATTGGTATGGGGCCCGAATTAGCTGCGCTGGGACAGCTTCGGCATTGTCAAGCCGGGGTATCAATTGCACATGTTTGCCTGAGAATGAAACCTGGGGAGGTCACGGAGGAGAAATCGCGCTCGACGTGCCTCTCTGCTCCTCACACAGCACGTCCCTCCCCGCCATTTTCCATCCCTGAAATTTCGCCAGCTATCACCCCAGCATGTCCGATTGGGAAAGCGCCTGAAATCAACGTATACAGCCAGGATGTCATACTATCCCGGGGACGATTGCGGCGATGCATTGGAGGAAGCCTGGATCCGCGGCCCTGGGAGGCTAACTTGGAGGATAACGTGGACCCTCCGCCTCGCCGGTTTCAATCAAGGATAGAGAAACGGATTGGAGCTTTGTCACGCCCTCAATGCTACATACTGTTCCATCGCTCAGAAAAGTTTCTCGGCCAGGGGCCACAATGCAACTTGAATTATCAGAAAATATCCCGAGGAGGCTAAAAGCCGAAGAAGCTCACAGGGGACGAGGAGCTAGTCGAGTGCAAGGAGCTGGCACAGAGGACGATGGGGGAAGAGATAAGACGATGAATTAAGGCTATGTCCGACGATGGAAGACTACATATAGATACATCATATCAAAGAAGTGATACTGATCATGTACTCGGACTGACGCAAACAATCATATCCTGACACTCCCACCTTTGCAAAGACCGAGACATAGCGGATGGAGGAATAAAAACAACCAAGAATATAAAAATGAAAGTATGACAGCTCCCACCGAACAGCGCATTCGGAAAGACAGAAAGAACCAAAGCAGTCATGTTGAAATGACAACCACAGCAGCGCAAATTGCACTCGGCACAGTTGACTACAGTCTCCGTCACCAACGGCCGAAGAACAATTGCGCGGAAGTGGCAGCACCAACGAGAACAAGCTGAATACCTCCGCAGCCCTGCTGAAGTTGGTCCCAGAACATGCTGAAGCAAGTGAAGGCCCTTAGGCCGACATGCTGCGATAACCCGAATACTCGACCTCGCTGTCAGAGTCGAAGGAAGCTCCACCAAATGCGATATGAGCACCAGCAGACTCATCACCAGATGAATCGGAGACAAAAGCGGCACTGGCACGACCAGCTTTGCCAGGAGGACCAGCGATAACCCAATCCTTGACATCGTGTGGCATGTCATGGATGCAGCGGTCAGCGATATGTCCAGCGACACCGCAGCGGCGACACTGGTCGTTGGAAGTGGCAGAGCACCAGTGGAATTTGCTGCTCCCACCGGTCCCAGTAGCTCGAGCTGCACGAGAGCGAGGCGCTCGGCCATGAGCACGGGCAGCGTGAGCCGAAGCAGGAAGGAGGGCATTGTCGTCGTCATCATCCTCATTCTTGATGACTTTGAGAGGGACTGAGGGTCCGGCATTGCGAATCTGGGATTTGATCGCAGTGAGGGTCGGCTCCTTCTCGGAGGTGAGGATGGTGGTGCGAGTGGAACTGAGGGACTTGTCGAGGTTCATAAGGAGGGTGTCTGCAATTTCGGAGTCGGTGGGCTTCACACCGAGACGATCAAGACGCGTGACTGCGTCCTCGATGGCTGAGATGTAGAGGTTGATGGATTTAGAAGGATCGTGGATGGTGTGGACAAAATCACGGCGAGCGTTCATGCGAGATGTCATGTTGGATGCCTCAAAGGCACCAACACACTTGGTCCAGAGGTCCTGGGCCGAGGTGACATTATCGCCGAGAT
This sequence comes from Mycena olivaceomarginata, assembly GCA_029378375.1. Classification (NCBI taxonomy): domain Eukaryota; kingdom Fungi; phylum Basidiomycota; class Agaricomycetes; order Agaricales; family Mycenaceae; genus Mycena; species Mycena olivaceomarginata. Next base: position 392,446 of record JARKIC010000146.1, on the reverse strand, counting down.
ACTGGTACTCGGCGGCGAGCTTGGAGTAGAGGAGCCACATCACCTCATGATCGTTTGACTCGTCATCAACCTATGAAGAACATCTTGAGAGTGCGTGAGGCCTTAGCCCAGTTATCAGGTGTGATGCGGTCCATAGCCTCGATGGGGCGAACAGCACCCGTGGGGAGACCCATAGCGATAGCGGGGTATAGTTGAGAGAGATTATAGGGATAAGGCAGGGTGGAAGAAGGCGCAGGAGAAGGTAAGGAGCGGATGGTGATATTCCGCAGGTAGACTGAAAACAAGCAACTCTCGTAACTTGCGTTCAGGCTAGGGCGCGGGGCCCATAACCTATCAGAAAATATCCCGAGGAGGCTAAAAGCCGAAGAAGCTCACAGGGGACGAGGAGCTAGTCGAGTGCAAGGAGCTGGTACAGAGGACGATGGGGGAAGAGATAAGACGATGAATTAAGGCTATGTCCGACGATGGAAGACTACATATAGATACATCCTATCAAAGAAGTGATACTGATCATGTACTCGGACTGACGCAAACAATCATATCCTGACATGAATGTGGGTGCCGCAGCTGTACACGAAAGCTTTGTGTGCTCAGCAAAGGTTTTGTAGTCTCCCAAGTCAGACCAATGTCTCAATTTTTTTTTTTTTTTTTTCGAAAATTTGGGGAGCGAAAAAAAATAATTTGATATATTGGTCTGATTCCACTCGCGCAGCGGAAGCCGTAGGTCGACCTTCCGGATTAGGCAAATCCCAATTGGGAAACCCGCCTGTTAGAAAGAGAGCCAGGGACCCGATTATTCCAATTCTTGGGGCGTAAACAAGTCGGTACCTCTTCCTGATGAGAATCTGGTCCAATGAGTTTTTTAATTCGGCTGGTTTCGGGTGCAGGAGGTGTATTCCTCTGCACACTGAGTAGCAGTGCCAACATTCGCACGGCCCTGTATACGATGACTTTTTGCTCTCGGACAGAACTATTGTGGATGGGACTCATTCAAGTCCTAAATAATGGTTATGTTGGGCCTATTAACCCTCTGAAGTTGACCTGAACAGGTTGTGTGCCTCCGACACGAGGATGTCAGTTCCTTCACCTTAGGACTTTGTCACACTTTCCCTCAGATGGCGGGGGTACGTAGAGGTACACCGCCGTTTGAAATCAATGTTCTGAAAATGTTTTCGGTCAAATGTTTGGTCAATGTTGTCTCAAATATTCTCACAACATTTCAAAGCCAATCCCACAAGGGTTTTTTAAGAACTATGTTCCCAGAATATTGTGGCGGACATTTTGTAAAGGTTCCATAGGATATATTTTAGATCTCACTGGCAATATGTAAACAGTCACCGCGTGGGATGGAAAAAATGTCTCATTCAACGCTACATAAGGACAATACGGCGAGAGTGATGGCTACATGTATACTACAAATTGTCGGTGACTGCTCAGGGTGGACCAACAAGCCACGTCATGGCGTGCTGCGGGCGAAATGAGCCTATAGCGCGGAAGTGCACCCCAGCGCATCCTGGGGTACTGCAGCCGACGACGCCCTCAGCGAGCAGAGCGCGGAGGCCGCAGAGAGGCGTGGCGGGAAACAAAGCGGTATCGTCAAGGAAGTGGGATGGGAACACAAAGGGGAATGAAGCAAGGGTGTAGGCCGGGGCACTTGATCCATCGCACTTGAATGAGAGGTGGCACCCGAAGCCAGGTGAATTTTGTCTTGAGGCAAGTTTGAGGCACCAAGCACGACCCGTCTTGATATACAACGCGCTATTGCAACACCCAGTTTGCGGAGAGACAATTTGGGGCTTTGATATTTTTGAAATGCCAATGGAGGGCGAGACTGGAGGGCGAGACTTGGGGTGCTCACAAAGAGACAACAGACCGACATGTCTTGGAGCTGACAGTCTTGAGTTTTGGAAACCATCTTGGGCGTGAGCTGCTGTCGATCCAGATTCCAGATGGATGGGGAGAGGGCGAGGCGGGCAGGGAGAGCGTTGTAGAGCCACTGAACATTGGAGCCATGTAGCAAATGCAGGCGCAAGGCGAAGGAGACAGAGGCGAGGGAGAGGAGAGACAAAAGTGGTGGGAGTGGGAGAAAAATGGCGAGCAACAGCCACGTGTCCACAGTCCGATCAAAGATGCCACGCCAAGCACAAACAATGCGCACGGACCATCGTGAAGTTTGGACGCTTTGACCTTGGCACATGATTCTTCTTTCTTCTTTCTGTTTTGCAATTCCTTGCTTGTTATGAGTCAGTTTACCATGACTTATCTACATACAAAACCTTTCAGGACTCGGAGTCTGTGTTGAATCTTTGATATACTACTAGGATTTTTTTTGCGAACGTGGGACAAATGTGGGCCTTACTTCAAGAAGTAATGTTCCCCTGGTGGAGCGTTGATTTTTGGACTCCAGAATGTGCCAACATTGGTGCTATTAAATTATATACATCCCAACATTTTGAGAATCTTCTCAAGATGTTCCTCAAATGTTCGCCCATAAATGTTCCAGAAATGTTTCCAGGATCTTGGGGAAATGTCCTATTTGACATTTTTGCAACACTTTAAACAAACATTTGAAAAACATTGATCACGATTGGCGGTGTAGAGGTTGATTCAGATGGCAATGAAATTTTGCCATGATGTTCCATCGAGCCAAGAGGTAGTTTTGCGCTCCTTTCTTCAAAGAAGTGCCTCTACTCGGTTTGTTTAAACACTGTTTTGGTAATCTCGATTTGTTAACCAGCTGTTAATCAGGTCTCAAACCCATGTTCATTTGGATCTCAAATTATTCGCATTCTTTACCAACCACGCTCTTTTGGTGCTCCTTTCTTCAAAGCAGCGACTCTGCTCGGTTTGTTTAAACAATGTTTTGTTAATCTCGATTTGTTAACCAGTTGTTAATCAGGTCTCAAACCCATGTTCACTTGGATCTCAAATTCTTCGCATTCTTTACCAACCACGCTCTTTTGGGAAGTTTCTGTTGAACTGTGCGGCAATGTTAGTTTGAACTCTGTTTTGTTAATCCTGTTTTGTTGACCAGCCGTTAATCTAGCATGCAAAGCTGCTCTTTCCGACTCGTGCTGCTGCGGCTCCGGCGCTCCTTTGGTTTGAACATTGTTTTGTTAATCATGTTTTGTTAATCAGTGCTTGAAGTCTCATGCAACACCTTCGAACACTAGGGCCTTCCATTAGTTTGCACACCGTTTTGTTAACCACCACTGTCATTCTCCTAGTAGTAGAGCCCAAATGTCCGGCCCTACCTGAGGGTGCACTGTTAATCAAACACTCGTTAAACCTGATTTTGCGTTGAGATGGAAGTTGTTTAAGCAAACTTCATATGGTTGTTGGCCGAAGGGAATCTGGCCAGTGGAGTCGACGACGAGGGAGAAGGTGGAAGGACATGAAGGACCTGGCACCTTGCACGAGGCTTACAGCTTTCGCTTCCATGCACTGCCATGAGGCGTTGTTGGCCACATGTACAGGCCCCGTGAAGCTTCGCTAAAGCCTTGTCCGCTCCATCGAAAATCCTATCATTTTGCTCCAATGCTTCCCCTGCTTGAGTAGGGGCATGCCTAGAATCACGCAGAAGACGTCAACCTACCCGCCCATATAACTTTTGTCCTGGTGGGACTGGTGGGAGGAGGAATTCTCGTGGGCCATCTCTCGGCTCCCGAGAAATAACTGGCGTCAAGGCGCTTGTCCTACAGCCTGATTAACGAAGCAAATTCAAGGTATAGCTGACACAAAACATACCGCAGGAATTACTTTCTTGGTTTGCGCAACCGTCGGCTGAAGTTTTGGTACTGAAGGATGGGTTGTGGACATGGATTTGGCTGTTGGTTTAAAAAATGCTGTGATCCCTGTATCAGATGGAAGCTGCAAGGCAGGTCAGGGCCGAAATGACACCAAGAATAACCATACATTTGACATCGTTGGGGCCGAAACTGCTGTGGTTCGACTTCCAGCCTTGACGCCGGTCTTCAGCTCGCAAGAAACCAGGTGCGATTCCCAATTCTTAAGGTTATACAGCTTGATTCGGTCCAATTTGATACCCTCACCACCCGGCTCGCACTTGCAGTAAACTCTGTGCGGAGTCCCTTTCAGTCCACCGCTAGGAAGCTTGACGGTGTCAGCGTGGTCCATGAGAATGGCATGACGCTTGTCTGCAGTGGTCTTGGGTTTGCGACGCTTCGTTTCCTTAGCCCTTTTCTTGGGACATGGTCTATACAATCACGTCAATTCAGAGCGAAGTCAGAATGGAGAAAAATACCTCTCTCGGTCAGAATCATCCGCATCACTGCCGTCCGTGGATTCGGCCGCGTCCTTCCGCTTAGTGGGTGGGACACGAGTCGGTGGGGGTGTTTCTTTCCCGAGTCGTCACCTTTGACTAATTCAACAGCATCCGGAGGACGTGCCGACACTGACAAGGCATGTAAATTAATCTTGCTAAGTGTCATATACGGTCGCTGATCTACATGTAGCCTTCGACATCGAATAAATATATTTGATCAAATATATTCGTTTTTAAACGTTTGCAAACGTTTGTAAACGTTTTTGAACCTTTTACCGTTTAGTTTACGGGCCCTCGTAAACGAAAACTAAACGGTTGGAGCCTTACCACTGGGAATGACGTTACGTAACACCTGCCGTCATTGACAACACTCATAAAATCCAAACTCCAGGCTCAGCCCTTTTGGCGATCCCGAGATGTACCAGCCTGCCTACGGCATAGTGCTTGCACTCGGTATTGCCGTTCTTTGGGAGGCTGGTCACGAGCCCAGGAGAAATGCCAAATAAGTGCAAATGCTGCCTGACATCCATGTCTTTTTTATTGTTCTTCAGGCAGAAGTGGAATGAGTACATATTTTGAGCGATAATCATGTTCCACCTATGCGAATGAGTCCCCCGGGACTTCTGCAGCGAATTTAACCACCGGCGACTGCTTTTGTGCAATATTGTTTGAAATTTCCAATTCTGGCCCCCATGAACATATTTTTTATATTTTCTTCCCGGAAATGAGTGCGGATTTTCGGCTTGAACCATGCTGCACCTGACCGCATGGGTCCCCAACCGTCTTCAGGAATTTTAGCCGCCAGCAACGGATGTTTAGATGTTTATATTAGATGTCAAATGATCTCGCAACAAGACGAATGAATGAGGCTAAAGAACTGTCGCCCTCGTACACTGCTAACCTGAATTCATGCCTGGACAGCGGCCATTATAGTATAAGTTGTCTTGACCCATAGCTGCCATAACCTATAATCACTGCGTCACCTACGCTGTTTTTGAAAGTGATTCTCGAACGATTCTGTAGTTCATATGTGCCGCACTCTTCAGTTCGATTGTTTTCAACTTCCAACCTAACAATTAACTGTTCCAAGAAGTCGGCCCTGTGAGTTTGCACACGCCATTTGAATTCAGCCGTGGGATGTTTAACAAGCACTGCTTAAACCAGATTTTGTGTCGAGACAGCAATTGATTAATCAAACTTCATATAGATTCTTGCTCTGGCTTACTGTACTATAGCGTCGGACATTGCGCGAGTTCCATCAGGCGGGCCTGAAGGTCGAGGAGGGCGCTTTTGATCCAGAATCTGAAGTATTACCGCTATGTGTGGTTGAATGCTCCGGAATGGCTGTTCTCCCGTGTATATCTGTTCAGGTAGAATTAGCTGAAGAACACCCAGACAGTAGGGATATAACCTCTATACACAGACATGCAAAGGCATAAACATCGCTGGCTTTTGTACGTTTGAACTTGAGTTGATAGTCGAGCAGCTCCGGTACCATCCACCTCGACGATCCGCATTGTGTAGTTGAAGTCGTGCCAAGGGTGGCATCAGTCACAATTGCCAGTCCGAAGCCAGCTAGTTGAGCATGTTCCCCATCGTCTATCAGTACGTTTCCCTGCAAAGTACGTGGGTCAGAAGTCAATCTTAGCGCAACATAAAATTTATTTCACCCCACGTAGATCGCCATGGATGATATTTTGCGAGTGTAGGTAAGCTAAACCTTGCGCAGTTTCAAAGAGCTAAGTCACATGTCAGTGATGGTTAGGTATAACAAGACATGCCTTCGCTTCGCTCCGGCATAACTGTAAGCTGTGACGTGTTGAAATCCCACTAACCGACATTTGAAAACTGACAGAAGGATAAATGGCTAGTCAACAGATGTATGCATGTTAACTTGGAATCGTGAAAACATTTTGCAAGAATGATTGATTCACTACATACAGCACGTCCCATGGATGAATTTACAGTCTCAGCCGCAAATTTCACCTTTTCACCTTCGTCAATTGCAATTACACTACGCACTACCAGGAATATCAAGTGAATGCAGTGTGAATGAAAGAGAGCATATATCCCAAGACAAATCCGTTCAAACAACTTGAAGCCGCCGAAGTATTCAATAGGATAGGGAGGATGGATTGCATAGAACTTTGGCGACGGCACAGATATCTGTATCTGCATGGCAATCGCATTATGTCAGACTGAACTGAATTGAATGTCCAACAGGATAAGAAAGCTCATCGAAACGTGTCTTCACGCGTTGGTGGGTTCGCCTGAGTCACGACACCATTGCGTTTGGCGCAGATGCGGGGCTTGACAGACGTGGGACGACTGAGTACTAACAGGGCAGTCAAAAACCAACATTGATGAAGCCCTCACCGTTGTGAACCGTCTAGTATACGGGACCTCAAAAAATCGAATCAACAACTTGCCACCTCGCAACGTGCTGAGCATATATGAGCATCGGTCAGAGGAGCGACAAAATTTAGGGCAGGATACATACTGGAAGCGCGCGAAGATTGGATCGAAGATTCCCTGGCGGCGTACAGTGAGACCGTGCGAGAGATGATGCGTGAGCATTGATCCCTGGTGGAAGGAGGATAGCTTCAGGCCTATGGCTCGGCAAACAGTATGAAAATCGAGATGACTCGCTGGGAACGTCGCTGGACTTTTGAAAACTTTGAATCGACATAACGGACCCTTGAAAGTATTGGTCAACATGTGTCAGTGAAAGTGGGCGGTACGGGAAGTGGAGGGGGGCAGAGTAAACCGTGCAGGCAGCACGATTCAACGGTGCGTAGCGAAAGTTACACACCTTTATACATAATCGCCCGGTGTCCAGGGATCCTTGGGCTCTGATCAGACATCTCGAATGCGTGGAAAGGTTATCGGTGTACGCACGAACAGTTCTTGAGATAAATATCCCGAACCTCAACTTGATTCATGTTTATGTAAAGACTATGTCATGACAGATTTTTGAGTATCCGAACGAGTAAATCTGGGGCGATACGCACCGTTTACACGGATGGGGACCATCCGACTGGATCAATATGTTCCTTCCGAAAATATGGGAAGCTCAACAGACTCAAATGGGAAGCTGGCGAAGGGAACACAGGAAATAAAAGACAGATGTCGAGTTGAATTTCGCCTGGTGCCGCCTTCGTTGTCCAGAACGGAGGTACGCAGTGCTACGGCTGGAAGGGCCCAAAGTTGAAGAATCGGGAAGCCTTCGACGTCCTGTAACGTTGCTCTGGGCCGTTGCTCCGAAGTCCGACACGTCTTGCTATCCAGCCAAGTCTTAAGATGTATCCCAAACATTGGATGCGGGTGGAGCCTTGACGCGGATTTGCGTATCGTTGATTCTTGACAATCGGCGCATTCATGGATGCGGTGTTGACCCGGAGAGAGACGTTCGGCCGTTCACAGACATGCCAGGGAAGAGCGAAGCGATGCCAGGTTTCGAGCAGAGTGAGAGTGAGCACAGTTTAAGTATTGACTTGCTTCTTGCCATATCTCATATCTCGTTCAGGGCTTGACTCGGTCGAGGACGGCCATTCAGTGGTTTATTGAGTCAAAGAGGACGGCGAAAGGGCTTGATGATTTTCAAAGCTTTGGCCGCGCGCTTGATTTATCTGAGGAGTACCGCGTGGATGGACAGAAAAGAGAAACGGAGGCGGCGACGCGGGCAGAGAGAAGACAGAGATGATGGGGGTGGAACAGAAGAAGCGACACAATGGATACCCTTCCTTTTGAGTGGAGCTTGAGGGCCTGATCGGGCATTTGAAATTTGCCTAAGCGCCCAGGCGTCTAAGCTAATCGTGGATACAGAGGGTCAGCTGAGATAGTGAATGGGGAAATTTCGGCAGTACAAACAGGTGCACTCTGATACGAGGCATCTGCTTAATATACGAGGTATGATGAGGTGTTACTCACAAGTCGGTCAACCCGCCTGTCGGGAAGTGTGCTACTCTGATTTTTTACAAAGTCTTTCATGGTACCATTGCGCATATATGGCGTTACGATGCACGGTGGATAATCCTCAAAGGATTGCTCATCGAGACCAAAAAATGGTAAAACGTAAATGTGTTTGAGATGGACCCAAGTGAGAACTTCCTGCAACAGGCTCTGTAGATTCATTAAGCTGGGATTGAAAGTAACAAAATGGCATCAGGCATACTTTTGAAAATTTTAACATCTCTTTCGGCTCCGGCTGATACACTCGCAAGCGTTTCAGAACAACATCCTGTTCTTTGTATCTCCCAAGAAAAATATCTGCAAACCCTCCTCGAGCAATCTGTCGATTTGTATCTACGAAATCCAATTCCAGGAATAGGGTTGGAGGAAAGGCCTTGGTGGCAGCACACAGGTTTTTCAGCAACCGCCGTGCTGGAAGGACAAACGAGTGCAGTAATGTAGTTCCGAACTGGATCCATTCAGCAACTTGAGAAATGAGTATAAGTACTGATGAAGGTGTCATGATGAAAGTGAGGTTCGGGTTAAATAATACTATCCCTCCCCTAGATCTCGGACACCTAATGAAAACTGATGCATATCATTTGATACAGTGGTCCTGAGCCCAAGCTGAGTGGATAGATCGTCAGCAATTTGTCTTTTACTCCGGTCTCACATCTTACTTCATGAGAAACGAGTAAGAATTGAGCAAACGGCGTCGTTTTTTCGGAGGTGGTCAGGTGTCCGAGTTCTAGGTAACACGTCAAATTCTGATTGCCGGCCTCGTATATAATCTCCTTCTTGTTGTGGCGCCTCTAAACTTCATGGGGTGGAGTACCTCAATAGGTAATGTGATATGCATGAAGAGGAGGTCAAAGCAACCACAGAGTGGTCAACAGGCAGCATGAAATTTCTTGCCATCATTTTTTGCAGTTGCAGATCAATTTGACCGGCATGGCGTGATCTTTCAGTCCATTCTGAAGGCTACAAGACACCTATGGCTCCAAATTTTTATATAGACACTCTTGTGATGTAGAGGTATTTTTTAGATGTGTTCATGGAATAATATGACCCTAAGGAGATGCTGCTGAGCCTCAAAATGCACGAAATGAGCGAAAATAACAGGAGTCGTCAACCTTTCCTAGCGATATATATCCCAAGGATATAAGATTGCAAGTTTTTTGCACCTTTTACCTCTAGATCACCTCATAAGGTTTATCTTGAGCCATGAAAGTCACGAAATGGTCCAGTATTGGATGAGAAATGTTTCTGTGTCCGAGTTCTGGGTTTGTCCGGGACGGTGGGGGGGGATAGTAATCGGGCAGAATGAATGCGGTAGAATGATTTGAGGCAGCGAGTGATTTCTGTTTTGTGAACCCCAAATATGTTACACCCAGGGCACACTTGAAGGGGGTGAAGGTAGCTGTGAATGCGCCTCAGAAAGCAATAATCTCGAGTTGGCGTTGAAATTTTGCATGGGGGTAATCGTGGTTCCTTTACAGGTCCCAGTTGATACTATAATAACGGCTGGAATGAAGGCACCTGGTCGACATAGGAAGGCACAGGGTTTCCATGGGCAAAACATGAAGGCAGGAGTCTTATGTCGAGGAGGGAATAAGGTGAAGAGGACTGTTGGTACTTTTTGGACCAAGAGAACCTTTGACTTGGGATAATCACATTTCGAAGGCTTGAAGAAGTTGTGGAGCAGCCATTGGGGTACGCAGAAAACATGATGAAGGAAATAGTACGCTGAATGAACATGGATTTCAGCATGAAATCGGTCCGCACACATTTGCAAGACCTACCGTCCGGAGTGCTTGAGGAGAGTTTAAGAAGGAAATTACTCCACCGCTGAAGCCACCCTTCCGTACTTAATATTTCTGAGGAACTGTCAACATATCATACAGTAAATATATATATAGGCTTGCGACAAGCGACGTGATGCACAAACATGGCCGCAATGCCTTGAGAGGACATGTCCGAGATGCCCGAGGCCGAGGTGCACTGTTTAGAACACGATCATTATAAACGGAGCAGACAATGGAGCTTTGGATTTGAGGTTTTCATTGAGGTTAGTACGGGTTGAATGAAGGGGTGAGCGCATCGACATAAGTCGAGTGTGTCTCTGCGTTGTTTTCTTCTTCCTTTACCGACCGACCTGGGTTCCCTCTGGTTCCCTTCAAAGTCAATTGATATGGACTGGCTGCTTTGAATTCACTTCGCGACGTTCGGGGATCCGTGCCAACATCATAAGGCAATGGGTAGAATAGATGGCTGCAGTGTGTGCTTTTTATGTTTCTTTGCCTCTCGTATACCTGACCTCTCCCTCCTTTCCATGATTTCTTTTCTTCCCTTGCGTGTTCTTCGAGGCGCCGACATACGTTCTCGACTCCCGAGCTCGTCATGCTCCTCTTTGTCCGCCACTGGCCACTGTGCTCAAACGCGCCCTTGTTGGTGGAAAAGGCCAAAATCGCGTATTTTGGCTTCGAGTTGTCGCTCTCTACCCTGGGGTCTAAGAGGGCCTTCCATCCCCTCTATCACGCACTTGTAGGCTCGACGTCTCCATTGGCTCATGCTATTTACTGAACATCTACATCCAGGCCATACCCTGAACCTCTACATCCATAACACTTCCTATCATATCACCATTTCCAGCTGGCCCTCCTCGCCTGGCGGTCGCAAGTGAGAGTGCGAGCCCAACTCCTCTCTACCAGGGTCTATGAGAGCCTTTCTATCCTTTCTATCGTGCACTTGTAGGCTCAACATCTCCATTGGCTCATGTTATTTATTGAACGTCTACATCCAGGTGATACACCAAATGTCTCACCTGGCGGTCGCAAGTGAGGGTACGAGCCCAACTCCTCTCTACCCCGGGGTATATGAGGGCCTTTCCATCCTCTCTATTGTGCACTTGTAGGCTCAACGTCTCCATTGGCTCATGTTATTTACTGAATGTCTACATCCAGGTGATACACCAAATGTCCACATCCATAACACCTCCTATCGCTATTTTCAACGTGCCCTCCTCACCTGGCGGTCGCAAGTGAGAGTACGAGACCAACTCCTCTCTACCCCAGGGTCTATAAGGGCCTTTCCATCCTCTCTATCGCACACTTGTAGGCTCGAAGTCTCCATTGGCTCATGTTATTTACTAAATGTCTACATCCAGGTGATACACCGAATGTCCACATCCATAACACCTCCTATCGCTATTTTCAACGTGCCCTCCTCACCTGGCGGTCGCAAGTGAGAGTACGAGCCCAACTCCTCTCTACCCCTGGGGTCTATAATGTGCATGCCCATTTGGCCTCTGCCCCATTCTTCCTTTTGTTTTAGTTTGCCTGCCCCTCTGCCGTTGTTCATTCACAAAGCCACATGGCAGCCCCTGACCGAGGTCTGATCACCCTCTTTCATACTGTTCACACATAATGCACCGTGAATTAGCATCGGCAGAGCGTGGTTCTCTCTTGTCAAAATTCTCCGAGAGCAGTCAAGGCTGGGTACTCATACCCTTTTTCTTCTTTCCACCTTAAATTTCGAGTTTATTGATATTTTATCGATGCTTTATAGGTCCAGCGTCGACATATCATCATTGGCGCGTAATCAGTAGTCTCCTCCAAACTCTCTACCTCGGGCATGAAAGAAGCTTTTACATTCTCTGTATCGCTTGGTGAGTGGAACATTTGTTCCTCACGGATGAACATTTATACAATCATAGCTGATCATAAGCACTGCCGTTGCACGCCACACACGTTCTGAAGGGATACACTAATGGTGACCTCTGTTTGGGTTCTGGGGGATAAATCTCGTGGCAACCTGCCAAGTTGCGACTTCTGTTTGGGTTCTGGGGGATAAAAGTCGCAATCTGGCTAGTTGCGACCCTTGTTTGGGTTCTGGGGGATAAAAGTCGTCGCAACCTGAGAAGTTGCGACTTCTGTTTGGGTTCTGGGAGATAAAAGTCGCAATCTGGCCAGTTGCGACCTCGTTTGGGTTCTGGGGGATCAAAGTCGCAATCTGGCCAGTTGCGACCTCTGTTTGGGTTTTGGGGGATCATGAATTTAATTTACCGGCATCTAGGGATGTTCAAATGACCTAGATTTTTGTGAGGGAAGACTTTTATGCGTTCTGAAAGTTGTGATACAGTCGCAATCTTCAATATCCTAGTTTATCATGCTGGCAATGACATTGAGACAATCCCAATACACTGCAATCAGGAAATATTGTGATATTTGAATTCACTGCTGAACTCTTTGTAAATCTGACTCTATCACATCTATCAAAATGTAGCAAGGCCTTACCTAACAAAAATCCACATCATTCATCCACGAAAAGGCCCTCTAACTGGCTTGCGTTGAGGGACATGTTGAGTAGTGAGGACGCAGCGCGTCGTCGGCGCGGCTGGCGACGCGCTCTGGATGGTATTCGACCGCGGACCGCGGACCTGCGAAGAATACATCTGAGTAGTTACGAAAGTAGTTACAAAATGGCTGCATGTATGTATTGTGCTAGGGAGAGGACGGCGGGCGAGAGAATTTAACACTAGCATGCAGTGAAATGTCAGGAACAACAGAGAGCTATAAAATAGGTAAAGATAAAAACGGACCTGGCGAGTAGTGAAAGGCGAGGCAGAGAGGAGCTGCGAATCTCCTGTTACCCCCCTCGCCCTTTATACTCGCTCGGTGTCCCGGGTGCCACTCGCGCCACACGGGCGGTACGCTACTTGCGCCGTGGTGCGCACAAGCAGGAATTACGGCTCCGCTGCACATGCAGATGGGGCGATCCACTCGCGCGGAGCGTTACGCTGCGTGTACCGTGGAGAGCACAGCAGGAAGTACGGCAGCCTCCTATTAGCGCTCAAGGTTCGAGACCCCAGCATGGGTAGGCTGCGAGGTCCTCACGACGTTCAACTATGCGCGCCCGTTAGACTTGCGTAAACAACCTTTAAACCCGACTAACTGGCTTGCGTTGAGGGACATGTTGAGTAGTGAGGACGCAGCGCGTCGTCGGCGCGGCTGGCGACGCGCTCTGGATGGTATTCGACCGCGGACCGCTATTAGGCTATTAGGTTTTTTTTTTTTTTTTGAATGAATGAATGAATGAATGAATTGGAGGAACGGTGGATGAGATGCGGTCGAATGGAGAAGGGGGTATCGCGAAGCGAGTTGGTTCAAGTGTGTGCTGCGGTGCGGGAAGGCTCGGCTTCGAAGGCTGGGCGTCCGTGTATCATGCCCTGGAGGAGGATGGGATTCTGGCGAATATAGATTTGGAAGGGGCGCTCACAGAGATAGGCCTTTAAGCAAACGGGGACAATTCTTGTCCGGCGCGGAGTGCCATGCAATTGGCGCATCCTCGGCGCCCGGAGTGCCGATTGATTGCATCTGTGCCCTCAATTGAAAAATTGAACTCAATAAGATGACCTCTTTAAATCTGACTGGCTGGGGAGATAGCCAGCGAAATTTCATGCAGAACTGTCTCCTCAGATAATATTTTCTCCGGAGATTATCCCTAAGTGCATTTCAGCCATTCATTGTTCTTCGCTATTTTTTCAAAGAAAATCCAAAAATAGTGTGGGTAGGCCCGGAGCGGGGAGATCGTTCTCCGCCCCGAAAACATATATAAGAAGACCCATTTCTACTGTACCTGCAGCCCCTTCATCTCATTATCGAAGCCCTATTGTGCACTCTATGCCCACTGAGTCCTGGCTACTCAATAGGGGCTTGAGTGTATAAAATAAAAAGGCTTTGATAGTGACCCTACAGCAGGCGTTTCGCTCCCCTCCACTCCCAGTTGACAGCGGGAGGGAGCAGCTAGGGCTGCGTAGATGGACGTTTATTGCTTCCAATCCATGTGGAACCATAGCCCTCTCCCCGCAACCCGCATCAGTCACCCAGGCAAGTGATCCTTTCTTCGTTTTCTTTCGATTTCTGCATTTCCACCGATCTGAGGAGTGTAGCTAATCCCAAGGAAGATTCCTGTGACCTGTTTCTCCTTCTCTTTTTTCTCTCTTAAAAGAAGATCTCTGATTGATTTAGTCCAAGACTACCTCCCTACCAAGTTCAATCAATCAGCCCAGGCAAGTCATTATTTCCTTTATTTTCCTTGCTCTCGGTTTCTACATTTCGAATCTGAGGGGCGTAGCTAACCCTAAGGAAGATTCCGATCAACCAAATTTTCTATGCTTCATCTCAATCCATCTCGAACAACTCACTGATTGATTTATTTTATCCAAGTGAATATCCGTTGGCACGGGGATGGCCGTTCCCACTTCTGATCGACATTATAATGTATAGTTGACCGGAGGCTACAGGTACGCCAGTCACATTACGCACTTATAGATCACTAATTGATTTATCGAACCTTCTACGTCAGTCAGATCCGCGGACGACACACACTACGGTCCTGATGCATTTGGAAAGGTCCGTGACGGCATCATCGGGTAGACGGGGGGAGAGGTCCGAATTCTTGCACACCAGGTAAAGAAGGTACATACATGTAGGTCGGGCGCAGACAGATAGATATCTTCTCCCCTGGTCAAGCGGTGCGATTGGGCTGGAGTCGTCGCGGTCTGCCACGTTCAAGATGCCCTCAACGCTCCCCCATCTCGCATGGCTTGAGCAGCTCGCTGTCCGCTGGTCTCAACCAGTCGTCGACGTACTCGAGTGAGGCGCGTATATGTCCCCTTGAACGCGTGCAGGTACGAAAGATACCGGGTGGATCCATAGGGACCATTCTTCCGTTGAGGGGTTAATGACCCTCACCCCACATGCGGGTGCGATGTCCCCTTGTCCGTATTGCTCTGACGGGCGGAAGGACCTCTGTTTTCTGCGCCCCCTCCTCTCTCTCTCCATCCTGTGTACTCTCTAATGTCCTGACATCCCCTTTAGGCTCTGGATCGTTCTGTTGGCCCTGGTTAGTCTTTGTTGCGCTTGCAGAAAATGGGGGTATATGCTGGCAAGGAATGATAGAGCCGTATAAGGACGTAGAGCATGTATAGACCCTCAGCGGAATTGTGAAATGCATCCAACAATTCACGGTTCCGCCACCCTACTATGTTTGTGAACTTCCAAAAGCTATCCTGGACCGCCACATCCAGGAGGGCAGGGGACAAAAATCTGAATCGAAAGCTTTGCTCGAAATTGCGCTGGCTATCACCCGGCAATTCAGTGATAGGGGCACAAATGAGCTCTGCGCCCCGAGCCTCCCCGCAATGAAGTCAGGCGACGCTTGGACCTCGCGGATCCTCTACGGGGTCGACTCTGATCCAGGAAAGCTCAAATATAGCTAGTGATGTCGACTGAGCGAAAAGGATCAGATAAACGCTTACCTCTTGATCTGATAAGTGACACTGCGAATCATGATTCTACGGTCCTTTGTAATCGTAGCAAGTGCTGTGGATGCGTATGCGTGAAGCTTTCTGCGCATGATCCTCAGGTTGGTTTACATGACCCTGCCAGCGAAACTTCGAATCAATGCCGTACTTCTTTCCATGGCGGCAGCATCGTTGGGCCGCCCATCCTGCCGCAAAATATTTCGCTGTTCAGTATTGTACTATTCCCTCCACACAACAGAGCGGGATGACATCCAATTCTGTCAAGAAAACCGGCGGTGCAAGCCGCCGCTCACAGCTGCAGACGGGAGTCGATGGGTATGTGTGTGGATGGGGGCGACAGCGAGGATTAGGGGGGTCGATGGAAGGATGGCGGGGATGGTGGGGAGCAAATGCTAGATGGAAACGGATAGCGCATATGCGGTGACTACAAACACATCCATTCCATCCATCAAATCCGGTGTTAGGAAAAAGGCGAATCCCACCGCGAAGGAAAAGAAGGCACGGAGTGTAGGTGTTTTCGATACATCTCATCTTGTGGTTGTAACCCTGCCCATAGAATGATATCGCGAAACTCATCTCCTGCTTAACACTGGAATTCCGCGGCAGCGATGCGGTAAGCTTACTATCCTTGCACCTGTAAGCCACTCGTGCCCTTCAGAACCTGCGACGAAACATGGAGGCCGTCATAGAAGGGTTGCTGAATGCCCCAGCCCAGACTGTTCAATGTACGGCAACCCCAGACTGCCCCGCTCACATTCATCTAGCATATCCCCTGCGTCGCGTCTCGCTGGTTCCTTCATCGTGAAGAGAACTATCGACGCAATCGGACCAGTAGAGAGAACCAGTCAGAACACAGAGCGGGAGGAAGTGTACACATCTCTGGATCGAAAGCGTCAGAAAACCCACGTCGAAACAGGTCTAAACCGCAACCGACATGCCACGCCGTACGCGAAACAGTTGGACACTTCATTTCGGCTGCGATATGTAAGTATTCTTTTTTTCCGTCATCTCACTTCGCTGCTTTTTTTTCTTTCTTGATCCCTCAATTTGTCTCGGTCTTTCTTCGTCTTGCGACTTATTGGGAGCGTCTCGTTTCGTTGACCACGCACGGGGTTTCTGGCTAGACTGCGAGAGAAATAAGGGTCTGTGCAGAGGGATTTCATCTCGGGTGCGCTAGACTAGTGCGCTCAGAAATAATTCAAATTCTCTTCTTAGTGTATGTCTGTCAAATTGCAAGTTGGAGTTATGTAACGCCGCGCCCTATCTCCACCGAGACGGGAACCCAATAAGCACTAAAAACCGGCTCTGCGAATCTCCGGTGGACGGTGGATGGTCTCTGTCTGATGTCAAGTCTCGGTATATTAATTCGCCTTGACTTCTAGCGATATTTCGATCCATATATATTCATTCTCGACTCTGTAGGCTGCCTGTAGGTTGCTGCTCGTCTCGCGCCTATGCATGGGGATTGACAAGAACACAGCTTGGATATGTCAAGACCACGAAACAAGAACGAAGTGATTGAGCCAGTCAATGCCGAAAATTGAGTTTTCGGGGAATGGGGCGGGGAGTGACATGTACAGACATTCCATCCGTTATTGGACTCTGGGGGCACTGAATTCCGAGTCAGATCAATTGGTACAGAAATCATACATGAACATGGTGAAGTACACTACCATGGTCATGTGAACAGACCCTCTTTATAAAATTAAGCATGTCTGAAGCCTTTTTAAACTGGGCCTCCAAGCGCCTTCCAAGCCGAGTTCGCCGATACCACGAGCAGCCTGTCAGCCACCCATGCCTGGCTGTAGAACCCAGTCGACGCCTGAAAGCTATCAGTATCAGCGCACCACTTCACCGGAACAATTCCGCACACGACAACATTCTCCCCGGTACGTGGAAATATAAAGCGAGATAAATGGGCACGCCTCAGAAAGTGTCTCTGGGACCGCTGTGGAATTGTAGCAGTCGTGTTTTACAGCTAATGTCGGAACCGAAGGCGCGAATGAAAATTTCTTGTTTGGGATGTTTCAGAGAATTATAAATATGTCAACCAGTCCGACACCGATTTGGATGAAATATGGCTAGATATGTCAGGATAATTTGTCAGAGAGGAATTTGTGAAAATATCATGGATTAGGTAATTTGTGTTTTCAGGGCCGTTTTCAGGCTGAATGCTGTCTAGAATGCACACGACATGTCCCGGTGACCTAGTATTTTGGGAGGGACGACATGTATACCCCGAGGAAGCATGTGACAGAGCCAGAAATAGGGGTAATTCAGTTGCAGTCCCTCTCGTACCATTGGATACATTTGGTGGTTTTGACAGTCAGAGATATTGTAAGGATTGCATTATCCAGGGATTTCATGAAATTCTGGCTCTGTCACATGTTTACCAAAGTATTCACGTTGTCCCTTACAAAATGTTAGGTCACTGGGACATGTTTGTGGGCATGCTAGCTGGCATTCGGCGCGAAACCGGCCTGAAAACACAAATTACCTAATCAATAGTATTTTCACGAATTTCTCTCTGTCACTAATTGCGCACGAATTAGCCTGACATATCTAGCCATATTTCATCCAGATCGGTGCCGAACTGGTTGACATATTTACAATCCTCCGAAAACATCCCAAAACAAGAAATTTTCGCTCGCAGTTCCGACATTAGCTGTAACTGCAAGGTCATTGGGGCACGTGTTTCAAAATGAATGCTTTATGGAACTGCAATAATGGCTTAAATACAAGGCCATTGAAGCACATGTTTCAAAACGAATGGAAAACACAATAATGGCCTAAATGCAAGGTCATTGAAGCACGCATTTCAAATTGAATGGCATGCAGAAAACGCAACAAAGGTTCTGGGTGGAATCTAAAGCGGGAGAAATGTTCGCAGTGACCCTGGATATCCATGGGTGGGGGCACGCCTCAGAAAGTGTTTCTGTGACTGCTGTGGCATTGCAACAGTCGCGTTTTAACTGCAAGGTCATTGGAGCACGTGTTTCAAAATGAATGTCTTTTAGAACCGCAATAACGGATTAATATGCAAAGGCAATTGAAGCACGTGTTTCCAAATGACTGCGCTTACCTCTCTCGAACTCTCTCTCTACCCGATTTGTGTGCCGGAACTAGCCGCCGACTTGCTTGCCAGCTGCTCTCCGTCACAAGGAGGCGCTTGCCACGAATGACGTATCGTTGTTTTGGCTTGACTCGTTGCTCGCGAGGCTCGTCGGTCATGCGGCCAATGCCACGTTTCGTTCCATAGATTAGTCCAGCTTTGCTCGCTGCCTCATTGGTATTCGTTCCTACATGGGGAGGTAACTCGATTCACCAGTGATATCACCACCTGCTAGAGCTCTTGCCCTTCGTGTTCTTTTATTGACGCCTCCGTCCTGCCGTCCCGTTCGTCCACGCCTACGTCCTCCCCAACTCGCCCACGTCTCCCACTCCATGCCCAATCCGTGCACCCACTGATGAGTTACGGAAACGCACACTCGAATGCGGGGTCTGCATGCGTCGTACAAGTCTTTCTCCGTGCATTCGACGGCCTGCGGGCGCCTGCGTAGTCCCGACCCTCTCGCCGTTCACTCCTAGACCGCACCGTCCGATTCCGATAGAACCTGCCACTCATACATTGCCTTCCTCGGCGTTCATTCTCGCGGACGCGACGACGCGCTGCGGCCTGCAATTCCTCCTCAAGAGCAGACCAGATCCACGAAACAGGACGCATGAAGTGAGTTTCCGTTTCCTTTTCTCTCATCCCTTCGTGGCTTCTCGTACATTGTGGCTTCGTGCATCTGCTTGCTTCCCTTGCGCCGCTTTTCTCTCCTTTCTATTCACCTCGTTCTTTTTCTTTCCTTGCCTTCCCTTTCTTCCCCACCCTGTCCCCCTCCTTGTGTCCCTGCTAACATTAATGGTCCAGTCTGCGCGGGTGCACGACGATCGTCGCACCTCCCGTGCCTCGTTTTGCACCGGGGTAGGCAAGCGATACACCGTACATCGTACACCCTTCCCGCGTTCATCCATCCATCCATTCATCCATTTATTCAGTGTCACCATAGTGAACGAATCCACTCTCGCTGCAGTTCCCTCGCCCAGCCACGGCTCAAGGTCAAAAGCACTTCGCAAAGGTAAATTCCGCTTTGTGCTCGCACGTGGCGTAGATGGCGCGCGTTTGCAGGTCAAGCGTATTTTCTCGTAGGCCTTTATGTTCATTGATGATGAGGATTTCCTCTGGCCCTCTGACCCTGCCGCTTGTCGACATCTCGCCGAATCGCACCCACGGCCTCTCATGTTCAAGACGCGATTTGCATTTTGAATCCAATCCAAATCTTGCACCGATTCCTCAAGGTCCTGAGTGCTTGTTTTTCTTCGTCCGTCTCACAATGCCGCACAATGCGGACTCCAGACAGCTGGATCGCGGCTGAGTATTCTTTGAAGTGGAAGTAGAAGTGCGCTCTTCGTCTACTGTATGTGATTATACTTTTTGGCCCCGACCTCATCATGAATACTTAGATACGATTTCTATTCCTGTTTCGTGTATAGACTTGAAAACCACGATTCAGATATATACCTACACCTTGCCGCAATTGCTTGAACTGGGTGTTCATCGCGAGTGTGCTTGGGATCCGACAGCGCCAGACTTCAGTTCAGTATGTCGTGGTCGTTCATCTATGTCAACGCTTCTAATCAAATACAGTTGACGAGTAGTGGTACTTCCAGCATTCAGCATCAGATCCTGCACAGGGTTGTGGATTGTAGTGAGGCGTTGTGCCTCTCTTTATTTTCGTTTTCCTGATTTTGACCTTGGTGCGTTGGATAGGAACTATCTAGAATCACTATGGTGACTCTGAGGAAGCTGGAGAGCATGAAATGGGTTTCCTTTGCTTGGTGAGTTACTTTTCGTTCTGGTCCGAATCTTGAGTACTGTGCTACCATCGATCGTGGAAGGTTCCAACACCACCCGTCGAATGAAAGTCTCATGCATCACAGCGACGGGTGAGTCGTCGTTCCATTCAAGATTGAACTTCAATTCTCATCTCAGGCAACGCGCCCCGGGAATATTCTCTCTCCCTGGGGTTCGTAGTCGTGACACTGTTTCGCGTTAGTCTGGTCTGTTTCGGGAACAAGACGGGCGTGTGACCGCTTCAACGTGCGAAAGTGGGGGCTGTCCTGATACGCATCGTGGTACCCACCCTCGTCGGTCTTCTCTCTTCCACGTTGTCCACAGAGCCATGCCACTCCCTTCTCTGCATTGCACGCCGAGGCGCCATACAAACGGCCCCGGTCTGCGGCGCATCCTTGTCATTATGTTTCCAGGCGTTCAGACGATGAATAATTACATTAACGGTACGCGACCTGACACTCTCGAGCGCACGGTTTAACAATTAATCCAATCTCCACAGGGGAGAGGAGGCGCGGGAGGAAGGGGCTACGGAAGCAGTACGGGTGGCGCTGGAGGCCACGGGACGGGTCCCAGCCTAAATTTCGATATCCAGCCCAGCGGAAACTTCACCGTGAATGATGTGCAGCAGCGCTGCGCATAATTCGGCAATCACGCTCCCAAGAACCTAGCCCCTTCGGTTTATCATTGCCAGTCGCCCAGAACCTCACATTCGTGAGGTTTTCGACGGGCCACTGTACCTCGAAGTTTGTTGCCTCAACCTAGAGCAATTGTTTGATGATGTCCGCAAATATCTGCGCGATGAGTTTGCGCGAATTCACGGTGAGCATCGCACCATGGCAAAGATCCCGTTACCTTTTATGCCGCGAGTACTGGAAGAGCTGTCGGGAACTCCTCCGGCCATTTCATCTATGCAGCCACCATCATAAAATCCATTGACGACTTGAGAAGTCGACTTCAAAAAATATTCGACTCCACTCGACTCGACTTGCTCAGTCCAGGGACCGCGTCTGGCAAAATCTTCCCGTCCCAGGTGCGCAACCAGCGTCGGGGGGAAGTGTTTCCCGGTCACGATCCGCTTCCTGCTGGTTTGGTGAAAAACGGGCTGAAAGGACGCCACCTGTCTGGCACTGGTTTGTTCGAGTTGGAAGGGTTCGCGTTGATTCATGCGTAGCTGTTTCACGTCCAGGAATCAGTCACCGCATTGGTTTTTGCTTACACTCTGGTACTTTGTTATGTGTTGTCGTTCATTCCTGCTATGTCTCACATCGAAAAATCACCCACTTTCTTGCGCTTGGTGTTTAATTCTTCTCTGGTATTGCGTTATGCGTCGACGTTTATTCTCTTTCAGTTCTGTAATCGAGAAATTCACGAGCTGAACTCTGTGTGATACTGTAGGCCCACCCACACTAATTTACTGTTAATATGAAATTTACTAGCAGTTACCCGCCGCCGCCATCCTTCTTTCGGGCAAAATCAGTGCATACAAAGGCGCCATCCCCACCAACACTCTCCTTGTGCGTCTTTCCTTCGCTATGTTTATGCATGGTATGCTCATGGTCGGACTTATTATCGTTTCGACCTCCCCGCCGCCATGGGACTACTGTAACATACACTCCAGAAGTTTCCGGCCAATAATGAAGGAGATTAAGAGTTGTAGGTGCAAGATAGGTGTGAAAATCATGTGTTTCAGATCTCTGAGGTCGTCGACTACTACGATCACATCCATCCCGTTATGTCTTGGCGGTGGTACATCTGACCCGTTTACTTCAGGCCAGTGGGACGAATTATACCCTCATGCCCCAATCGCCGCCTCCCTTCCCTCACCCTCGCCTGATGTGAGCGACCATTTTTCTGGCTCTGAGGCCTCCGGGAACTCTGTTTATACGGGATTGTCGGTCCCTCCTTCCCTCTTGGCCGAGTCCCATGATCGCTGGCTCCCGGAGTGTTCTCCAGACTCCGGTCAGGATGATATGCATTCGAAAAAAAAAATCCAAGAGAGGAAGGAGTCGATGAGAAGGCAGCGGATAGAAGCCGAGCAGCGCCGACGAGACGAACTACGTGATGGATACACTAAGCTGAGGGATGTGCTTCCCCCTTCAAATCAGAAGGGCAGCAAGGTATCGCTCTTGACGGAAGGTGGGTAATACCTGAGCGCTTTTCAAAGCTAAAATACAACTTCCATGCGCTGCTACGACTCGCATACCGAAGCTCGAAAAAGACAATCAGGCGCTGCGGGCTCAAATCGCCAGGCTGGAGGAAGAAATTCGACGATTGCGGACCAGGACGAATCGGTCAAGTACGAATAAGAACCTGCAGATAAGTAGAGTCAACTCATGTCTGTTCGCAAAGGCACTAGATTACAAGTCAGGCAAACTTCCCAAAAAATTCGCGGTGCTGATACAGCAAAGGTCATCGTTGAAAGGGATGTGAACAAGAACAAGTTGGCCATCCTGGACCTGCTCGCGAAGATATATAATGTCGTACTTCAATATGTTTCGTTCACGCTTAGCCGTGGGTTGTTTTGCAAAAAGTGTCATAGAATAGCCGCGATCGCAGTTGGCGAGTGCCTGCCACGTATTAGGCTTCCGCACTGGATATCGGGTTTAACTCGCTTGAATAATGTCAATAATTATTAATCAATATATCACTACATTGTTTGGACTATCTCTTATTTATTGGGGTGGAAGTGATAGCTCTTGCGCTATCCCGGTATTCCGTATCCTTTCAGCCTGAGAAAAATCAATCCTTCAGTAGCCCAGAAGCTTGATGCGATTGCCACCCCGCATCCATAGGTCTTAACCCGACCTTGATTTACAGCTTGTCACATATCTACACCTGTGAGACCACCAAGGTTATTAGCTAGGCGAAACGCGAAGCAAGTGGACGAACCCGGGAGCTCCGACGAGTGGCGTTCCTCCACCCAAATCAGCAGCGGGCATAGATCCAACCTAACATGGCGGAGGTCAAAACTTGGCATAATGCAAGTGAACGAGTAGCGGAGGTGGAGGTGGAAGAAGAGCGCATCCGTGTCGTCGTGGTCGGGATGGCGCGGAAGATGAGTTGGGAGGAGTTGCCGCGCATCACCCATGTCACGAAGTACGATAACGCGGTAGTTGTCGTCGGCATCCACGGCAAAGTTGTGGTTGTACAAGTGGACCTTAAGATCTTTGCGCAGGAGAATGGCATTGGCGGGCACGAGAAAGGGGGAGGGGACCTAGACTCGCAATACAAACAACCGAGGTACGAGGTAAGTTATGTTTGTAGTGTCTGTCTACGAGAGACTAGACTCGCAAGCCTGTCGGTTCCTAGTCTCTCGTAGACAGATGCTATAACAAATATGTGCTCGCAAGCTCGCATGTTATAGTCTGTTGACTAACATGGACTTGTGATCGCTGATGGCCTTATTATATAATCACACAAGTTTCTGGCTGCAAGACCACGGTTTCTGGGGTTATTTTCGCAGAATTTGACCTTCTTACCACATATTGGAAGGGAAAAGAATCAACTTTCGATGTTTGTTCGCCGCAGGAACACTATGACATTGTATCCAACAGTCAGAAGAAACTTCACAAAAAAAAATACTCAGAGCCTGAATTCAGAGTGGGGTATCCTTGAATAGATAAACAGACATCTTCAGTGGATTTTGTAACTGTGAAGTCCCTGATTATGTAACAGATTCTTGCTGCAAATTGTGTTGCAGCAATGTCTGCAGGATTTCAAGATCAGTTGTTGAACAAGTGATTTAGATGGTAAATTGTCATTTAGAGCACCGTGGATGGATGAAACAATGACTGAGAAGTGCTCCAGTCAAATTTCAAGCAAATATGAGCTGTCAAGGTTTACTTTTGTCAGCTTAATAACTGGAGAGCGGCTTGTGCATGATTCATCCAGGCATGACTCGCCGCAGAAAATGCCTTGTACAAGAATATCCATTTACTTTCCCCGAGTTCCAAGTCATGGGATATGTTCAACATATCTTAAAGAATAGCCCTGACAACAGATAACTCTATCTATGCCCACAGACCGAGCCATACACCCCAATCTTGGACACATGTAGCAAAAATCACGTGGACTCAAAACAATTGATTCACAGAGGGTATACGCATGATTTTTGATGCCGAATTAGATATGAAGGGCGAGAATATATCCATATGAACATTTCTAGGTAGTCAGACCCAGAATATTCCATGAATTCCTGCCGTAGTAAGCGAATTAACGGTCACTTTTTGTGATGACGAGTAACAAGGGATCAGCCAAGACCCACCAGACAAGTGTGGTGATCATTGTGGTTGGGTTGCTTTGATAGATTTCGTTAATTTTTCTTTGCCAGGGTTCAAAGAGTGCAAGAAGGCTCGGATCAGTGGAGAATTGGGGCAGTAGAGACCAACTGTGGAAGCGGTGAATTTTGCATGCACATAACGAAGGTACGTAACTTCGAAGGCAACACTGAACCTGTGTTCTTTTCATAGTCAGCGAGGGTGTGAAAAAAAAAACTCTCCTGCAGGGGTGTGCATATTTCCCAGACTTCGGGCCAGTGTAAATTTTGGTGCGCACTGCACCTGTGAATTTTTTTCAACCCTGTGCCTTTTTTTTGGGGGTAATAGTGCACCATAATTATGCCTAGTTTTTTGCAAATAAAATCACACCTTCGGAACAAATTCACTACTAGTACTCCAAATAAAATGTACACCTCTAAAAAAATACACTACTTTTGCAGTCGCCAAATTTGCACAGGTACAGATTCTGAAAAAAAGACACACTTTCTGGTGAGCACAGTTTATACACACCTTTTGTCAGGTGTCCTCCGACGACACTGCCCATTGTTTGCCGCAAAAATGCACAGGTCGACCTGTGACACAATATTCACCGTCTGCCTCGGTACATCGGATACCCGGTGACAGTTGACAGCGGCAATCAAACCACGTGATGTTGGTTTGCTCTTGACCGCATCCACCACCGTCTCGTCCTCATTCCTCGCTGTTCGCCTCCACTATCCCTGAAACTCGAGAGAGGCCTTGCTCATATCTTGTTCTCAAACATGTTCTTGCCTCTCTTAACAACAAGGGCACCTCCATGGCCCTCAAAAGCATTGAAATTGATGCTACCAACAATGAAAGCTCCCGCTTGCCCAGGGACCACCCAGCCCGACAGGGCCTGCCATATGCGATCGACTTTACTTTCTGCAGTGACTCGCTATTTTCTGCAGGCTAGCGTGATCTCCACGCACCGGATTACTTGCAGCACACAGTAGGGTGCCGGTGCTGAGCATCTTTCAGGTGAGAATCTTACCAGTGAATTTTTGAGGCGAGGCTGGAGGGTGTGCAAATAAACTCAGCATGAAGCCGGTGTAACTTTTTCTTAGTTGGAAGGTGGTGTATTTTTTTCCATGCTGTATCAAGGTGTGAATTTTTCCAGAATCTATGGCAGTTACTGATTGTGCTGTCAACAATTGAGGCGTGAATTTTTTATACCAGTCGCATGAGGTGGTGAACATTGGTGGTGAAATCGTTGAGCGGGGAAAAAAAGGTGAAAAAGCACTCAACGTGTGTACCAAATAATTATGGTGCACTATTACAACCATATTTTTGCCAAGATACGAGCAGTGAATTTCTCATGAGGTGGTGAAAATTTTGTGGAAAACTGGCCACAATTATGAAACAATATTACCCCCATAGTATTACAGCCATATGCAAAAATACTGTTAACACATTATATCGCCCATATGGCGATAAAGGTGCGCACCTAAATTCAAAGACAACTTCAAAAGGATGCAACTTCGTGGATTCGCTTGTTTAGAATGCAGCAGCTGATTGAGTGATTAACAATTCTTTGAAAACATTCCAAAACAAGATATTTTCGCTCGCGCCTTCGGTTCCGACATCGGCTGTAAACTCTTGGCTCAACGGTTTTGAATCACAACTTCGGCACATGTCCGCTACTAACTATGATTTTTTCATTCACGCGTTGATATGGGGGTAATACTCTCCCGTGCGTGGTGCGGCGAACTGTCTTGTTCCGGTGTCGAAGATTCACTTCTCGTCTGGGGATGATCATGAATGCTAATTATCGCACATTTTGAGTCTATGCAGATGCCAGATGGCGCTGGCCCAGCAGCAGGGCTTTCCGTTTTAGGAAATAACCCTTAAAAAAGACCCTTAATTTAGACAGGACCATTGATTTGAACCCAGACCGATTATCCCATTTGCCGTCGACTGTTTTTGGGCCATAGATAGAGGGAACAGGCCACAGCGAGCGAGGCGCCAGGTAGTACCCGTAGCCCGAAAGTCCCAGCTTCGGAGTCCGGGCTGAGAGCAACCAACACGAAAATGGTTGAAATCACGTTCAATAGTAGTTGTCGATAGATTTGTTTGAATCGTGCCACCCAGGTATGGACAAACCTATTGCATGAAGGTATTATTTTTTTGTTTTGTTTTTCCTTTGGAAGGAGAAGAAGCGGGTGGGCCATAATGACGGACCACGGCCGAGGCACAGTGCACCAGTAAGCTTGGGAGTTGGAATACGCATATGCAGGCAATTTTGGCAGATTTGAAGCCCCAGGTACGGGAACATGTTGAGGGTAACCAAGACTTAAAAATCGAGAGCACGTTGCGCTTGAAATCCGACTACCACGCATAGGATCTGAAGTTATGGATTCAAGAGATAATAACGTCGAAGCTGTTGGGCAGATGACGGCATGAATGCTTGAGTTGGTCTTGTTGAATTTGAATCCAAAGAATATGCTGGTACGGATGGAGACCTGATTGGCGCAGAGAATTAATATTTGCCTGGTAGCAAAACTAGTTCCGTGCTGATCGAATGATTGCCGTTGAATTTTCAATAGAGCATGCGGAACGCTGATTGAGAGCGGATCGGTAGTGAGAACTGGCTAGGATGCCGTGATTTGATAGTTGCAGCTTTTATAGCAGTAGTCGTCGAGGTGGGAAGCTGGCCAGATTGACTCGACTGCAGTACGCACTATTAGGGACGACCAGAAAAGATGGAACAGTGCAGATGGTAGCATTTGTTGTTTGAGGAACCCTAGACAGAGCGGCCCCAGGTAGGATTTCCTGAAAGTTCAAAATCTCGAAGACTGCAGGATAAACGCTAGGACGTCGGATAGTTTCAGACTAGTTTGAAGTATACATCGAAGACCGCAGAGAATTTCGTTAGATCGATAATTTGCGGATGCGCATTGGACAGAGAAGGTGGCCGTCAGTCGATAAATTTGATAGAGAGATCAGTTTCTCCACAGAAAAGAACACTATCGTTGAATAGTTTCAAAATTGATTTGCGCAGGGATTTGCGACGCAGAATTGGAGCGCCCAATGAGAGCGGTGCAGCAAGATGAAGCAGACAGCGGCAGAATTATATTTCCAGATTCCAGGCTGACGGCTTGAGCAGAGGATGGCCAAGTGAGGAACCACAATTATTGATGGGGTGGAGCGTTGGCGGGGGGCTCAACTAATTGGACCCGTAACACAGCTTGGGACATGATCTGAACATGCTAGACCACATTTGGTACGAAAATGGTCCAAAAACACAAATTACCTAATACTCTACATAATATTTTCATGAATCGCTTTCTATCACTAATTGCGTATGAATTAGCCCGTCAGATCTATATAGGTTTCATACAAATCGGTGCAGAAATAATTGAGTTACAAGCAATTCTTCGAAAACTTACCAAAACAAGAAAATTTTGTTCGCGCCTTCGGTTCCGACATTGGCTGTAAAATTCTAGTCTCCCTAGTCAGACCATAAACACGTGTTCTCTCTTTGACAGGCGGAGATTATTCGTTCTTTAACGAGATGGTAGAAATGCAGTGCAATATCCCCGAATAAGCTTACTCCTTCCTACATGCTCAGGCTCAGTCGCTTTCTGAAAGGCTTCGTCTCACGGTGGCCGACATTAGAGTGCCCCGAGACCTTTGAAACCACTTATTACTGTGGTACCAAGCAGCTCAGCATGTGCCGCAAGTACAACTGCCGCAGACTGCCGCTGCAGTGCCGCTGCATGCGGCAAAAGCACTGCTGCGGCAAAATCTCTTTGCCCGGTTGATTTGCGATTTCTTACGACCGGGTCCTTAACATTTTCTCAAGACTTGATCTCGGCAACGGCGATATCAGCGTTCAGCGTTAACCGGCGTCTCGAACAGCATCTAACAGGCCCCCGGTCACTGGGGGTAAGCTCGGTCCGGAATAGAGTAAATCTGAGGGGAAATTTTCGATTTTTCGGTACGTAAAATAGAGTAAATCTGGCTCTGAATGTCGTAGGGCGGTCCGTGATATAGTAAATCAGGGGAGCCCGAGAATTTTTTTTGAGATGCAAAGGTCTCTGAGGCAAAATTTTTGCGGGTGAAAACAGACGCCATGTAGTGCCAAATGCAGGGGAAAAGCCGCGGAATGGTGCCAGAATGCCTGCAAAATGGGCCAGAAGCAGGAAAAACGCGAAAACTTTGTGCTGGGAGAAAAATTGCATAAAAGTCGGTCCGAAATAGAGTAACTCAATGACTTGAGGACCGATTTTCATAGAGTAAATCTGACCAAATTCCGGAAAAAATCCGGACCGACCTTAGCCCAAGTGACCGGGGGCCTCATCTAACAGCATTCGTGCGCACGAAGGTCCGTGCACGTACAACGTAAAGACCACGTGCACGTTGGTTTGTCAAAACGGCACTCTCACACCTTCTCTATTTTCCCCCTCTTTTTCCCTCCCAGTCGCCTAGTCAAGCCTTCCCATCTGATGAAAGTTGCTCTCAGAAGACCTCAGGCTCGGCAGAACAGCACTTCAAGACTCCAGAGCAAGAGATCCGTAGCAACCATACCTCTTCAAGACGGTGCCTTCGCCGGCTCTCCAGCAAATAGCAAGAGCTGCTCTCTCAGAATCAAGATCCAAGCCGTCCTTAGGATTATGATCAAGCAAGCCCGATGACGCAAGACCAAGCGAAGAATCAAGTGCACGCAATGCATGCTCCAAGTTCCAAGACTGATACCCAGCCCTGTTCTCTTGGTCTTCTGGCTGACCCGCCCTCTTCCTCTTCTTGCCCGTGCTCTTACTGGAAGTCTTCTCGCCTTTTGCACTCAATTTTGTAGCTTCAAGTTTCCTGACATATATTCTGGCATGCATTGTTCGCCATATTCTCGCTACCTTAGCTTGTTTAATGCATTGGAATATATATTTTTATGGCTTCATTTTCTGATTGTATGAGGTGTAGTAAATAGGAACCCGACAGGGTGCGGCGTTTCTGCTGGCAGTACCGGACAGATGTCCAGAAGGGGCACATCAATTCTTGACAAAATCTTAAGTTTTCGCCGTCTTAAGAAATCTTAACCGGTCCCCGTTATCATCTGCAGTAAGAAAAACAGTGTGAATCCGTAAACATGTAAAATCTTGACAAAACAGTAAGTTAATGGTGTAGCCGTGTACATAGGGTGGGAACATAGTGAAAGTCAAAATGATCCCTCCCAGCGACTCAGGACCTCCAGCGATCGCTTCCGCAGGACAGGCTGTACTACCATCGGAGCGGTGTGCTGCTATCCAGCCGGAGATAATGATGCAAAAATAATCCGAGGAAATCAAACGCGATAGTGAAGTGGACGTCGTCGATGTAAGATCCCCAAGGACGCCAAAATTTCTTTCTTTGCTCACACAACTCGTAGGATCCATACCAGCAGTCCCTCATTCCGCGCGCCGAGAAGATGTACCATTTGAATGCACCTCAGGTCACGCTTTTCAAAATTCCAGCCATTTGAATGCACCTCAGGTCACACCTTTCAAAATGGCAGCCATTTGAATGTACCTCTATTGCACCAGGTCATGCTTTTCAAAATGGCAGCCATTTGAATCCACCTCTATTGCATCAGGTCATGCTTTTCAAAATGCCCGCCATATGAATGCACCTCAGGTCATGCTTTTCAAAATTTCGGCCATTTGAATGCACCTCCATTGCGTCAGGTAATGCTTTTCAATATGCCCGCCATTTGAATGTACCTCTGGTCATACTTTTCAAAATGGCAGCCCTTCAAATGAACCTCTATTGTGCTAGGTCACGCTTTTCAAAATGCCCGCCATTTGAATGCACCTCTATTGCGCCAGGTCATGCTTTTCAAAAAGGCAGCCATTTGAATCCACCTCTATTTCGTCAGGCCATGCTTTTCAAAATGCCCACCATTTGAATGGGGTGAGAGGTGCGTTCAAATGGCGGGCATTTTGAAAAGCACACCTGACGCAATAGATGTGCATTACAATGGCGGGCATTTTGAAAAGCATCACCTGACACAATAGAGCTGCATTCAAATGGCTGCCATTTTGGCAATTTTAAAAGCGTGACCTGAGGTGCATTCAAATGGGGGCATTTTCAAAAGCATGACCTGACGCAATAGAGGTGCATGCATTCAAATGGCGGGCATTTTCAAAAGCATGACCTGTTGCAATAGAGGTGCATTCAAATAGCGGGCATTTTGAAAAGCATGACCTGACACAATAGAGGTGCATTTAAATGGCGGGCATTTTGAAAGGCGTGACCTGATGCAATAGAGGTGCATTCAAATGGCGGGCATTTTGAAAAGCATGACCTGACACAATCGAAGTGCATTCAAATGGCTGGCATTTTGAAAAGTGTGATCTGAGGTGCATTCAAATGGCGGGCATTTTGAAAAGCATGACCTGAGGTGCATCCAAATAGTGGGCATTTTGAAAAGCATGACCTGACACAATAGAGCTGCATTCAAATGGCAGGCATTTTGAGAAACGTGACCTGAGGTGCATTCAAATGGCGGGCGTTTTGAAAAGCATGACCTGACACAATCGAAGTGCATTCAAATGGCTGGCATTTTGAAAAGTGTGATCTGAGGTGCATTCAAATGGCGGGCATTTTGAAAAGCATGACCTGACACAATAGAGCTGCATTCAAATGGCAGGCATTTTGAGAAGTGTGACCTGAGGTGCATTCAAATGGCGGGCGTTTTGAAAAGCATGACCTGACACAATAGAGGTACCGCCCGTCGAGGCCTTCAATAGTCAACTCAGTTTGTGGCCGTTCCGGTCAGATAATCAACAAGAATCCTGACAGTAACCTAGAATTCCAACCGTGTTTTGAGCGCACTGACCAAATTTGGTGAAAGTTTTTTTGCGCTAGCACTTTAATAGAGAGCTTGTGCAAAAGCTGCACGAACCGTATGCGGCTTTTGGGCATGTCGCAGAATTACCAGGTTTTTTCTGGGTTCACTGGATGATTTTGTGAGTTCATTGCTCTCTCAGGTCTCTGGGACACTCGTCCTGAGGCGGTTGCATCGCACTGCTTGAAATGGTTTATCATCAATCTCTCACTCTTCTTGTTTCCTTTGTTCAGCGGCCTACTTACCGTTCTTTGCGTCGGAAATCGATTGGGGATTCATGACCACCAATCTCTGAAGAGCCTGGCATACACCGTGGCATATTTTGTGCTTTGCACTGGTTCGGCTAACATATTCATCGGTGAGTTCCGCCGTTATTCGTCTCTTAATCACCCAGCCTCTCTGATTTTCCCCCAGTTTTTTCCGGTACCATTTGATCCTCCCGCTGATTTTGGGTCGACGTCGCCATCGGTCGCATTTGGCTTTCGTGTCCAATCGTCGGACAAATCAGGTCTGCGGGAAATCCCAGACTCGGGGTAAGTCATTTCTCTTTATTTCGCTTACCCCAACGGTTCACAAACTTGTTCATAGTTCAAATATCATTATTTGCATTTGACAATGGTTCCAAATTCCTAAGCTCACTGGTCACCCTTGGAGCGCCATTTCCGCCCCCCGGAGCATATGATGCCATCTGTTTACCAAAGCCTTCGCGCGCTGGCGGAACCTTTCATAGTCCAGTCGGACTTCGCCCTCCTGCCCGGAGATTCGGGCCATTACCTTCCGTATTTTGGAGACCTGAGGGCAATGCCGTGAGCGCACCATATTGGATAGCTGATGAGAAACCGGACCTTAAGGGATTGAATATCCATATTGTGTTGTTCAATAGCAGCGAACAGCGTTTCAACAGTTTCCTCCTTTGTGGGAAAAGTCAGCAGGAGCAGCAAATAACGGCCATTAGGATGCACACGTCTTCCTTTGCCACAGGTATACCTTTCATCGGAACGCATCGTCGCTGCAGCTTGTACCGCCGCAGCCAGACTTTCAGTGCGTCGGTATCCTGCAATAGATATTCCTTGTCGGTGCCCAGAAATTTGTTCTTCAGCTTCGCCCAGACCTCCGCCCCGTTTGGAGTCAAACAGATTTCCGCTAAAACGGTCTCGGTCATCAATCAGCCTGGAAGCGCGACGGCGTCCGTACCTGCAACTTCATCGATGCTTTTCTTTGCCTTTTCGCCCTTCTCTTTGTCCCGTGCAGCTGCCGCCTTCGTCGCCTTCGAGGTTGCGTTTGGCTGAGTCGCGCACCTCCGCTGATTCGGCTTCTCGTCCCCTGTGTCGGAATCTGAGCGCTGGGTCAGTGTAAAAGGTGCAGCAACAGAGGAGACTAAGGAAACAAGCTGAAGGCCGCACCGTCCTGGTCGTTGTCATCGTCTTTCACCACATCCTGGCTCCTTCTCTTGCGCTTGGTTGATGTTGGCAGGGAGATATCGTGAGCATCCTCCTCTGCATCAGTTGTGAGTTCAGACTCTGAGCTGGGGCCGTAGTAATTCGCGGGCGTCCTCATCGACGCAAGAATTTTATTCTCGTTTAGCTCGACGTTGGAGAGGCCACGCCACAACGTCCCCCAACCTCAGACGGTCTCAACGCTTCACCGCCAGCCGACCCTAATCCGCTTCAATGCCGTCTGATCGGCCGACCTCTCACAGCTCACTTTCCACGGAGACTATCGCCAATCTGACCTGACACGTAGATATTGCTGAAATACTCGCCCAGTCCTTCAATCAACTTCAAAATTCCCGGGCCACCGCTCATGATCAATGTGACTTTGCCTCGAAAACTTTGACCGCCATGAATGCTTTGGACGTTGAATACAGTCGATCCCCTTCCTCGACCCACCTAGCTTTGGTGCCGTCCGACTACCTCACCTCCCTACCATCACTTGCACCAAAAACATCGTCAAATTGGATTGGCCTTTCAACTTTGCTTCAAGATCTTTGTCAAGGACTTCAACACTCACATCGGGACTTAGACTTCATCGATCTCAGTAACGCTGTAGCGACCCCAAATTCACCTTGATTCAACATTCACTACACCCCTCAACCTCGAACTGCCTGATATTCAATCTCTCTGGATTTAACTCTAGCGCTTCAAGGAAGTCGAAGTTATCGTTATCGTCGAGTTTCGCTTCAAGACCTCTTCGATGGACATGTCTAGCAACGTCTACGACGGCAAGACTTATCTCAGACTCTTCAACACCGACTAAACGACTCGGCCCGTCCGACTTGACTGGACGCGGAGGCTATCGTCGATTTTCATCCAGGTCGGGTCCTGGTGGCTCGGGATATTTGACACATGAGCAGACAATGGTTTGAGTCCTCCGTGTTTCAAATGGAATCGAGTGAAGGATCTACGCCGATCGCTAAGCCTTCTCTCTCTCTCTTACGAAAACCTGATCTTTCGCGTCTCGACAGACCTGAAGGTGGTGAACCAAGTACACATCTAGTAAAACTGGAGAAGTATCTATTGTGATCCGGTGTTGTCGTCAAAATCATCGGATTACCACCGGGACATGAACATACCGGAATATCAGCTGTGAATGAGTTGTCAGAAAGCCGCCGGATGGCTGCAATGTAGTCATATGCTGCTTTCTTGGACTCGAGGTTGTGCAGCTGGAATTGTTTGAGCACATTCAGGGTGAATGCTGAATGCGGGTCGCGTGTAGTTGCGGGGAAGAGTCTGGCTTCCATCAGCTGCTTGATTTTGTTTGGTTGACCCTCTTGGCAGCCACAGAATGCGACGCGACATGAATGCACCCCATTTGTATCGACAACAGCAAATAAATATGCCGGAAGAGCCACCGGGTGGCTCCTGGTGGCTCACTGCAAAGCCTCTAATATTTGACCACCTGCAGCACTTGCTTCAGCCCATGGAGAAGATATTATTATTCGCCAAAGATTCCGTGGGTGCTGCTGTATGGTACTATCCCCCCCCCCCCCCCCCCTGGAACTTGGACACCTAGGAAAAGTCTGTAGATATCGGGTCATCTGGGAGGCCTACGCCCAAGGTAAGTATCTAGATCGTTAGACCCTCATCTTTTACCCCAAGATTGAATTTTGGTTCATGGAAAACGAGCCAGAATTCGTTGAACGTCGCCGTTTCTTCGGGTGCAGTCTGGTGTCCTAGTTGTACATAGGTGATGACCGGATTTGGGATTGATCGCACTCTCTTGCCATCGTTTCTCAGCCAACATGGATGAAACCTTGTATACAGGGCTCTCTGTATCTAATCCAACTACTCATGTTAAAAAAACACCAGTAGGCTTTTTAAATGTTCCGTATGGATCCATTTACTTTGTGAAAACCCAAATTTCTCAAGTTTTGGCTGGATGTCGGTGAGGAGCTCCAGTGTGTGAATCCTAGTGAGTGGAGGAACATTTTGCACCTGTAATATGACGAAGCAAGTCATTCAAGATGTTTTCAATGTAGGAATGCCTCTGTGCCCATGTCTTGCTCTCAGGATGGCCTTATCAGACAACCCAGATTGGAAACATGCTGAATTTCCTGTCTCTGCAGAGAACCTGGCCAAACATTCAACCTGTATCTACGAGAATACTCAGACAGACATTCTGAACTGTTCTTGAACTATTCTACACCCTGTCTTCAATTTTGTTTCTCTACACGGGCTCAACCGAAAATCACACAAAGTGGTATTTCGTAATTTTAAACAGAACCAGGCCACCCTGTGCCACAAAATTTGGCGTAAAACTTCTTTGGGGTATTATACACGACATATAATTGATTCTACTGTATCAGAGCAACTGTAGGATATTGGGGAGATGAATACTTCCAAAAATGGCAATACACCCTGAATTGTCTTGACTTATAAATTGCTTGTGGGTGTCTCCGCATGTAGATATCATATATTGTCATGACAGGGCTCCCACATTGGGATATCAAGAGCAGTACTTCCCGCTGCTGTGATCATCCCGGCATCAATTAATATTATATTGCATCCAAATGCAGCGGCCTTTACGATCTCGTCCTCGATCGCCGTGTGTTGACTCGAGCCATATGGCAATGCAACGTGCCCCAACCTTGGGATAAACGTTGAACCTTCAACATGTGCATTTATTACGTTCACCTCTCAAAATGGCCGTCAATAGGGACGTTGGTGGTCAATAAATCACAAATTTGCCAAAATTCGGCTGGCCGTCAATTTGGCCGGTAAAATGGCTGCAATGGCCGATAGAGTTCAAATTGAATGTTGGTAAACGCGGTTATTAGGCCCGATAGGTCTTACGCCAACACTGGCGTCCCAAACTCCAGTCAGTAATGCATCTACCTTGCGTCATACTCCTTCAATTCAACTGCCTCATTCCCTGGTACCGACAGGTCGACATTGTGGGTGAAGCTTGCCACAATGGGAATCTCTGGACCTATGATTGAATGGCTCAAAAAATTGTATGATCGTATACGATACCTGGTCCGACTCAACGGCCAGTTTGCTCCAGCTTTCAGGTCGCTATTGGGAATTCTGACAGGTGATCCTGGCTCACCTGAGTTGTGGAATTTGTTCATGGCAGATTTCAACGTCGCGTGGCACGACTACATGGGCAGCGAGGAATATAAATCACACCCGCGTATCCCCACGTACTTACTGGCGGACTTGAATCTCGCTCGTACGACTTCGCCATCCCTAAAATAGAATTATTCTGTACCCAAATGAGGTTCCAGCCAAATAGTACCAAATTTTTCCATCAGAACACGTCACCAAAGACTTCTGCTCAATCAGAGAGATGCCCAGGAAGACAGCCAAACAGAAAGAAGACGCGAGGAAAAAACAAGAGAACAGCTGTACATTCCCATCCTTCACTATGTATCACAGATTTCTGACGAATTTATAGGACAAGTCGGCCTCTGCTGAAGGCAAGGCAGCTGTCAAAACAATGAAGAAAGGGAAGAAAGTCAAGAAGGTGTCACCAACGACGCAAGGGCGTACTTACGCCGAGAATGATTGGGTCCCCCGCACCGTTTACTGCCTATCAAATCCCCAGTTTCGACGCCCGTCGTATAATCCATCCAGGAGCAAACTACGATCCTTGGTGGGACATGCCTCAATTGATTGCGCAGGCGTGTCTTTGGTTCCGCGCAATTCGGGGCTGTTTACTAATAAATCACGTAGGTCAAAGATGCGATTAAGATTTTCAACGTAAAATCCCCCAACGGCATTGCCGTCTTCATCTTCGACTGCTCTTCTGCTCACGAGGCATATGCTGCCGATGCGCTACTCGCTCATAAAATGAATCGTGGTCCGGGGGGCAAGCAACCGATCATGCGGGACACTAGCCACTTTGTGATGTAGCCATTGGAGCCACCCAATGGCTGATTCGCGTTGCGTCATCTGATGGCTCCGCTCGCCAAAAATACCCGTGGATGGCCGTCGGAGCCGTTGGGAATAAATTTAGCGCGGTGGAGCCATCGGGTCGCGCAATGCAAATCACCCATTGAGTGGCTCCAATGGCTGCATCGCAAACTCTCTACTGTCATTCCTTCAACGGGTCAGCCGCAGTCCATGGTTTTTCCTGCCGATTATTTGGGCGTGGATGGAGACGGAGTTTCCTTGGCAGGGAAGCCGAAGGGCATGGAGCAAGTTCCTCGAGAGCGTGGCTTACTGTCTGTTCTCAAAGTTCACTTGAGGATGCCGACCTCGAGCGCGAGTCCGATTGCTGCATGCAGCGTGTTCTTTCTTTGCAACAGGACTTCCGTGAAGAAAAACCTTTGTTGCAGCTGATTAGTGAGAAGGCAGGCCACAAATGCCTCTTCCTTCCCAAATTTCATTGTGAACTCAATCCTATCGAAATGGTTTGGGGTCAAATGAAACACTGTGAGTGTTGATTTTTGTTTAACATTTCAATCTAATTCACTTTGGACAGGTTTTCGGGAGTTCACTGACGGCACCTTCCCTTGCGCTCAAAAACTCGTCCCTGAATCACTGGATGGCATTTCAACGGCCAATATTCGTCGCTATTTTCGTCATTGTTATCGATATATGGATGCATACAGGTGACATTTTCAACGCACGCCCAACATGAACTTTCTAATTATTTTTCAGGCAGGGTCTTAATCTCCGGCAAGCAGCCTATGCTGTCAAGAAGTATAAATCCCATCGCCGGATCCCTGCCGATGTGATAAACGATGTAGATATTGCAGCACGGGCGACAGTTGTTGATACTCCCAAGTTGTAACCCTAGATCACTTCCAAAAATGGAAATTGATGCCATCATTAGGGTTTGTTTCACTTTTCCGAGGTCGTCGAAAAAGAAATTGCTCTGATCGACTTGGGAATTACACCATGGATTCTTTACCGCTACTAATGATATTCTAATGTGTTTTTACAATGTCCAATACTTGACATAAAATGTAGTTAGGGTTTCAAAATTTTGATCACTTCACTGCCAAAAGTGGAACCGTGATGTGATGACAGGCACTGTACATCGTTTGAATAGGGGAGCTCAGAGTAACCTCGCAGGAGCGCAGGGACGCAGGATGCAGGAGGCTGTGCTGGTCACATCACCACGGAAGAGATCTTCCGAAGATTTCCGAAACGTCCGACGCACCTTCCGACTGGTCGAGTGCGCTGTCGACAAGCTGTCGAAGCCCCCGCTCGCCGTTGTCGGGCGTCGGCGCTGTCGCCGAACCGTATACAATAGTTATTTTTTGCAGCTGAAGATATTTTGAGCCTATATTATCTACGGATGAAATGACTTGAATGTAAATAAATGTCTTGTGTTGCGACGAGAATTTTGATTGTCAAAATGTATGAAAGGGTACCCATCGCATTTCGTTGTCTGGCCCGACCACTCCTTCACCTCGATTTCAAACTACCAAGATCATTCCGCGGGAAGCTGTGACATCAGATTGATCTTGTGAATGCCAGAGAAAAGACTCATATCAACAACACGCATGAAGGCTCGGGCGATTTAATCTTCAAAAACATTTAATCTAGCAGTGGTGAATCAGGGATCAAATTTGGGAGAATTAAAAGAGAGAACAGAGAAAAACATCGAACGGCAGTGACGACACAGATTTCATTTTGCCCAACTGCTGAATAGAAATTAATCTGGCGCACCGTCAGTGGGAACATGACAAAAACCAAATCACATATCTACCTGAGGCTTCAAATACTGCGGAGGATCCAGCATGGTATGTCAGTATCGCCATGAAGATTGAAAGCGGCAGGCAATGCAGCAGCATACCAGGGTATTGTGTGGAGGTGGGACGAAAGGACAGGGATGTGCATGGTGTAATGCGGGCAGAGCGCGCTGTAGAGGCCGAGGTGCTTGAGGGGGTCAGAGAATTCTTGCAAGAATGCTTGCAGGAGCGTACGCACTGTGACCGAATCCCTGGCTCATGGGGCAGGAGCATGCCTGGTAGCAGCTGTCGTGAATAGATGTAGTCCTGCAGGGCTGACCACGGTCTTGTCGTGGGTGACAATGGAGGATGCAGCGGATTAAGAAGGGGCAAGGTGTTCGGGGACAACAGATTACGCTAGGAGGGCAGAGAGAGAGGAGTTTGAGAACTGTCTTGCTTACCTTAGCGTCAGCCGGATGGCTCTGGACCAGAGCCTTCGGCTCTCTCCACCCCCCACGCATTCAGAATCCACTTTTGGATTTCTGAATACGTCTCTCTCTCTCTCTCTCTCTCTCACGTACCGCTGATGGCTTCTAGCTTATCCTGTCCTCTGACGGGCAGCCAACAAATGCCCACATGATGAGAAGGAGAACTTGCGGCGCGGTCGACGTTTGACGCGGTAAAATATAAGATTATTGAGAAAGTCCCAGCCAAAGAAGTCGTCCATGTAGACGTGAAGGCCGATTATCCCGAGCTTGCGAACAGCGATCCAGCAGAGTAGACTGCACACCAGCACCGGGGAGATGATGCTCCTATCGACTACCAAGTCGCAGAAAATGGCGACACCTCGGTATGCTGCTGAGAAAATTAGTTCCACAATCCTGCCTGAATGTCCTGCAAGAAGCTTGTGTGTTGGAGATTCAAGCCAGAAGAGGTTGAGGATGATGTGGTGCAAGGAAAGACAGGAGTTTATGGCAGGGAGTTCATGGAAAGCAGCGCCACTGGGCCTGTGTTCGTGCCTGAGGCTTGTATTGACAATGTAGAGGACTGGCTGCCCTCATGATCTGACTGCTAATCTGTTGACATTGCAGCACACCACGCACCCGGATGGTAGGAAACAAGCTCCAGAACCCCTGTATCAAACGACAAACAAACACCCAGTCCGAGTTCTAGGCAATTACCCAATTTGGTACTGTTATTGTCCTCCCACACCCATTTGTGAACGGATGCCCATTAAACTTCGTACACTACTTTTCCTCTATCCAATCTAACTTCCCATCGTGTTTCCGGATCAAAAGGGGTCTTCGAGGCTTCGCCGGGATGAGTTCAGTGCGCAAATGGGCGCTTTTTCGATATTCTCACCATGACGTCGAGTTGTAATCGTCCTTTGCTGCGGGTGGTCGAAGGAAAGAACAACCATGTGGCAGTGCCGCAGGTGTAAGCGGACGTTGAGGGCCGATCAAAGCCCTTTGTCCTGCGTGTCGACGGTCGCCCTACTCTAGTCACCTATAATTGTATACTACCCCGCGCTTCCTAACAGACTTCAATACAATCGAGGTACGAGATTTTTTGGTATTGAAGCGTCTGTCTAGGAGAGACTGCATTTTGGTAAGGTACATATGGGTTAAAAAACAGCTTTAGAATCCACGTTTGCTGCCACAAAGTGATTTATTGTCCAAATTTGCACATGCGTACTTATGGTCCGTGCGCGTGATCACATCATCGAAGCACCATTCGCTGTCAACTGAACGTGTCGTCCTTCTTGCTTCCTTCTCCTCCCATGGCGGGCGACAACGCAAACGATAGTGCTGGTGAGCCCCTAGCTTAGGAATCACTTGAGTCTCTACAACCCTGAATCCCGATAGCCAAGCCAATAGCCACAACGAAACGCGGACGCGGACGTCCCAAAGGCAGCAAAAATAAAAAAGCCCCCGCAGTCACCTCCGGCCAGATGACGAGACGTACTCGCGGTCAGAGCAGTGGTGACCCCTCCAAGGTACCCACCGGCTCCCAAAGCCACTACCATCCTAACTCTTTCGAAGACAGGGGCGGCCGAACCTGGCAGTGGCACTCGGAAGCGGAAGCGCGGGGCAGACGAGTCTGGGGGCGGGGAGACTGAAGAGCCCGCCGCTCCGCCCAAGAAGAAGGGAAGGCCGTCGAAGAAGTAGGCCGACAATCTCACAGGACACCACATTTTGAGCTCCTACTCATACGTGAATACATTTATCTGGCGGATTATAGTACATACCCAGAGTGGGTACATACGGCTGCCAGTTTCATGGGCAGCGATTCCCTTTAACAGAAAGTGGGCAGTTCCGTGTGATTAAATAACGGGAGGAAGCGCTTCCACCGCGGTGAATGTCGAGCCAAGGATTCCAGTTTCGGTTGACGAGACCAGCTCCTCGGGCCTTGGGCCCGGCGACCGAGGTCCGCACATTGGAGAGGAATGTTTCGGATCATCCCCAGGATTGAGCAAACATATCAAATGAGCAGGTGTACGAGAGCTGGGGGTCTCGGGTGGCTCAGACCATTTTGCAGACCTTCCGGCAAATCGTAACGAACGCCGACTGGCCTCTGACAAATTCGGGGGCTAAAGATGAGAAGCACGCCTCCATAGATTAGTGAAGATCACCTCATTAAGATGTGCAGGGTCTCAAACTTCGCATTAGTGAGTGACGATCAAGATGTACTAGTATAACTATCAACGTATGTGTCAGCATAATTTTGGGTCGGATTAATCCGTTCAATATACCGCAATAAGATCCACAAGAGGCTCATCTTCCTCGTTCTCGGAAGCGCCTGTAGCAGCGGTTCTGAGTTCGTCTGGATTCAGGCTGTGAGATTCATTCTGTACATTTTGTATCAGCAAGAGGTGCATCGATATTGGATGGTTCGCAGTACCTGAACACTGGGAGTAAGGGGTGTATTTTCCCTTTGACGATCCAGGTGAGCTCACCCGAATTTTGGAATGCTACATATATTCATGTTCTGTGCTCACGACTTTTAAATGTGGACTCGGACTTAGCGGCCCCTTCCCTTGATCGTCCGGAGCCGATAGGCCTTATGAATCCCGGAGACGTTGACCATTTGCGTTTGTCTTTATTAGCTATTATGCAATTTCTTCACTTTTTGGGTCAAAACGTGCAACTTACTCGAAATTGCAAGAAATTTACTCAAAAACGCGACTTTGTCTGCCCCATATCTCAACCACCACAAGGTGGATTCCTTTGGTTCAAGACATGAATGTGGACTATTTTTCAAGCCCTTTCATGTCACGTAGATCAAATTTCCATATATGGTAACAGCTGTAGAACCTGGCTGACGCCCACTCCTTGACTCGTAGCCATCGCCTATCTCGGTTTCTCCCTCACCGACCAGAGGGATTGGCGTGGGAAAGGGGGAGATGGTGGTGGTAACGGATCAAGAAGGCCCCCACTGTTGATCCTCTGTTGATTCCCACTGCCACATCTTGATTCACGATGAAGCGAGTCCCACTGGTGGGATTACTCACAGTGGGACTCGCTTACTGATAGTGGGAGTGGCCGAGTCTCACGCCCACCCTTCTGGTAGATACTCAAATACTACAGGCGAACACCAATGATCCGTCCCGTCCGTCTTTTGTGCGGGGAACTTTCTGCTATTCCACGAAAACCTTTGAGTCGTGAATCCTCAAGCCCATGAATTGTCTATCGGCTGTTATCGGAATTCAAAAGAATATATATCACTCACAGGGCTTGTTGCAAGGTGCTACCGCAGGATTCTCTTGGTGCAGAACTGATTTCATCCTTAATTGAGTTTGGCCGGTTCATTCATGGATGAAATCGCATCAGAATACCGGAAAGACGAGAAGAAGAAGACAAAGAAAAAGTAGAAAAAGACAAAAAAGGAAAGAAAAATAAATAAATAAATAGACCCGACCCCGAATCGAACGGGCCCAGTCACATTCATCGGCTAGCACAGGCCCCTGAAGCTCTTCAATCGGGCACTTGGTTGAATTGAGCTCAGTTGAATTGGCTATTCATTGCGGAGTCTGAAAAGAATTGTGAATCGGTGAACGCGCAAAGCAATTGAAACTCGGCACTGAGCGTCGAAGAGGGAAATAAATTATCTGAGCTTGACCAAATAACGTAGAAGCACAACACTTCATTTCCCTTCATTTCACCTATGGATGCAATATTTTGGTGTATTTTTGTTCGCCTTTTGAGCCCATCATTCAATTCTGTCTGTGGGTGAAGGTTGTTCGCAAATTACAGCTCTTTAGGGCGGGGACGTTTTTTTTTCTGTTTTGTGTGTTTTTCACCAGGAATGCTACTTGCAGACCCTCTGTCTCGGATATATTCAAACGAGGCAGATGGGCGCCTTGAAATGGCTCCAAACCGTCCAATTTACTGAAACTAGACACCCATTAAAATTGGTCAAGCGTTTCAAAATGCAGGCCATTTCAATGGACTGGGAATGCACCACCACAATCTGATGGTCCCAATTCGAATGGTATGCCATTGTTCATCCCAGATATGGAAATGTCTCACTTCGAGAAAATTCCACTGAGTCGGAGGCAATTGGTAGTGCCAATCGCCTGTTGCTTGTAGGCAATAAGTCTGTGTAAGACATTGAACTTTACCACTACACTCCACTCTTCGTTCTACCTACTCATACAGCTGGAGACGCGCTGGGTGGCATTGAAATTCAATTTCCCGGTATGCAGATGCTGTACCATTTCAACCGTAAGTTCAATGATTTGGAAATTTTCGATGTCCGAGATGGCCGAAAAATTGAATTTAAGGCGAAAAAAGTCGGGTGACGTGTGACTGAATTGTAACCGGAATACTGCGAAATGGTAAGATAGGCGTCATGCACTCACTACGAGGGTCACGTGATCAAAGTGTGACATCGGCAAGGCTCTGGCCACAAAACCTTAGGTCACAAACTAAAGCCAGGAAACGGCGTATTTGACCTACTAGAAGAAGTCCCTGGTCTCAGAATCTCGAAATATCTCTTATTGATGGAGTAGTATACCGTTTTATAATTTGATTTTTTTCGAATGCAGAAATGCATTTCTTTGCATTTGGGCATGGTTTGAGTTTTCGATAGCCTCGAATTTGCTGCTTATGTAAATATCCCATGCACCTTATATGGTAAGAGCTGCAGGAACAAACAACATTACATATGGTAGCATGGGCCCTTAAGGGTGTCCATTGCTTGTTATTGAATGGTTCCACACTGGGGAATGAGTTTTCAGGTATATTCTATGTCTTTGTTTTCAAATAAATAATTTCATAACATGACGTAAGAACTCCGAAAAAATTTCAACTTTAGAAACACCGAAAACAGCCCAATTCCGGCATGTTGGGTTTTAGGTCAAACATTTTTGCCGCGTTACGCGTGACGTGACAGCATCACGTGACCCTCGTAGTGAGTGCATAACGCCTATCTTATAAAGTTCAAAAAAATTGTTACGCAAAAAATGGCATTTCAACTATTGAGGTAGGCTCGTGTCCAACCATTATAGTGCGGAAGTATTGACGAGCAAGCAGGTAATACTTACTATAACGGCTGGAAGCACTTAGCCGTAAACAGATGCGAATTTCAAACTCCGACTATACCATATTGGGAAGTATCTCCGCCAGAGAACTGTACACATTTCGATTCTCAATGCCTCCTTGACCACAGAATCTCGGTGATAAAACTTGTGTAGCACAAATGAGCTCCCCTGAAT
Organism: Mycena olivaceomarginata; assembly: GCA_029378375.1. Taxonomy (NCBI): domain Eukaryota; kingdom Fungi; phylum Basidiomycota; class Agaricomycetes; order Agaricales; family Mycenaceae; genus Mycena; species Mycena olivaceomarginata. Next base: position 348,026 of record JARKIC010000146.1, on the reverse strand, counting down.
TTTCTGAAGAATTTTGTGAGAGTACAAGATGTCCCAACAGGCAAGCAATGCTTCAGGCAAAAAACAGACAGACGTGCATTGGGGTGGCCATTTTGCACTTCCAGAGAGGTTATTGAAGATGACCTAGTCATGTAATAGTCCTGTGAGGTAGATGGAGTGAACTGTTGGGCCGTGATGCATATAAGTGTGAATAGGGGCTTTCCATATATGGTATGTTCGGAGTTTGAATTTTCCATCTGTCAAGTCACGGCTAAGTGTCTCCAGCCGTTATAGCACACAATACCTGCTTGCTCGTCATTGTGCTGCTACTATAACGGCTGGACACGAGTCTACTATTGAAGCGGCCATCAAGCAGCTCGGCATGCGAGCGGAGTTGAATACATTGATTGCTTTCTGCATGCCGGTTGGATGGTGCTTGTCTGCCGTGCTGCGCAATATAGCCATATGGGGATCCAGCTTCAGACGGACAGAAGGCCCAATTTTATAAAAAGGGTGATGATATCACCTACAAATTTTTTTCCTCAGGGTCTTGGGCGGTTGACCTACCTACCCCCGTGAGAAATTGCACTATATGGATCGGCAATCACGCGGAATTTTCCGCCGATAACTTTAAAAAGCCAACAATTCTGGGCTGAATTAGGGGGTTCGGAGACCATTTAGCTATGTCTGAGAACTGTCTGTATCAAGATGATGGGCTTATATGTGGATCGGTAACATTGGTGTTCAATCCTAAGTTCAACCTCAGTTCAAGGTGAGGTTCACTTTGATGGGGAAAGTTAATGGAAGTATAAGTACCTGGGTGAGAAACTTTTACCAAGGCTTCCATTTACTCTCTGAACAAACAGAAACGACAGAGCACAAGTTTCATGCACACAGCCAGCTTCTCAGAAAGAAGACTCAGCACACGGACAAGTTCCATAAGTATTTTCATGAGCAGAGGAGGGTAATACTATGCATGTAAGTGTCCTACACGGGTACTTATGGAGGAATTAAACAGAATATTCCGATGTGACTGTCCTCGAAGGACATGCTGCGTATGGAGCTATTGACCAAAATATTCCCACGCAATTGTCGTCTGGCATACGCTGTCCGTGCTTGAAGGGCATGCTGCATATGGAGCTATTGACCAAAATATTCCCATGCAACTGTCGTCTGGCATACACTGTCCATCCTTGAAGGACAGTCTGGGTATGGAGGAATTAAACAGAATATTCCCATGCAACTGTCATGCACACGCTGTCTGTCCTCGAAGGACAGTCTGGGTATGGAGGAATTAAACAGAATATTCCCATGTAACTGTCGTGTGGCATACGCTATCCGTCCTCGAAGGACAGTCTGTGTATGGAGGAATTGAACAGAATATTCCCACATAACTGTCGTGTGGCATACGCTGTCCGTCCTTGAAGGACATGCTGCATATGGAGCTATTGACCAAAATATTCCCACGCAACTGTCGTCTGGCATACGCTGTCCGTCCTCGAAGGACAGTCTGGGTATGGAGGAATTGAATAGAATATTCCCACGTAACTGTCGTGCGGTATACGCTGTCCGTCCTTGAAGGACATGCTGTGGATGGAGCTATTGACCAAAATATTCCCACGCAACTGTTGTCTGGCATACGCTGTCCGTCTTCGAAAGACATGTTGCGTATGGAGCTATTGGCCAAAATATTCCCACACAACTGTCGTCTGGTATACGCTGTCCGTCCTCGAAGGACAGTCTGGGTATGGAGGAATTAAACAGAATATTCCCATGTAACTGTCATGTGGCATACGCTGTCCGACCTCGAAGGACAGTCTGGGTATGGAGGAATTGAATAGAATATTCCCACGTAACTGTCGTGCGGTATACGCTGTCCGTCCTTGAAGGACATGCTGTGTATGGAGCTATTGACCAAAATATTCCCACGCAACTGTCGTCTGGCATACGCTGTCCGTCCTCGAAGGACATGCTGCGTATGGAGCTATTGACCAAAATATTCCCACGTAACTGTTGTGCGGCATACGCTGTCCGACCTCGAAGGACATGCTGTGTATGGAGCTATTGACCAAAATATTCCCACACAACTGTCATGCGGCACATGCTGTCCGTCCTCGAAGGACAGTCTGGGTATGGAGGAATTACACAGAATATTCCGACGTGACTATCGTCTGGCATACGCTGTCCTTCGAGGGACATGCTGCGTATGGAACTGTCGTCTGGCATACACTGTCCGTCCTCGAAGGACATGCTGCGCATGGAGCAATTAACCACAATATTCCCACATAACTGTCGTGCAGCATACACTGTCCATCCCCAAAGGACAGTCTGGGCATGGAGGAATTAAACAGAATATTCCCACATAACTGTCGTGCGGTATGCACTGTCCGTCCTCGAAGGACAGTCTGGGTATGGAGGAATTAAGCAGAAGATTCCCACGTGACTGTCGTCCGGCATGCAGTGTCCATCCTCGAAGGACATGCTGCGCATGGAGATTAATGTGCGCGATGGCTGATGAAGATCCATTTTTGCGGGGTAAGCTTGCGCGACATTTTGAAGATGAAGGCCGAGTCCTGTATGGATCCACTTGACTTGGGACAGGGTGGCCAACTAACCGGTCGCCAATAGTAATTGTAGTTCGATGCATTCATTCTGTCGAACTGAAGATTGCCGGTCCTGGCTTGCACCCCGCTCCGCAGACAGCATACGCACCCTTCCCCGATGATCCCAAACCGTATGTCGGATTCCAACCGCTATTTGCAGTAAAAAAAAATGTCGAGGGCACGTTCCATACCTCTTTCCTGGTCAAATGCAGAGATGGGGCTGGTCGACAGCGCTGTCTTGAGCCTGTCAATTGAACATTATTTCCTCCATTGGATTACACCTTACACCGAGTACGGCCCAAATTTTGGACCCTCAAGTCACTAAATGCCCGGGATGGGCTCGTGTAGAACACCTTTGGATGAGATCTTTCGATTCCGATGTGATAAAGCAGACTGCTGGGAGGAGCTAGAGAAGATGGATAGATGAGTAAGGTCAGAGCGAAGGTGACGGAGTCTATACCACCTTCGTCACTTCGTCACTTCGGCTAATTTTGAGAAAATTAGTCACCTCACGTAGATTAGGCAAATTTGAGCTATTCTTCGTCACTTGAGACTGCCCGCAGCGAAATTTCGTCAGTTCAGATTCCCGCTGTGAAACCTCGTCGGTTCAACATGTTTGTCACGTGGCCGGTGCTGTCATCAGCTTTCTTTGTTCTCTGACCACCACACACCAGGGTGACGCACAGGGCGCTGCGCCTCGATGGTAAAAGGTGTGGACTTTCCCCTCCTTGGTTTCTTCCTCCCCCAGCTCATCGTTATCTCCATTATTTCGATCGTTCACTCGCCGCGCAAGTACTGCCGCGGCTGCGGACAGCGAAATACCGCCCCACTGCGACCGAAACGCGTGCCGACCGCACCATCACAGTTCCTCGCACCTGCACCTGCGGCCACGCAATGAACACTCGCCCGCATCCGCGGCCACAACTGCGCAACCTCGCGCATCAACCACCCCACACATGAACTCAAACACTGTCAAGGCACCGCCGTACACCGACGGACGCGGCCTGCCGCGCCTGTGCACGTTCATTCGGTACATTCGTTACTCGTTCGCGTTCATCCTTCATTTGCATAAGCAGTAGGTACATTGTATCCAAGTAGTTGTTGCTGAATACATTAATTTCTACTTTGCTCGTTCCATCGACCTGCCCGGCCCACCGCTAGGTACCGCGATACCACTCGACAAAACGGTTACGGTGTGGCTGACCTTTGAACCGATGAAGCTTCGCAGCGGGGAGTTGAACCGACGAACTTTCTCAGCAGGGAACCTGAACTGACCTGAACTGACGAAAGTTCCCCACCGGCGGTCCAAAGTGACGAAGAAACCTCAAATTTGCTTAATTTACATGAAGCGACTAACTTTCGCAAAATTAGCCGAACTGACGAAGTGACGAAGGTGGCGCTGACTCAAGGTGACGGGGGAGGCAAAAATTATGAGAATCAGGGTTTGCCAATGAAATTGACAATACCCGCAAATGTTCACCTTCGCGTCTCTTGGTCCAGAACAGAGATTAATCAACAGGGGCAAGCATCACCGACTGGCTAGATCTGATCCCCCAGAACCCAAACAGAAGTCGCAACTTGTCAGCTTGCGACTTTTATCCCCCAGAACCCAAACAGAAGTCGCAACTGGCGGTTGCGACTTTTATCCCCCAAAACCCAAACAGAGGTCACAACTGGCCAGGTTGCGACTTTTATCCCCCAGAACCCAAACAGAGGTCGCAACTGACCAGGTTGCGACTTTTATCCCCCAGAACCCAAACAGAAGTTGCAACTTGGCAGGGTGCAACGACCTTGATCCCCCAGAACCCAGAAGCCAAACAGAGGTCGCAACTTGGCAGGTTGCGACGACCATCACCGCAACCTGCATTCAAATTTCTCAATCATTTCAAATCCTCCTCTGACGAAGCGACGACCGCAGCAGCGCGAGACACACCTCGATGATGTCCAGAATGGTCGTAAACTGGCTGAAGAGCAGCACCTTGTGCCCGCGGCAGAAGAGCTCCCCTAGCAGCCGGTCGAGAAGCAGCATCTTCCCGCTCGCCCCGAGCAGCTCCGCCTCGCGCGCGGCAAGCAGCGCGGGGGTCGGTGGCGCGCGACCAAGGGACCAGCTGTCGTCGTCCGGACGCGCAAAGAGGAACGGGTGCGAGCACACTTTGCGCAGCTGCATCACCGTGTTCTGCAGCTTCATGTTATTGACGTGCTTCGCTGGGGTGGATACATCAGCCCGCCTGCGATGAGGACGAGGAAGAAGAAGCGCTCACCCGCTCCCTTACGCGCAAACGCCTCCGCCGCGCGCCGCCGCTCCTCTGCCTCTTCCTCCGCCTCCCTCTCCGCATCCTTGCCCTTACTCTTCCCCGTGCGTCTCCGTGCGCGCAGCGTCATCCCCGCGTCCTCCGCTTCCGCTGCCGTCGATGTGCTTGCCTCCGGGGTGCTTGTGGCTGCGGCAGACGCACCCGCCCCGCCAGCTACCCACGCGCGCACCCCGCCGCTCAGTACTGCTTCGTATGCCTCCCGCTGGCGCGCGCTCAGTCGCGCGTATAGGACGTAGCTCTTCTTCGGCGGGAGGAGAGGGCCTGCATCAAGATCGTCAGCATCAGTGCGAGGTCATAACAGTCAGGGACCGCAGAGGGGGAGAGGAGGTAGAGGTGCGGGTGGAGACGGAGAAGGAAGGGAGCAGGAGATGGAAGAGTAGATATCCTGTCCAAGACGGAGCGGTACGGGCTATCGTCGGGGCCACCTGCACCCAGGCACTTCTCGCTGATCCAGGATCGCAACCTCTCGGCCCGTCACGCCCAGAAAAGATCCGACAAAACGAAAGAATACGGGTGCAGCACAGAGCGAGGAACACACGCACCCAGCACGTCGACCTTCATTCCGCCGGAGCAAGAACGGCTGCAGAATCGCGTGCAGCGTGCCGACGAAGCGGCCCATGCGCGCGGAGGGGAGGAGCGCGGACATGCGCGGGAGGGAGAACCTGGGATGAGGTCAGCAGGCGGGACAGGAATGGGAGAGAGGAGACGAAGGTGAGGGACGGGTGGGAACGAGGATAGAGTACAGGGTGGGACGGGGAGAAAGGAAAGGGAGGGATGCAGGACGGAGAGGAACGACGGGGCAAGACGACGCACCACTCCTGAAACGCCTCCACGTCGCTGAAGATGTCCGGCAGTATGAAATTAAGTAGCGACCACAGCTCTGCAAGGTTGTTCTGCGAGTGGTGGGCGTCAGCGTCCGTAAGAAAATAATTGGAAGAAATACCTACATGTAACGGCGTCCCCGTAAGCACCATCCGCCCCGCGCTGCTGTAGCGCTTGATCTCGCGCACGAGCGCGCAGTTCATATTCTTCAGGCGGTGCCCCTCATCCACGACGATGTACCTGCGGGCGGGCGTAAGCAAGCGTCTCGGGGCGGGATCTCATAAGCAATAAAGAGCGTAACATCGCACAATTGAGTGGCGAACCCGGAAAGAAACGCTAGTGGAAATTGAAGAACGAGAGGGAAAAGAACGCACGACCACGGAATCCCCCCAATCAATGCCCGGTCCTTGTTTATCAGATCATACGTCGTAATCACCACTGGGAAGGCAGCGAAATGGTCGTCATGTTTCTTATCGAGCGCCTTTCTCGCTAGCTCAGCTTTGGTGAGGGGCTTTTCAGTCTTGGAGTCCGCTGCATGCAGTGAGCATCTACATTAGGCGGAGAGGAGGGAGAGGCCTACCTGCGTCATCGTCAGCATCGTGTCGGAGACGGCGGCGTCCTCCACTTCCTCCTCCTCGGCCTCGGCCTCCGACTCAACGCCCCGCTTGCGCTTCGTCCCCGCCCCCACCCTGCCTCCTCGCGCTCCCCGTCCCCGCGCAGCACCCCTTCCGCTTGCCCGCCCCGACCCGTCCCGCGCGCAGCAGCTGCAGGGAGGGGCGCCGCATTCCGCGCACTCCTCCTCGCGGGGGACGCAGGTGGTGCCGGCACTAGATCCGTCGACGTCGACGCCGAGGCTGCAGCACCCCGCCCTCGTCCCCGCCCGCGCCCATTCCCTGAAGGTGTATGATGTTAGTTTTGAAGCGGAGACGCAGGGGGTGGCGGGTAGCCGTACCTCTGCCCTTCCCCTTCCCTTTTGTGGGAGCCGGAGCGGGCGCGGGGGCAATGTCCTTGGGCGGCCAATCCTCCGGCAGCGCGAGCGTCGTGCGCCGCATCTCAGCGCGCTCGGCGGGGGTGCCATGATACATCAGGACGGGAATCTGTAAAAGATGAAAGTCAGTGTCGGATTCGTAATAGGCCAATGGAATGAGAGAAGATACGATGGAGAATAGGAGGGGACGGGAACGGGGAGAGGAAGGACAAGAACAGGTCAAGCGAGGCGAAGCATGCATGCATGCCCGACGTCTTTCTTACATCCTCGCAAGAACATGTCGGGAGAGGGAGAGGCTGCAGAAGTAGAAGTACGATCGCCTGCTGCAGGGTAATAAGAGCGCGAGGAGCAGGAAGGGAGAAGAAAATCTGGAGCTCATGCACGCGCCATCCCCCGAACGCAGCGGGAGCCGCGGAGGGACAGAGTGGATCTAGTGCCGGCACCACCTGCGTCCCCCGCGAGGAGGAGTGCGCGGAATGCGGCGCCCCTCCCTGCAGCTGCTGCGCGCGGGACGGGTCGGGGCGGGCAAGCGGAAGGGGTGCTGCGCGGGGACGGGGAGCGCGAGGAGGGGTGGGGGGCGGGGACGAAGCGCAAGCGGGGCGTTGAGTCGGAGGCCGAGGCCGAGGAGGAGGAAGTGGAGGACGCCGCCGTCTCCGACAACGATGCTGACGATGACGCAGGTAGGCCTCTCCCTCCTCTCCGCCTAATGTAGATGCTCACTGCATGCAGCGGACTCCAAGACTGAAAAGCCCCTCACCAAAGCTGAGCTAGCGAGAAAGGCGCTCGATAAGAAACATGACGACCATTTCGCTGCCTTCCCAGTGGTGATTACGACGTATGATCTGATAAACAAGGACCGGGCATTGATTGGGGGGATTCCGTGGTCGTGCGTTCTTTTCCCTCTCGTTCTTCAATTTCCACTTGCGTTTCTTTCCGGGTTCGCCACTCAATTGTGCGATGTTACGCTCTTTATTGCTTATGAGATCCCGCCCCGAAAAGCGTGACTTGGTATGGAGAGCAAATCAAATGCTGGGAATTGGCAGATGATGCCCAGCACTGTTCTAAGCGGTTCTGTCTGTTTGAAATCGCCCGTACTGCTCTGATTGTTAAACCAGACCGCCTGGAACTCTCCATATCGGGCATGGCTGTGCAGGAGTCACGGGTCAGATCAAAACTGTGATATTCTCGCTCGCATACACTCCACCGCACCAATTTGAGCCCTGGCTGGGATATTCTGGCTCGCAGTTAAGGTTTGAAGCGGAAAGCTTAAATCGGTCGAGTGCATGCTTATCCCTGCCAAATATAGCTGTTTTCTCACGCCCAGAAAAGCGTGACTTGGTATGGAGAGCAAATCAAATGCTGGGAATTGGCAGATGATGCCCAGCACTGTTCTAAGCGGTTCTGTCTGTTTGAAATCGCCTGTACTGCTCTGATTGTTAAACCAGACCACCTGGAACTCTCCATATCGGGCATGGCTGTGCAGGAGTCACGGGTCAGATCAAAACTGTGATATTCTTGCTCGCACACACTCCACCGCACCAATTTGAGCCCTGGCTGAGATATTCTGGCTCGCAGACACTCTACCACACCAATTTGAGCCCTGGCTGGGATACTCTGGCTCGCAATTAAGGTTTGAAGCATATCACCTTTGATAATCCCTCCAGGCTGAATCGCGGGCAGACGCAATGACCCACCTCAGGGGGGTCATTGGCCACCACGAGCCCCAGCCGCACATCTTCATATACCGCACTAACCACTGACCGTGTTGAGCTGGCCCAGATGGCATTTCAAACTTTCAATTTCGCCCAAATGATCGGCACTTGCTTCGCTCGCTTTCCATTTTGCAATCGTCTGCTGGAGGCAGTTATGAACCAAATTCCCTGAGTACGCCCGTTCGGACCGCATTATGAAACACTTTCCAATGGTTCCCACTTTCTGTCACAGTTAGCTCACTTCAACACCTCAATCTTTACTTGGGCTGACCGCAGTGTTTGCTCGTTCTCACTGGTTTCTCATCCTTTTTTCTTGAATCAAACTCTGTTGCCTTGGACCCTGGCCCTTCTTTCGCCGGGAATTTGGGTTCCAAGCTCGGTATTAGTTCATGTCTTTGAAACAGCGGAATTGTCGCTCGTCTCAACTTCCAGCCAATTACGCTGGTTTCATCCTGATTCTGCTCAACTGAAGTACATTCCTTCAGTTTGTTTCGTTTTGGGCGGCTTGGCGACGGTGTAACTTTCCCGAGCTGGCTGTCGCGGCCGCTTGAGATCGTGGAACCGAGAGAGAGTTTCCTGAAACACAAATGACTGAGACCGGTCAACGGACAATTCTGGACTTCCAAATGAAACATTTTATTAGAGTAGTCAAGATCCATGCACTACTTGGTGTCATGCCTCCGTCTACTGCCGCTCCCACTCCCCGAGTCCAGTTTTGGTGTCTTCTGGTGCAACACATATCTGCGCATGTGCGCCCACATTTGCGCGGAAGGTCTCCTGGCTCTTGTGTGACTCGGTCGAGCCCTGCTCCACATTGCCCGTCATTCGTATGTCCACCTCATCCCTCCGCAACTGCTCCTCTGCCTCCTTCACATATGTGCGCAGCTCCTGGATCCCGTTGGCGAACTTGTCTCGATGCGCGGCATCCGCGTCATCCGCATTCACCAGCTTCTCTTCACGGTTGGTGGGGCGCGGCACGTGCCCGCCCGAGGAAATTGCTCCGGCAATCGCCACCGGGTCGCGGTCGAGGCTACGCTGCAGCGCCTCCCCGCCCTCGGGGTCTGTCTGCATGATGGTAATAAGAAAGCGAGAAGGAAGCGAGAAATGTTCCCACCTATGCCACAGGCGGATGCGGCGCCGAAACGGCCGATCCTCTGGTGATCGGTTTTGGCTGATTTAACTTCAATTTAGGGTAGATTGGCTTATGGAAATGTCTCCAGTACCCTCAGAAATGTTGGAAAACCATTCAGAGGAAGAGAAATGAGTCTAGAGTGCGGAGACATCAAATGTTTTGAAATGGTTTATTTTCAGGCCGACTGTCATCAATTTTGCAAAGAGCTGTAATAGTCGTCATGTCGCACCAATTGAATGCCTCAGAATCAAAAATTCAATTCCCGGTGCTTGAAAAAGCTTAAATCCGTCAAGTATTTCCCTTCCTTGCCGAACACGGCACCCACTGGTCGTAACACGGTGACGGAGCGGAAGTCCGTCTTGCCCAAATAGGCTGTCATGTGATTTTTTCCCGTCCATGCCGAACAGCGGCATGTCCGCCAGGGTTGCAATGCGTTCCCACAGGGGCTTCTTTACATCTTTCAAAAGGATGTCAAGCCACCCCCCAGGTTTCTCTCCGGCTTCTCCAATCGATGGGCTCGACTCTTCCCTAATACCGTTCCTCACGATGGGTCCCCCACCCAACTTTCGCGTGCGTCCTTTCTTCGTACTTAGCATTCTGATTAGTCAGCCTTGCAGTCTGTCGATTGTCGCGATTCAGAACGTCTCCCCGCCAGCGGACCCACGATTTTGCAGCGCCTCCCGCGAGACCCATACCATTGACTCCACTTCCCCCGATCCTGTTTTCTTTGGAGGTCCTGCCCTGCGTCCACGAACTTTTGCCGTCAATGCGGTGAGTCCCCGATCATATTGCGAGCTTCACTTATACTATTCAAGGGGCAGACGCTTCACTGTGCTACATGCGATTTGTGTAAGAAGAGTATTTTTGGGATGCGTTACAAGGTATTGCGCCCACGCATCTATCATATCGCTGAACTAATAGGACGATTGATTGAATTCCTTCGTCGCAGTGTCTGCACCCAGACTGCCCTGATTTTGACTTGTGCCATTCATGTGAAATACTCAAGTTGCACCCCGAGAACCACCCGATGCTCAAAACTCGTGTGCGCCTTTTCATTCACGAGGACGCCAAGGCGTATCATGCGCGAGCGGCAATCGACCCTGCCGCGTTCATATCCGGACCTCCTTCGCCGGTTCATGAGAAGCATCACTCGGCGCGGGGCGACGGTCCCATTCCACGCTTGCTAACAGACCGTGCCGCCGCTGAGGTACTTGCAAAGACTGGATCTCCCTCTGGGGGTGCTTTGCATATGCGAGGTTGGCGTTGCGACTTCCAGTGTTATTGTAGGACTAACTTCGCTTTGACAGGGGTCTGGGCGGTCTCTCTGCTTTACATTGTCTTCGGTCTAACGTTCTACATTAATGGCGTGGGAGACGCCGGTGGGAAACTGTTCCTCTTTACTTCCAGGTCCTCTCTTATGTTTCTCCAGCACTGGGTCTCATATCCTCCATTGCTTGCGCCGGGATCACTATTGCTCACAGAACGTATGTGTCCTCCCTGCCCCGACTTGCCTCTACGCACTAACAAACTGCACTTAGGATCTTGTGCGCGACAACGGGGGCGACCGCGCCAAAGCAATTTATGCGTCGGTTTTTATTGATATACACTTGGATTGCGCCAGGTACAAACAATATGCTTAGTTACGTAGCTGGGAGTCGGGTACTGATGTTTCACTCCCCAGTCGTCTTGTTTGCCTTGACTGTGCTGATCACTCCTTCGCCGCCCGTGGTCCAGTGCCTCACCCCTGGATTTCTGACCTGGAGCTGCACTCCCATCGGCATCAACGTTCTCTTCCCACTGACAATCTTTGCTGCGTGCCAGTGGAGGGCTCGGCAGATTGAGAAGGGTTCAACTGCAGCCGGCATGGTGTGACCGTTTCTGTATCTGTAAGCACGCAAAAGAATTATGTACCACACCCTGTACCCTCGTCATGAAATAGTCTGTTCAGAGTCGCTGTAACCTCTCAAGAGTTTATTGTGATCTTCATCTGGCTCCCGGAGGCGGGCACGGTAGACCGCTTGTAGATGCGGCGGGCGCGCCAGGTGGTGTTAACGAAACCGGTATCTGAGCAAGATACGGATGCTGAGCGCGACTTAGAATAAGTCGCGTTTGAGAAAGAGCAAGAGTAAACAAGGATAAAATAAGGGTGGGGCTTAATCCCTATATTCGGAAATCCAATCAGATGCTCACCAGAGCAGCTTTCAACGAGATCTACTCTTCGATGAAGCGAGTTGAAAATATCACCAATCCGCACTGTACACAAAAGTTGGAGCCCCGCTCTGGCCTACCTGCTTCACTCTCCTATCCCAACCTTCCGACAGAGAACCAGGAATAGCGGAAACTTGACAAGCACGGTCAAGCTTGACAGTGCGATCTTGCTCTCATCGTTGCATCGTCCAATATATATTAATGGCGTCCCCGTCGGATCTTTGCCTTCTCGGCGATATTATTCTTAATTCCATCCAAATGATCAAGCGCTGCTTCAACAACGAGAAGCTTGACGAGAAGATTTCCTTACCTTCCAAACCGGAGGCGCTCCTTTTGGGGCGTTTTTTGAGCCCATCAAAAAAAGTCGAGTGTCACCGTCACCTGAACATTTGGTTGAAATGGTACAGTATATTACTAACAAATGGATGTAAGTGGACTAAGCCTGATGAGGCGACCTGGGGCTGTGGTTCTCGAACAAACTACTCGTCGCTGTCCATGGGATTCATAAACATATCCCACAACTTCTGGGCTTATGTAAGGTGTTTAGAAGATACTCGAAGTGAATTTCTAAATTCTCACCGTCCATCTCCGAATGGTCAGGACCGGAATTCGGGGCTGTCTCGGGTGAAAGCGCGCCACAAGGACGATGTATTCATTATTTTTATGCCGCCGCCGACTGGAAGTCATGGTGCGTGCCAGTCGAACTTCTTGCTACTCCTTATGTACTACTTCCATTAGTCGTGGTTCATCGAAAACGAGAACGAGGTGCCACCCACTTCTGCACCGAGAGAAAATAAACTAAGGCGAAGAGTCACTGTTGTGGAACAAAGTTTGAAGGATTTTCCACAACGTGGTCCACCTGGGGTTAAACTTTCTGTGCGTGAGGTTTAGGGCGTATTTACATACGCAGGAGTCTCTAAGACCAACAACACAAGTACGCACTCCACCTCTGCACCGACAAGAAATAAAATAGGGAAAGAGTTCCTAAGTAATAAGTATTGTGGAACAACACAGTTTGAAATAGGGAGGTTGTGCAAAGCCGTTATGTTTTCTCACCTGATCTCAAATGTTTTCTGAGTTCAACAGCATTCACTTTGCCTCTGCACCTGGCATGCATTTTTGGAAGGTCTAGGATCGTATCTGCATGCCTAGGAAGCCGTATTCTGGTTGCATCACTGAAGCCCCATATCAACCAGGCTCCACACTTTGATTCCGGCACGCATCAGCAAGTGCCGAGGCGCTCCGACAACCCACTCAGCGTCCACCCACCACCCTGGGTATCTTTCCAACCAAATACTTTGTTGGGATCTCGGGGCATTTATAATTTCCCGTGCGGCTTTGCACAATGCACAAAAGCCGCACGCGGCTCATGCGGCTTTTGCACAACCTCCCTAATATGTTCCACAACGTGGTCCGCCGGGGGTTAAATTTTTTGTGTCCGAGGTGAGGGGTGCATTTTCATCTGTGGAGTATATGCGGAAAAGAAAATGAGCACGGATTCAACTTTTGAAACGAGAAGAAATAAAATATGGGCAAAGAGCCACTATCATGGCGTCTTCGCTGTTAGGGCAAACAAAGAGTTCCAGAATTTCTAGCGGTGGCTCGAGGTCCCCAATGGATCGTTTGCCCCGCTTTGCAAAAGTGTGTACCTTCGGAAAAATTTGATCTAATTTCGCGTAATCTCTGTGTACTCGGAATAATTTATTTCACCAGTTGAGAGTCGTCGTGAAGGAATTGATTTGCGATGGCGTTCCTCGGTACATACGATACATACATACACGTAAGTAGCGAAGACTATTAAGCACCTCCTTCAAACAAGTTCGTTAAACCGGCAGCAAAAGTGCTCGAAAACTGTGATGTAGTGGGCGAATCCAGTGGCGTAGTGAGGGAATCCTGCACCCACAACAATTGGTCCCTGTCTGGCTCGGGGTTGGAGAGTGAAGCTTGACTCTTCGGGAGACTGGTGCACTGCTTTATCCATTGCCGGACTTGACTCTTTTCAGCCGTCCGGTCTCTAGAACCTCGATCAGCGTCTCAGACTTCAATATTTCCGTGGATGACGCACCGAACCTTCTGGACGCGGTCGCGCAACTCAATGATATCCGCAAGCTTACTACTGGAGTAGGTACTCTCGAATGCGGCGCAATCGCTGTCGACGGTATTTTCCTCGGCGGAAAGAACATCCAATAGCAACGGCTCGTATAGCTCAAAGATCTTGCGCGCGTCGAGCTTTGCTTGAGTAGAAGCCATTCTGTATCGCTTCAAAGTTCCTCTGAACTCAGGTTAGCCAACTTGAGTGGTGCGAGCATCGTTGATCCTGCCTACGTTTGCAAGTGTACAAAGCCTAAAGGCAGAGGGGTTGGATAGAGATGTCCAGTCGAAGGTTTAGTATTCTCACCATCATCCAAAGAAGTTGATGCAATCGATGGTTACCTGCCACATCGGCGGCGTGAGAAATGCAAATGGCTGGTGCCGCCGTGCCGAACAATTGCCGCTTCGGCCGGTACGTAATGCGGAGGTCCGTCGGATGGTCACCTGGCTGTCTCAGTGATATACGCGGCACGGTCCGAATAACGAACGCCGGTACCAAGGGATTATCCCGGTGTACAAGCAAGCCACTGCAAAGCGAGTAGACTACACCATCGCCCCTGGGCCTCCATGCACCGACCGAACTCCATCTGGAAACGCATTCTAGCGCCACAGACATGCCATGTCTGAGCTAGACCGGCCTCTTCTGCCACAGACCGTTACAGACGGACAGACACTCACAGACACGCTCCGAAGTGATAGACAACCGCCAGACACGGATAGAGATCGTCGCCACGTGGTTTACCGGTCATCAGAGTTTGATCACATGAGTTCTGCGCGGATCGAGCTAGATAATTCGTAGTAATTCATGCGCAATTAGTGATAGAAAAAAATTCCAAATGATATCATATCTTTGCATACTCCAGCATTTGAGGCTTGTTGGGGAGTAAATTCGACCTAGTGCATTCAGATCTTGTCCAAAGAAGTTAGATTTTTGGAATCCATGGTCAGAAGTAGACAGGATCATAAGATCATCTGCATGTTCTAGTTTTGAAACTGCCTTCCCGTGTAATTTCACGTCCCCAGGTAATGGGTACAACTTGAAGCTTGCGAGAAGTAGATTCCAAAACTGCGGTGACCCGACACCTGCAGTTCTGTGTCTCCGGTACAACTTTGTGCGAAATTTTGAAGGTGTTTATCTTTTCTAACTTGGAACTCTCCAAGTGAAGAGGAAATGCATCATCAGTTCAGGCCTGGAAAGCGGTCGGAGAACTAGCAGCGCTGCTATGGGTTCCTGAGATAAAGAACATCAACCAATACCGGTCGGCGATGCACTTGATGGCGCGCACTCGGAACGTTCCGTTGTACCACAGATGGCTACATCACCGAGAAATTGATAGGCGAGTTTTACCCATCCACTGTAGACTCGTCGGTTCCAGTTTTGCAATGCCCATCGTTTCGTGCAGTTGAAGCTTATCAAAATTCTGAGTCGGCAGTTGTCTTCCAAAAAAATATGCTATAGATTAAAAGTACTGTGGCCGATTTCTGAATTTCGTGAAATTGGCAAGATGGGAGCTATATTTGATGGAACTTGGGTCAGTTCTAAAGCTATTGTCGAGAGTTTGGAAAATCCGGCACGGTATTTTAATGGAGGGGATATATACTCACACTACTCCCCGCGGAATCCAAAGATTTCACGTCGAACTGACAAAGCGATGGGCTGTTTACGCAATTCCCGTCATCTCAGCCCACTCCTTTCGTGTATGTCTCGTTTCTTTTCGGTGTGGTACACCAATCCATAGCTACTCTGTTTAACTATCATTTTGCAAGCGAAATATGCGTGATCCATGCAGATTCGAGAAAGCTGTAGGTGTTTTGGGCCAACGAGTCGAGCACGTGACATGCTAAAAACGCGCCGTCGCGTCTTCGGCCACGGACTCAATAACTTGCTCTGGGGTGTTTTCGCCCTTAAAACACCATATCTACATGAATTCAATTTCTAGTCACCTTTTCCCGCATATTTCACGTCATTCCCACCATGGATATTTCTCAATAAGAGAGGGTATCGCATGATATATATGGTATTTCACCCCAAATTGATTAGGTTCTTTCTAGTCCATGGGCTCATGGATGTCAAGAACATTCTTTGTCAGCAAAATGAGTCCATAAAGTGCGTGTGCAGGGCGGTACATGATGATCATCAAGGAACCTGCAGAATCGAATGTGGATCGAGAATAAACAAGGATAAACATGCCGGATCAATTATGGGCAATGCCCGTCCCCACATACAAGCTCGGATAGGCATGGGCTGCTCGAGAGCCTTGTCCCGGTGGTCGGCGAGTTCTTCATCAACGTGGTCCCAATATTCTTCCCGCTTTTCCGAGGCCTGTTCCAGATAATCGACAGCTTCATTTGCTACTCTCGGCATTCAATCGGGTTTAAAATATTGTTTACACAAGTCTAATTGTCGAAGCCAGTCCTCACGCGTGCTATCCCTGCACAACTTACCCGAGCATTCCCACCTCTCAGGCTCTCAGGTCGCAAGCGGGATGTGGGGCAAGGTCCACCCCTCGGGTCGGAAGCAGTATTGTCTTTCCGGGTAATTGACATCGGCCGTCTCTTTGACCGCAACACGGTTGACTCGCCACAGCATCCCCACCTCTCAGGAAGTCGCAAGCGGGATGCGGGACAATATCCACCCCTTGGGTCGGAAGCGGTATTGTCTTTTAGACGGCCGAAAGTAGGTCGACTCAGTATCCGCATCCCCACCTCTCAGGAGGTCGCAAGCGGGGGGAATATCCTGGCCCAGAGTAGGATAACTCGGTACCCGAACGCGCCCGCAATACACATAAAACCTGGCGAGACAGAGAAGTGCCGACTAAATCTATGGGGCCGCTGAAAAAGTCGTCCCAATCGTCCTCACGTCGGCTGAGGCCCGATAGATCTTCGCCATCTTGCGAGGGCTGAGAAGTGGCGACGAAGTGAATGGCCAATTGTACCGGAAGTCAGCTTCGAGTGGTCAGAGTCAGGAGATGAGCCCGATGGGACCCGGAGTTTGAGCATTGAAGTCCCCGAATCTCCAGAGAGAGATGATTCAAATGGCCAGCATTTTGAAAAGCGTGACCTGGGCAATAGAGATGCATTCAAATGGCCGGCATTTTAAAAAGCGTGAGCTGAGGCAATAGATGTGCATTCAAATGGCCAGCATTTTAAAATGCGTGATCTGAGGCAATAGAGGTGCATTCAAATGGCCAGCATTTTAAAATGCGTGATCTGAGGCAATAGAGGTGCATTCAAATGGCCAGCATTTTAAAATGCGTGATCTGAGGCAATAGAGGTGCATTCAAATGGCCGGCATTTTAAAAAGCGTGATCTGAGGCAATAGAGGTGCATTCAAATGGCCGGCATTTTAAAAAGCGTGACCTGAGGCAATTGGGGAAGTCAAAGTTGAATTCCAAGGCCGATTCTGAGGCCGATTCAGACATCGATTCTGAGGCCGATTCTGAGACGAGAATCGGTGCAAATCGAGAATCGCTTAGAATCGGTGTTGCGACTCCCGAGCAGGAACTGCATCAGAATCGGTCCATAATTGCCCTAACCCTAGATATCTCTGCAAATGAAACCACAATCGCATGGAAAATCGCAATGCCACGAAACGGTGAGAATCGGGTTGGTCACTCGGCTTCGACTGATTCCATTCCAGCAGTCCCAAAGCGGTTTTTTTTTTGAGGCGGGGCGACTCGGAAGGGGATAGCCCTGACCTCTGTGAACATCGCCATATGCTCAGATTCCGTTCAAAGGCATTTTTGGCTTTTCTTCAGCGTGAACATTGGCCTGCATTTTGAAAAGCATGACCTGGGGCAATAGAGATGCATTCAAATGGCCGGCATTTTGAAAAGCATGACCTGAGGCAATATTCGTTTTATGCATGGTATAAAAAATCTGCGGACGACATGCCCTTCGGATTCGCATTCTGATTCTGTATATATAGTTTCCAGCGATATAAAACGACTATTGAGCCCGCAACAACGAACAAGACAAATTTTGACCAAAAAGGGAATTTTCGGGCCGCGCCCTACACTATGTCGACAAAAGAAATGTCACCTCATCCCGACCTCCCACGAATTTCTCCTTCACCCGCAGTGGACATACAATTTGGCCATCGCTGACCCCACAACAATCAAAACACTCGAAGATCTTTCTCTGTACGCTCAGCCTCCTCCACCGTCCTTAAAATGCTTTAGCTGTGGTAGAACCTGTCACTTCATTCAGTTGTTTAATCTATCTGGTTTTTGTCGAGTCTCTGCTCCGTTCGTTGTTTCTGAAAACACTGAGTGAATGAAACGAAATTGGGTGGTGCATGAGATCTAAAATGACTTCGAATTGAATGTAACAATGACAAAGTAATTTACTCCTCATCCTCATCGGCGTCCATCTCCCCGGCATCGAGAGCCTTCAATTTGCGGTAGTGAGCTACAATCATCGCAGGCTTCGTCATTTTGTAGTGAATTTGAGGTTATATTATTGGAATTTATCAGAATTGTGCTCAGCAACGACCGAATAATAGTGGCTTATGAGCTGAGTGTATTTGAAGGAGAAGTTTCTGTGAAGGGAAGCAAGCGGAGCGACGAATCCATTTCAGATTTGATACAGAGTACTCCCAAATATGCGCGGATGGACCAGCAGAGAGCAACATTCCACTGTACATCTTCATAAGTATTGTCATCATCGGAGCGGTGACAGTTAATCCCGCAAAGTGATAAATAGAAAGAGGAGCCAGGGGTGTACTCGAGCTCTTCGCTATGCTCATCAGAATATTGTGCATTCTGGCAACGACCATTGGTCTGCATATTGCATCCACGGCGCCAAATGTTGCGGACTTTGACACTGAAAAACCAATTTCGACCAACAGTTTTGAACTGATGCTGAGCTCCAAGGCACTGCGCAAGGCACAGAAGGTTCTCCATCACTTTCCCACCCTTGCACTGAAAATTCAATGGTGTTACTTAGATCATTTACTGGCTTATTGCGCTGACTGAAATATTCACAATTGCAATCCAGAATGGACCGACATTGTCTCTTTCCCTATTCGACTTCTACTCCAGCTCGTCTGGCGCGCCATTTTCCCTGCTTATTGGATGTTCCCTTGTGGTCACTGGGGCGGCTCTCCGGCTTAAATGCTACAAAACTCTCGGGAGGCACTTTACATTTGAGGCCGTAATCAGCGAAGATCACCAGCTTGTGAAGGATGGGCCGTACAAGTATATACGCCATCCCAGTTACACAGGCGCGGTACTCGCATATATTGGCCTGATGATCTACTACGGTAGTGAGGGGACATGGTTTCGGGGATCCTTTGTTTGCGGCACTATCCTAGGCAAGACCTTTGCAGCATCCGCCACACTCGGAATGTCTCTCCTCATTTGTGGGTTGCTTGGAAGGATTCCAAAGGAAGACAAAGCCCTGAAAGTCAAGTTTGGTCCAGAGTGGGATATTTGGGCGGCGGAGGTTCCTTACGTCCTGATCCCCAAAATCTATTGATGCTGAATAGAGCGACAGACGTATGTAGCCTTGAAAGTACATACTTATGATACAATATGAAAGTACGCTTCGCTCCGACAGGACTTGCAGAGGGCCGAGTCGATGAGTCGATGAAAATGCTGAGATATATAACAGTCATATGTAGCAAGATATGTAGTACGTATGTGACGGAAGCGTAGAGTACGAGTTCCGTCACACGGGGGTGGCGAATCTGACTGTTGTAAGTTGTAGATTAACCGAAGAACTACTACGTTACAAGTGGCTTTATATACTACGGAAAGAGTGGCTGTGTGTGAATGAATATAAACGGAGGCAAGTAATGATGGTTGTTGACTCGCTGTACGAGCTCGTTGAATACGATAAGAAGAAGAATTAATGAGAAGTAAAGAAAGAAAGAAAAGATAATAGTACAGTATAGTAGGGTTCCTTGGATAACAACTTTGATCTTTCCTTTATACAGCTCCCACTTGCCCTCAATAAATTCTGAGTTAAAGCAGGCACATACTAGAGCATATAATGAATGATACTGTGGTAGAACCCGAGGAACCAAGGTGCTGGAATGGGGTAAGGAAAATAAAGTGGTCATGATGACACAGGTGTCACACGTCGGGTTCCTTGGATAATTGATGTCACACCAACCAGGTGTCACACCTATTTTGATGTTTCTGCTGCCGAGTCCGCAATGCACCGAAATAAAATCTGAATTTAAGTTTGTAGATACTGGAGCCTATAATGTGCTATACTGCTACAGAATTTCACGATTTAAGTCTGTAAAATGTAGCCAGATGCTCTCGGCGGCCGAAGAGTCACACTTCGGGTTCCTTGGATAGCGTTAGACTCGTAACCAGTCTGCCTACGGCGTTCTTATAAGGCGAGCTTATTGCCGTAGGCAGACTGGTACTTCTCGGAGCTGTCAATTGGGCTGAGGCGGAGTTTGAAGTTAAGTCTTGGCGTGAGTGGCCACCGGACATGCCCACTCGGTCAGCCCTGATCACTTTCAACGTTCTTCTGCAGGTGAGTTGCCTCGTGGCGGGCGAGGTAATCAGAACCGCCGCCGGTTCGAGCCGCCGTGGCCGCATTCTTTTTCACGAAGTTCTTTTTCGCTCACAATGTATCGTTTTTTGACACATAAATAATGGGCTGGCCGGATATTATTATTGAGAGCTACTTTCAGATGGTAGGGCCTCACCAGGGACTATTTTCTTGCATTTTCTCCTTTTTCCAAAAATGCACCCACCGCGGCTCGAACCGGCGGCGGTTGTGATTACCTAACCGGCGGCCTCGGACAGGCCGCCCAACTTGAAAACTTTTTTTTTCTTTTTTCACGGATGGACATTATTATTGCAAATTGCAATAAAAGATTGCGGACCTGGATTCAAAAAGGTGAAAGACCTTTTCGCCTTTTGGACCTTTTAAAAGGTGGAAAAGTACGGAAAAGCCGATCTGTCAATTTGCTGATGATCATAGCAAACAGGACAGCTACACAGACCCACATAGAAAGGTGGAAGGGGGGGGGGGTCAAATCTATCTGGTAGGTGCACTGCGTCACTGGCTCCCGCGACGGTACAGTTCCCCAGGAATTTTCCATTCAACATCACTCGCATCGGCCCCCCACAACCCTCAATTGTATAGTTTCCCTGCATTTCTCCGATTGAGCCGAGAGAAAAGGGGCTGGCGCTGAAATTGCCGTTCTACGGGTGTGTAAGGTAGTTGTGGACAAATGAACGACGCACGAACCATGATTGCCAATCACAGATGTCGGAACCATTCCTGGGTTGCGTCCATATCCAGGTCCCGGAATAATCGGTCCCATTCGGACCCATGCCCAAGGCGATGGGGCAGCCCTCTTTCCCGGCAACACGAAGCGCTAGTTCGGTGCGACTGAAAGGGAAGCCACAGCAGACAACGAGACTACGGCCCAGGCGGTAAAAGAATCATCAAAATATTGCTCTGAGCTCCCCGGGAGCGTCGCTTTGAAAGTAACTGACACCCGGCACGCAAAATATTGCTATGAGCTGCTGAATTAATTTCCGGCCCGGTGGCGCGGCGGTGAGTCAAAAAATGGTTCTGGGACGGCGCTGGCATTGAAAATGCAAAGGATTGTGGCGAATGCAATAGGCTCACGTTGATAAATGTAAAGGATTGTGTCAATCTTATAATGGAGTCACGCGTTTGAAATGCAAAAGATTGTGGCGAGGGCAATAGGATTACGCGTTTAAAATTTTATAGGATTGTGTTAATATTTGAATAGGGTCATGCGTTTGAAAATGTAAAGCCCTGATTGGCCGCTGGGGAGGGCAATAATGCTTCCGGATGGATTATGAATAGCCGAAAATTACCGGAATGGTCAGCGCTATCCATTGCAGGCCGACGCCTAAAAAACTGGCTCTGGGACAGCGCCGGAATTGAAAGCGTTTGAAAATGTAAAGGATTGTGTCGATATTATAATAGGGTCACGCATTTGACAATGTAAAGCCCTGTTTTGAATCTTCTGTTCATTGCCCAGCCCCTCGACCGCATCAACATCCAACGTGGGGATATCAAGCGTTGAGAGCTGTCGCATTTTGCCAACAAGTACTACTGGCCGGTCATCCCAGATAAGGGTGCCTCAGGAGGAGATGTAGTGAACTCAGTCAGTATGTGTTTCCTTCATTCCTCCTTGTCTTTCTTTCTGTGGGTCATTTGGACGAATAGGGAGGTCGGAGAGGTAATTCAGTCGTCAGCGTATCTTACATAAACTATTTTTTTCAAAATTAGGGTCAATAGGGCCTTCCATGTCAATGAGTGCAACTGCAATTCAATCACTGGCTTCGCCGGAAATTGCCAAGTTTTGCACATCAGAGCCAGCAATTCAAGTGCCGAGTTTTGCAGCCTCACATCAAATTGCACCGTGTGTACTCATTTCAGGTCGGTTTTTGACTGCATCCGGCTGGCGTGATAAGTAGCCGGCAAAATTTGAGTTAGCAACTGGCCCAAAAAAGAAGGGGAAAAAAAACGAAAAAAAAAAACCTGTTTGTCATTGTTTTCAGGACACTCTGCCACGGGCTGGGTGAAAATGTCGCACGTGCCGCGCGACTGCCGCGCACTGACGCGGCACTGCGGGAAATTGACGCGGCGGTGGCTGTGTAATTGTGTCATTGCCGCGGCGTGAGGGGTAAGTGCCGTGCCGCCTCTAGTTCACTCAACAGCCCATTCCTGACCTCGAATTAACCTCTCCCAAGGTCTTTTAGTCTCAATACATTGTTTAGACACTTAAAACCCGTCCCATATATTTGTTAGTCAAACCTAGGAAAGTGCCCCAATCTTCGACTAGATTCTGGTTACCCGACGAATTTCATGTCGAAAAATTGCAACCAACAGGATTTTGCACTATCAATCGCATGGGGCAAAGAGAAAGTGCCGCAGATTGCCGCCAACTGCCGCCCTGGCGGCAATCCAGCGGCAATCTCATAAGTTGTATGGTAAAAATGTACGAGGAGGCATATTAAATACACAATAAGTACGTTCCTGGTGTTTTGCCACAAGTATGTTGTATGAAATGGGTCCTGGTAAGGATTTCCTGCCCTAGAGTCAAACTGCGGGGGATGAAGCTGGCGGCAGTTGGCGGTAGTTGGCGGCAAAATCAGCATCGGATGGCGTCAGTGGGCGGCAGTGGCGGCAATCATGGGCGTCAAAGTGGCGGCACACCCGAGGTGGTCGGCGGCAGTTTGGCGGTAGTTTGGCGGCAGTTTGGCGGCGGTTTGGCGGCAGTTCGAAGTGTGACTTGGCGGCAGTGTGACAGGCTGGCGGCAATGTGGCGGCAGTATTTTTTGAAACTTGATCGTAGGTGAGACTTCAGCCTTCTCCTCCACTGCGATGACCGATTTTATCCATGTTGCCCTCCTACTCTGCATTCTCGCTAGTAATATCAGCCGGGTTCTCCGACTATTTTCCTGGCTTAAAAGTGTCTGCTTCCCTCCCGCCGGTCCCCAACTAATACCTTACTTCGATGAGCAAGGTGATTGTCTCTGTATCCGCCTTGAAGAAACCTGAATGTTCGCAGGAGTTTTGATTGGACTAGTTAGAGTCCCGCCGGACTTTGATCCTAGTCAGCTAGTTCATCAAGCAGCCGCAAATCCGACTCCAGACATTGATATTGGTTCTGATTCCGACATCTCTTCCCCTCCAACCCCTTTGCGCCGGTTCACTGTGGCATCACAGTTCCGTGGTACGTTATGGACTTACACATTCTATTGCTACTGATTTTCAAGTTTGTAGTCTCACCTGAGATCGAACCAAATTCTACAGCGTGGGATGGCTGGCCAAATGGCAAATTCGAGCGGTCGTTTAGTAAACAGGAGTTATCTGAGACCCAAGATCTCGGAACAAACTGGGTCTTAGAAACACTCAAAAACCGGGGGACCAGATCTGCCGCTACTTGGAAAAAGGGCAGGGAAACACGCCGCCGATGCCTTGGAGTTATTGAATGCCATGGCCGAACCTGCAGTATGATCCTGGAACCAGCCGTGAGAGCAATTGATCGGCATCGGCAGCTCCAGCATGAATGCGACCGTTGTGGTGAGACTCTTGGCCATAGGACTTGCGGAGTGGAATCTTCTCTCTATCACTTCCAAGGTGGCGGGTTCTTCATCCACTGCGGGTTTCATAATCATTCGAGATTCACGCATTCCTCGCTGTCTCAAGCCAACGGATCCCTTAGCTTTGTTGAATACAATCCTAAATATCCCATGGTGGTCGAGCCGGTAGGTGTTTCTCGTTCAAAGTCAACTTGCTACTGATATGTGTCTCTCAGATGATTCTTCGTGGGGAGGATGAACCACAGCAGCTCAGGTTCAAGTCACCGAGCAGAGGTAAGTGACTTGGAATGTTTTTTAACCGTTCGATGCTCATACCCTCTCAATAGAGCCTTCTGTCTCAATTTCCCACAGTGAAGTGGATAGCGAGGAGGAAGAAATTGGATTGGAGTCGGCAAGCCCAGGTAAGTCATCTTCCTTCTTTGCTCGATATTTACCAGTTCTGCATATATAGAAAGGTCGGGGAGCGAGATATTGCTGGACTCAGATGCGGAGGAAATGGATGAGTTGATGTTTGATTAATAACATGGAAGTCATTTGCTCGATTGCAATTGCATAGTTATTGCTCAAATCTTCACTGCTATGCATTCAAAAACATGGTAGTCGTTTGTTCCCACCCACCTGCTGCGTGCCGCCTGATCCTCAATCATGGATAATATATAACAGCCTCGTCATGCATTGTGTCACAGATCAGTCACTGCAACACATTCCCGTGCTTCTTCTCCACCACTGTCTCAGTCAATCCGTACTCCAACTCCGGCACCTTTCGCCTCTTCCGGTCTTGGTTTTTCCTCCCACGGCTCACTCAATCTCAAGCTCATTCACTTCACCGCCTACTAATTCCGCTCCGCCTAACTCTCACTTGCCACTGTCCTTCCGCTGGTTTTCACTTCACCGCCTCTTCCGCCTGACACCCACTTGCCGCCGCTCATCCGCAGCTTGACCCCTTTTCGCATTGCCTCTTCCGGTCTTGGTTTTGCCTCCCACTGCTTACTCGATCTCAAGCTCATTCACTTCACCGCCTACTAATTCCGCTCCGCCTGACTCTCACTTGCCGCCGTCCTTCCGCTGGTTTTCACTTCACTGCCTCTTCCGCCTGACACCCACTTGCCGCCGTTCATCCGCAGCTTGACCCTTTTTCGCATTGCCTCATTCTCCTGAGTACACATTCTCTACTCCACTCTCCTTTTTTTTCCTGTATAAATACACCGGTTCTTGTAACAAAGATCTTCGTGTTTCGCCCAAACTTTGTGCACCTGAGTCGTTGTCTCCATCTACGGCAACCATCCACGCCTACTCTGTCACCTGTCTCCTTTCTCTTTTCGCACCTTTCAGTCCCTTTTCTCAGCCAGTTGACAAGCCGCTTCGACATTTGCTTATTCTTGGTGCATCATCCCATCTCATGCTGGTGAGTGATATCCCTTGAGGATATAGCCACTCCAAATATGTAATGTTTTCCAGGGCCGGATAAAACGCGCCGTTGCTGAGCTTTTCCGTCCACATTCGCAGCACGATTCGGATGTCCAAATCTGTAAGCCAAATGACTCGCTCGTCTGATTCAACCACTCAGTTTTGGGACAGTTGAGCTAAAGGACCTGCCGTCCGGTGTCGTTCCACTGTTGAATGCCACTGGTGGTGTCACCGCATTTGTTCCTTTGTCAACAAGATCTCTAACTCATCATACACCGCGTAAATATCCCTCTTTCTAACTCGAAATACCTTCATCTAACCTATGCAAGCGAAATAGTCCCCGCAGATGATTTGCTTTCGGAATTTCGTCACGTTCCTTACACGGATGAGATTGATACGGTTCTTCGACCTCACCTCGCTCAACTCCAGAGACTCCATGACGATCCATCTGGTGCCCATCCGAATATTCCAGCAGTCCAAGTCGCCCTCAGAAATCTATCGGCCAAGGGGCCAGGGAGTGAAGCCCTCCGTGCTGGCGGCATTTCATCCACCGGCGAACTCGAAATGATTGACTGTGCCAGAGTCGCAAACTGGTTTTACCGCAATATTATGGGTGCCGCACATTCGGTGGTTCAGTGGTTTGGCCGCGCTCCTCTTGCTCATGCATACACGATCCTGATTGCTTACCTGAACCACGAGTCAATTCAAGACGTGATGAATGACGATCCCGACTATGCACAAATGGACCGGGAGGCAGCTGCATTCCAGATTGCCTGGGAATTTCAAGTCAGCAGATCTCGTGTGTCATACACAGATGTGGACCGAGAGTGTCTGGGCTATTTTGAGGAACGACTCTTTGAACATTCACATGAAACCGGCCAAGCGGGAAATCGTCAATGGGGCCTGGATGCCGGGCCGCATCAGGGCGGTTGGAATCCATACGGAGATATCCCTTCGCATTGGAACCACGACGATCGCGACGACGAGAGCGATAGCGAGCTCGAGGTGCGCTTTTTCTCACCTAGCTCCTGGCTATCATCTAACTTGCTTTGTATACGTAGCTTGGACCAGATTACATCCATCCACATGTTGAGCATAAATCTCCGAAACCTGTTCCGGCCCCACTTACTGCTCGGCCGGTCCCAAGGCCCATAAAGAGGCAGCGCGACAAAGAAGAACATGCGGTGGACGATGATGACCTGGCAGAGGAACAAAAACGAGCGAAACGTGGTAAAACCGGTAAGAAATGGGAACCTAAGCCAATACCCGCCGGGGTGCGGCGCAGCGCTAGAAATAAGTAATGTTGATATCCTCTGTTTAAATCCACAGAGGAATAGAGCAGTAGCATTAGAACACTATTTTTGAGTTGGCGGCACTGGCGTTACTCGGCGGCACTGTGACAAAAACGGCCGCCAGCGACGGCGGCACTCCGAGTATGGTTGGCGGTAGTTTGGCGGCAGTGTGGCGGTATCTTGGCGGCACTTCGGCGGCACCTCGGCGGCACTGCGGCACTTTACCCCTGCCCAATCGCATGCGTTCATCCGAGGAAAAACGGTTGAGAATTGAGCTCACAATCGCCATTCTGGTGAAAACTGACTAAAAACAGGAAAAAATGGGCCGCGCCCTAAGTTCCGCAAAGGGCTGCAATACTCTGCATGCATGGATGAAACTCTGAATTCAGTCGTGGGGTTTCCAGCACCCTCTCTAAAATCTTCCATTTTTTCTTTCTGTCCATCTCTCCGCTTTGGTCAATTCACTTCGCTACAAATCGGCTGTCCGTCAAATGAGCCTTGCCGCACCATCACGACCCAGCTTACGCACCTGACCGAGCAGTTGCACGGATTCCCGTGCATGATGACAAAGGGTGACGAGCGTGCTGTTGAGTTGAGTTGAGTTGATGTTCTATTGTTGTCGCTCCTGGCCATAAGGGCTACGCAACAGTACCTACATAAGTAATATGGAGTGGTGAGGTGGACCATCATTTACAGCTACTCGGATTGCGCTGGAAGGCATTATTGCGCTTTCCAGAGCGCACTTACTGGTTTACATTTTGAAACGCGTGTGGAGCATGGTGAATCTTGTTATTCTACTGGCGGGGTGTATTGTATTGTTTAGCTCGTGGTCATGCTTTTCAAATGGCAGCCTGGTATATTGTATTGTTTAGATCGAGGTCATGCTTTTCAAATGGCAGCCCGGTGTATTGTATTGTTTAGCTCGAGGTCATTCTTTTCAAATGGCAGCCCGGTGTATTGTATTGTTTAACTCGAGGTCATGCTTTTCAAATGACAGCCTGGTGTATTATATTGTTTAGATCGAAGTCAATGGTATCCCAGTATATTGTATTGTTTAGATCGACAATTCCAATCCAGTACGTCCTCTTGCCATTGCTCGGACTCAGCTAGATGTCGTCAGGTGCAGAAAAACGGATTTCAATGGGGGAAGTGCGGGTGAACCCCCTCCGGCTTCTTTTGCTCCCTTCAAGCCAGATCCTGCAGGCAACGTTGGGCGTTTTTATACGGTATTGCCCTGTTTTGGAGGTACTGGAAGAGCCGTAAGAGACAAACGGTGAAACAAATCGAGGACCGCACTCTGCACGTGCTTCAATGACCGTGCATTTAAGCCATTACCTTCATTTTGCATTGTGTGCTTCAATCACTTTGCAGTGAAAAAGAGAGTGTTTCAATTGCACAGCGGTCCCGGAGACACTTTCTGAGGTGCGCACTGCAGATCTGCATAGCTATAATCGCGCATTTAAGCCATTATTTTCCATTCATTTTGAAGCGCGTGCTTCAATGACCTTGAATTTAAGCCATTATCATTCATTTTGAAGCCCGTGCCTCAATTTACGAGCACTTATGTAAGTAAGTGATCGTCCATTTCACAAACTCACATGAGGATTTCGCGACCTATGTAAATGCTTGTCCCTGCTGGTGTCATATTATGCCGAGATCAGACGTCACAACCGCTTATAGTTCTTTGCAGAACTTAGGGCGCGATCTTCTGTTTCGAAACAGACGAACCATATTCACTGACTGAGGTATCCATGAGAGCCGGACATGGCGGAATTTATTCCCATCCGGCGGAAACGCGGCACGGGGAAGGATTTTTGTGAGCGAATTGGCGCTCCAAATCTCACCATCCGTGCTCAAAACGACCTATGTGGCACATCGGGACATGAATACATCTGGAAACGCCTCTCCACTATCCGTGTCTATCGAGGTCTATTTAGTCTCTCATACTGCCCTTCTCTATATAGACCGGATAGACATGGATAGACACGGGATAGACTAGGCCTTGTTTCCAGATGTACCAGTACTTTCGTAATCAAGTGAGCAGGCAAAACTCACCTCTCGGAGTTTTTCTCATCGGCATGCACAGGCGCTGAACCAAGATATAAGTAGGCGCTTCCAAGATCCCATAACATGGGGACCATCGTTCCCACCCAATGTCAATGTTACATCGCATCATTCTCTTGAATCCTTCTACTGCTGGATGCCTTCGAGGAGACGCAAGACACCACCACTTTGCTCTTGGAGGCAGAGCCGATCCCCATTTACCATAGCGCAGATTCCCTGATAACAGAGGAAGGAGTTGACAGTGGTTTCCAATATCCAGGTGAATATTTCAACTCTATCAAGGCGTCTGGACTTCCACTTGCCAAACTAGCATTGAAAATTGGGTGCCTAATCATGGTTCTCCGAAATTTGGACCCTGCAAACGGTCTTTGCAATGGGTCTCGCGGGATTCTTACAAAGATTTCACACCATGTTCTCGAGATCAGACTTATTAGTGGGGAATCTCATAAAATTACGCTGTCTGTCTAAAGCTATTTAAGCGGAGCTTGAATCTTTCGCCTCCGACACCATCCGGAGCTCCGTCACTTTCCCATTTGCTTTTGCCGATCTACCGTTGGCTTCCCCGTCAATGCCGCTGCCGCTCCGCCCACCCCAGATCCTTATCAACTTCGAGAGCTGTCAGCCAAGAGGTGGGCGGACAGAAAATGGATGATATCATGCTCAGAAATCCAAAGGAGGGGGGGGAGGGGGGTCCACACGAGCGGTTGATCGGTCCGAAGGCCCACGGACCGTTCTCCGCACTCAGAAAACGCTGGCCAGAGCTGGCGAGAAAAGATTTTAGTGATGACGTAGTGCTGTTCGGACCGAAATTGGCGACAAACAACAAGAGATCAATTCACTTAAAGAACTTTCTGAAGCAAAATAGAGTGAAAGTGAGGCGGCAGTCTTATTCGGAGGACATGCTCATGGGGGAACCCACCTTTTCTCCTTAGCTATCCGTCAAGAACTGAGGGAGCTATACTGAAATCGAGCGAACGGCACTCAAGAAATCAAAAATGGGTCGGACCGGCCACCGGTGGAGCTCCAAAGCGGTGCATGATATCTCGGCTCTTTCGGCCGCCCACCTCAGCCAACGCCGCTGCCTTCGCTTGCCACAAGATCGTTATCAGCTTCGATTACGACAGCTGTCATATGATCAAGCCGGTCGTTCCCTCCCGATGCCGAGGCCGAATCTACTGTACAATCGGCAGTCACGCGTCACGCACCCCCTGTCGATCACGAACTTCGGTCGATGTCACGCGTCACTCGGGCCTCTGTCGAACCTCCAAGTGGTCACACAGGCCCCAAATTGCCTAAAAAACAAAACAAAAAAGGCAAAAAAGGCAAGATTTCCGGTTCAAATGCCGAAATTTTCGAGGTGTCACGCAAAAAAATCGGCGGCTGCCGAAATGTCGAATAGGTAAAATGGGTCACGCGTCACACCCCCTGTCGATTTGAACGAAATTGTACAGTACTACCAACTTTCAATTTCACGTGTTCCTTCAAAGTCCGCTATCAGCGCTTCCTCTTCTTGATTGAGTGCCGGTCAACCGAAGTGGTCTCTTATTATAAAATTACAATGTCTGTCTGAAATTATTTAAGCGGAGCTTGAATCTTTACGCTATGTGTCTGAAGCTATTTAAGCTCCGCTCAAAGCCCTCAACTCCGTGGTCATGCTGCTTTTGCCGATCTGCGGGTCATTTCCTCATCGATGCCGATGCCGCTCCGTCTCGACTCCGATCCTTATCAGCTTGACGCTCACCATGTGATTGGCTTCTTTCCCCACTTGACACTAAATATACTGCGCGCTTCGCCAACGCTGGCAGTTGACTTCCTCAACCGAAGTGGTCTTGTGGAATTTCCAGATTGCAGAGGTCATATATTTGACGCCAACCCAGGAAGAAGGGAAGGAGGGAACGAAGGAAAGCTGTAATACTACGGAGGTCCCTGTGAGAAACAAGCTGGTACTTGCTTGTGACGGATGCAGCAAACGACCGTCCGGTCCCGTCGGCACATCAGATAAAATAGGTCTTCAATCGGAAGCGAAACGTGGAACAAACAGCCCTGAGGAGGGATTGCCGCTGACACGGTCTGTCGGTGTCAACACCGGAGCACAAGGCGACACTGCTTCTGTGGGTCCACCAATTGATTTATCCCACATTCTGGAATTTCCAGATTACGGAGGTCAGATATATTTGACGCCAACCCGGGAAGGAAAGTAACGAATGAAGGCTGTATTACTGCGGAGGTCCCTATGAGGAACAGGCAGGTGCTTGCTGGGTGTGCAGGTGCTTGCGTGACGGGTGCAAATGACCGTACCGCGTCCGGGTAGCTGTGAGGTAGAAGGTCCGCTCCATGCAGAAGGGGATCCTGGATCGCGAAGCGGCCCAGGAACCGCTTGTCCCGACAAGCGATGGCGAGCGCACAGCACGTTCCAGTAAGAACTCCGTAAAGTCGTGCACTAGCAAGTGCTGGACCGACCTTTTCAGTCTTCGACATTGCCTCATGGCATTCGCACACTTGTGGGAGATTCTGCACGGTCGACCCTGAACCGGCGCCAATCTGGCAGATTGACGCCCATCGGAGAGATATATCTACGTGTCATATCTCATGGCTTCCTGTGATGGACTCCCACCGCAAAACGATGCTCGCTGGACAAGACGATGCTCATTCTGTTGATTCTGTGGGGTATGTATTCAAGATGTACGAAGGACGGGCTTCTCAATACTATTCCAGCGCCCTTGAGAGGGCCGTGGCAGACCTGTCCCTCAAGACTCAGCCGGTCACTTCAATTTCGGCGCCTTTGCACATTCTCGTTGACAGCAACAAGCGTCCGGGTTTAGCCAGCGTTTCTGCGCCGGTTCGAACGAACGAAAAAGTAGTGTATTGCTCTGGGTACACGACATCAGGTCGTGCCTGTCGACTGCGGCAAGGAACAGCAAGCGGGAAGTCTGAGAAATGGTTTTGCCACCATCATATCGACTCAGTCCATGCCTTTCGCGCCTTTTCCGTCACGCAATCGGAAAAGATCGAATTCTCTGGCATGTATACCTCGTTTTGAGTTGGACCGCATTTCACCTATGCGTCTATCAGAGTTCTTCCCCGCCTACCTTGAGCTAACGAGCCAAGCGGCTCTCAAAGTTCAAATGATGCAGCCCATTTCATTGGACGCCCCAGTGGGGCGGATAGCGGTCTTCGAGGTTCTCGGTGAGAAAATACGCCAGGGAATACGCTCGGGATTAATTTCCCCTCAGATCCTGCACTCGAGAAAGATCAAGTATCGATCCAGTTGACCTGCGTAGTCGGTCCTGACAATCCAGCGCTGCCGAAGGGAACCTGTTCAGCGGAGATGATCTTCCTCGGCTATTACCCTCACTGTAAGCATTTGGATTTGGTGTTCGCAGTGTCTCATACCAGAGCCTAGCACCGGTGCCTGCTTATCGACAGCTGAGTGGGTGCTGGTGTCCTTCAATCAAATCCGCGAATAATTTTCTTGTCTGTCCCAGAGGATTTGGTTTGCATTGAACTCGCCGATCTGGAGACCAATGGCATCTATCTTCGCGACGGATGGCCACTGGTCACACCTGGCGGCGGGAATCGGTTGGAGCCACCGCCTGTGCGGCGAAAGAAGTCTGGCCTGACCAATCCTTCAAGCCCCGGAGACCTCTGCGCTGATTGTAAATGTCTCCTAAATGAACAACATGCTGCTCACCCTGTTGTTTGAAAGGCGGTCGGGCTCATTACGATAGATTCAAGCTTTCGAGGGTTATGCAAGGGGATTACAAGGGTTGGAAAAATCTTGTCATCGAGGTGATCGAAAGATGGGGCGACTTCATTAAGCTCCTGGCCAGCGACGACGGCCACGCGGACGACCCGGAGGCCGACGATGCCGACGTGCACAACCCCGCCGTTGCTCTGGATATTGCGACAGAAATCCGCGCGCATGCCACTAGCCTCTACAAGGAAGGGAAGCTTGGGCCCGCTCTTGAGAAATTCCAAAGTGAGCCCTTTTTTGTTTTTGTTTTTTTTCTTCTTTTCTCGCTCCTCTCCATCTAATCAAAGGCTCGCAGAATGTATTCGGTATCTCGACGTGCATAAGGTGCTCCCGGCAGAACATTTGAGCCTCAGGCCTGCGTTTCAGGCTCTCCTTTCAAACACTCTGCTGAAGTCCGCGCTCGTTGCCGTACGCGTGCAGCCGCCGTCCGTTGCTCTTGCCACGACTGCGGTTCAATCTGCATCGCGGGCCCTCTCGATGCCGGATATATCCCCTCCGGGTCAAGGTCGCTTTTACATCCATTTGTATACGTAACTGGCTTACTGTTAATTAGCGAAAGCACTGTACCGCCGCGCGCTCGCTCACGTCATCCTTAAGAACGAGCAGGCCGCCGAGAACGACCTCGCGAAAGCCCTAGTAATCTATCCTACTGACGCCGCGATTGCACACGTACTCGTTGCTGCTTGCACTCCCAAACAAGATGCGCAGAATAGGCAAACAGAACACGGCGCATAATGTGCATTTGTGTCCGTCTCCGACAGCAGATGCAATGATCATGTATTTTTGTAGTGTCAATCCCAACCGAAACAATGCCATAACTCTGAGATTACTGCAACGGTTCCTCGCGTATGGACCTCAAAGACCAACGTATCTGGACCGTGAAGAATCGGATGTTTCTCGAGAAGTCTTTATGTCTAGTTGCTCGCCATATGTCTTTTTCCGATGGGGCTTCGTTGTTGGCCTTCGGCCAAGATGAACCCAATTCATGGAATGATATTGAGATAGAGTACTATCATTACTCGATATCGTTTAATTCTTGTTCGACTGAACGGAGGCTGAGAAATATTGCGAGCAGCCTTGAGCCAAAGTGAATCCACATCAGCCAATAATATTGTGCCCATGGCCGGCCGGAAAGAGCTCCGCGCAGAGCCGACCAGTTAAGCGACGTATCCAAAATGTGCAGTCTATCGAGAGCTTGAAAAACGGTCAAGGAATCAGGCACTGGATGACGGAGTTCACTAGTGTCCACTGAAATATAGAGAAAACATAATTCCCCGCCACCTATGCCGGTATAAGGAAACCTTGAACGTGAACAGCCGGATTGAATTTTCTTACTGCGAAGTCTGCACTCTTTAGACAAATGAAACGAAGCACCGTGGAGGCAACAGATACAGGGAAAGATGAAACCAAGAAAGCCATACCAGTAGGAAGAGGATGACAACACAGCAATTGAGTTGGATGGAAGCGACAGTATGCGCATAGACGCGTCTGAATGCCGAGAAGGGAATAACCGTGTTATTTGGCACAAACAAATACCGCTTCTTTCGTCCGACTTTTCTATATCTTAAATATCGATATCATGAAAAATACCTAAGGGATACAAATAGGTAAGTTGCTCTACAGTATAGTAGGGTTCCTTGGATAGTGAGACATCCTTGGGTAATTTTTTTTTCAGAGCTGCCCAGTGCCTTCCCAGGTCAATTTTTCTTCATAGGGTGTACTATGCACGTTGGCCCCATCTCTGGAATAAACTTCAGGCTTGGTGACGCCTTGGTGCCTAAACAGCAGGTGCTTTGGAGGGGCTCACGGCTGATGACATCATAAATCACTTTCCTTCTCATTGCTTGTGCATTAATACGGGCACCAGCGACCTTGCCGGTTTTTCTAATGAATATTCACACTCACGGCCGCCATCTTCGCGAAAATCCTGGTGATCCGACCGAGATTGACAGGTCCACCCGCCAAAAGCGTGACATATTTCTGGGCACGTTGACACGCCTGCCGACCGTCCAAGCGCGAGCTAAAACTCAACAGATGAGCTCTCGCTGAAGGAAGGAAGGAGGAGTAAAATATGCGAGTGTTTCAACTTGCTAAGGAACCGTAAAAGGGGCACCCGGCGGCTGACTGAGACGAAGTTCGTAGGCGAAGCGTGGGCAAGGATCGGGAGCGAAAGCGAGAGCGAGAGCGGAGACGAGAGTGCGAGTGAGAGCGACTTAAACTGCACGAATTGGGGCAAGGTAAAAGTGATTTTTATTCAGAAATAAAGCGAAGTCTTTTATACACAAGAGATGAGTGAATGGAGTAAGATGAATCGAAATGAGACTCAGCAGGGACAAGGAGCTGAGGGAATGTAACGATAAATTGAGAGTCAGGGAAGAGGGCAAGTGGTTAAAAAACAGGGAAGAGGTTGAGTCGGAAAACAGGGTAGAGAGGAAAGTAGAAATCTAGGGCGGCAAGGAACTGGATGCAGTCACAGAAAAGATACATATCAAGAGTTTTTGGGTATATGAACGCCAAGGGGAACAGCGAGGGAGAATAGTAAATTTGGATATCGGTGGCGCAGTGCAGCCGGCAGATTGATATGTCAGGGAAGTTGGCAGAGTGGATACAGCTGCTGAGATAAATATCCGTTCCAGGGAGATAGTGGCTGGAGGTGATGTAAATTCATAGGGTGAGAGCAGCGTGTGTTTTGGGGGATGCGGGATGGGTGAAATGGCGATGGAAGTAAGTGTGCATGTCGGGTAAATCAACCGTTTGACAGTGATTGACAGGTGACAGATCGTGATCCGCAGTTTACACGCTTAGCGTGCTACCATGCGCGTCAACGTGAGACCATTCTTGGCGCAGGTCATCAGCCTTCATCCAGTCGACAAGCCGTCTCCGGCCCCCCGGCTTCCACCAAAATCTAACCATTTGCCACACCATCACAGTAATCACAGAGGAATAGTCGCCGAAGGGCAACCCATATGAGCTGAGAAGAATGATTTGTGTGTGACATCACGCTATCCATGGAACCCTCCGTGTGACCGATCAGTCATCGATGGCATTCTTTTGCCTGTGGCTACAATTCGCGTGCTAAATTGGTGAGATTGTGCTCTATAGCTCACTCGAGCGTCCAGTAACTACGAAGTTTAAATTCAGACTTCATTTCTTCATGTTGTGGATGCCGTAGCGGAAACATCAAAGCGGGTATCCAAGGAACCCTACTATACTGTATTTGATTTCACAATCCCGACGTGCAAAAGACGAAGACATAAGTCAAAGTTCACCATGACCGGACCGCACCCCTCCCCATCCACATCTGCCAGGTCCTGCCCCAACACGCCCCACAGCACAAACGCGCCCGGAACGTCCAGAATATGGATCATTTCCACGTGAAAATTTGACCTTGTGAGAATTTCGACTAATAATTTGCATCCTTGGGCGCCTGATCCCGATAACTATTTCTTTCCTTCGCCCCTCAAACGGGGCTTTCAAATATCTCATTGAGATTTTCCCTGCGGACCCAAAGGGTAGCGGAGAAATCACGCAAGGGAAGAATCTCGTCAATCTTAATGAATGGCTTCAACATAGCCACTATTTTAGTTATCTGGTGAAATAGTGGCCTACTTTTCAGGCGAGGCGGAAATCCTCATCTGAAGTTTCTGAAATGGACGATCACCTATTACATAAGCACTCATAATTGTGAGAAATATGTTGAAAATATCTTACATTCGTGGAACGACCGAAATGCTGGAGAAATGTCCACATTTGTTTAACATTTGGTTGACATTTCTTGCCATTCTTTTGAAACATCGCACAGAGACCATTAAAACCCATTGTTACACTCGCTGCTGTTTCCACTATCCATTCCTGATAGAGTCTTTAAGGAGCAGTGTATGCGAGAGGTGGCAAAACAGAGGTTTTTCCGTGGCGCAGGACGGGCAAACTGCTACAATTCACGTCGAAAGAAGAAGTGTTTGACGCGCCAAACACGGTCTATGCAGGCGAGACACCCTATCGGCTTCCGTTGTCCCGCATATGTATATATATGCTCTTTCATCTCTGTAGATTCTCGTCCTCATCTTCTACCTACACTCACAACAGCTCGATAGACTAGATTTCTTTTTCTCCCACCCTTACCGCTTTCCCTACTTAGTTTTTTCTTGTACCTCATGTTTTCGCCATAGGCCGGCTCGAGCGCGGTGTGAACGAGTTTCTACTTCCCCAGCTGAAGATCTCGGAAGCCATTTCCATTAGCACCTCAGTGCGCTGGCTCAAAAAGCTGGGCTTCTCCATGCGCAGAGTTGTTAAGGGAATTTACGTTGATGGTAACGAACGACCCGATGTTGTTGAAGCACGAAAGCAGTTTATCAATTATATGTATCATTCTGTCCTGCCGTTAGTGCGTCTCTTTATCTATTTAAACTTTCTGACACAATCCACAGTTTCTGCCACACATACGACGACGTGACTCTGACCCCAATAGCACCCGTTATTGAAGAAGGGGGCAAGATTTATTATCCAATTTATCACGATGAGTGTTGCTTCCACGCCAACGACCAATCCGGTTTTGTTTGGATGCGTGAGGGCGAACAGCGCCGTGAGTCTTTATTTGTTTATAAACATTTAGTTAACATTGTGTGCAGGCTTCCGTGAATTCGCTGATGGAACATTCCCTCGTGCAAAGGAGCTTGTACCACAGTGCTTGGATCATGTCAGTACTCTCAACATCCGCCGATAATTTCGACACTGCTGGAGATATCTTGATGCTTACAGGTACTTTTCTTGCCTTTACCTTTTAAACAAGCTGTTTCTGAATCAATTATTTCACAGACTTGGTTTGAATATAAAGCAAGCTGCATATGCAGTCAAGAAATATCCATCGCACCGTCGGGTCCCTGCCTATATCGCACAGGACGAAGAGATAATCCGCCGTGCTTAGACTGTGTAGACATTTATTCATCCAGTAGACTTACTTCTTCAGTCCATTTGATTACTAGGAAACTGTTCCTTATGTTTGGAGTGCTTGCAGGCGTGTCATGGCAGAAGCGTGCGAGCCGCACAACTCTTATCGCGGAGCTGTTTCCCGATTAGGATATGCTTACGTCATGTGTCGTTTTTTCGATGGTCAAAAAACTTAATTTAGTCCCAGCAATTATTCCTGCACACCACACAGACAGTCACCCTATGCAAGTGTTTTAAGCATGGTTTTGGATCAACAAACATATTGTGCCCACAGTAGATACGGTTTCAAATTTGCCATCATTTTACACCCAATCGGGTAGTCGTGACCTGGTGAAGCATTATCTTCAAATTATCTCATCATTTTTCTCCAGCTAGGTAATAAACACTAGGGGCGCTTAGATAAAAGCACTCAGATCACCTGATACTGTCTCAATATGTAGGGGAGCAACCGACCGAGGACCGTGACATACCCGTTGCCTCTTTTTCAGGCAACGGAGGCCACCGTGAGCGTGACCGTTGCCTCAGAAGGCAACGAGATGAAATTTCTTCCCGCAGAAACAGACCAAATACGGGATTTCTAGCACTTATCCAGTGCTTCCCGAAGAGAAATACTGGTTTCGTGACTTTCCCGACCTATTCCCAAGGCCAGAATTTTTTTTCGGATATTTTTCATCAATGTCACGATTTTTTCGAAGCAACCGAGCTCACCGTTACCGTGACAAAGGCAACGCAACGGACGGTCCGTTACCGTGACCGTTGCTCCCCTACACATAGAGACAGTAACCAGAATCATTCAAGTTGCAATTCATAAGTAGTTGAACAAGACTGACCACCGCTTTTGTCCAGAATAATTTGAAGTGTAGTTAAGTAGAAACAATACATTTACCATGGGAGCCACAAAAGCCGAAATCTATGCACCCACCATGCATCAACTTTGAAGGTGGGAGAATGGAGCAAGAATGGAGGAACAG
Organism: Mycena olivaceomarginata; assembly: GCA_029378375.1. NCBI lineage: Eukaryota > Fungi > Basidiomycota > Agaricomycetes > Agaricales > Mycenaceae > Mycena > Mycena olivaceomarginata. Next base: position 309,689 of record JARKIC010000146.1, on the reverse strand, counting down.
GCATACTTCACTACAGTGGATTATGACAATATTTATTTCAATGTTGGAATATTAATATGACATGGGCCAGATATTGGGCACTACCAATAAGCCTGGAGAAGAATTCAAGAACATAGAACCAAAACAGTCGAAGTGGTTTACACGGAAGTTGTTGGTCTTGCAGTCACATGACTGGTATAGTATTCCCTTGTGAGTTGTCGGTCATCCAAGCAGAGAATAAATCACTGCCCACAATACAGTATGTTCAGATTTGAAGTGGGGCAGTCTCAGATAAAGTCTGTCGCTCCTCTTCGCTCTCTCTTCACATCTGAGTCCACCTCCACCGTCGTCAACCCTTCATGCGGAACATCCTTCAAGGTTAGTCTTGTGTTTACCGCGGGGGTCTGATTGGAGTGCGCCGTTATTATGTAATCTTATGTCAGCTTTCTCCGATTCTCTTCCCTCGGCACAGAGGCTTTCAAATTCTATGGAGTTTTGCAGCAAATGGAATTTATCACCGCCTCTCTAACCCTTTGTCTCCTCAGAAATTTAAAAAACAGCGTAGAACCTGTTCTGTTGAACATCGGCCATTGCCTGCGCCGATCATGTGACTGCCGAAGCAAAAGTCAAACCGAAGCACAAACCAATGGAAACTTGAAGGATTATTCTGAGAAAATTAAAGGTAGGTAGAAGTTCTATCAGAAAGCGACTTTCAGTGCTTCCTGCCTCAAAACCACATTGTTTACTGAAAGAAAACAGGTTGTAGAGGCCAGGAATCGAACCGGCGCCACACATTGATTATATAATAAGGCAGCACTACGATCCGGACCCCGCGGTAAGCAACAGACTCTATACAGCGAGGTACGAGCTTGGTTCGTATAGAGCGTCTGTCTACGAGAGACTACTTCAAGGTCTGATGTGACTCTCGAGGTACTTTTCCTGGTCCGAGGATCTGTACTTATGCGGTGTCCTTGCTTTCTGGTGCCTTTTCCCCTCGCCCGCGATACTCACCCATTCTGCGGTTCTCGTCCTCCCTCTTCGCGCGGACCCCAGAAATAATCCAAATGATGTAAAATGATCGCTACGCCTTCCGTCTTTGACTCATACAGCTCGCCATAAACCTAATCCCTAACTATACGTACAACATTCCACATCCGGATTCCACGGAACTGACCCAGAATATCCTCGAAGACAGCACCCCCCGGGGCCCCGCGTCGTCTCAATCCGCAACGTAAGTCGGCGGCAACCCATCAACCACCCTCCCCGCCGTCAAGCGCAGCCCGCTATCAGTGTGCACCAGCGAATCCGTAACAACATGGCCTAGCTGATGATCACGCACCACGCGCGTCTGGTCCCGTTTCATCGTCGACAGCGGCCGGGTGACGGATGCGGTGTCCGACCCGGCGGTGCTGCTTCCCTCCGCGCGGTCTTGAATAAGCTGCTGAATCTGGTCTTGGAGGATCCTTAGCTGGTTGGTAATCGCAGCGGCATCCTGCTCCTGCGGAACAGCGATATTGGTGCCCTGCGATGCATCCGGGACGAGGGAGGCAGGTGTCTCCCTCGGCGGGTACCTTCTCCATCCGATGGTACTACTGCCTCTTCGCTGTCCGCAGCTGTTGCTTTGCTGCGTCGATAACGCCGCCACACTAATAGTCCTGCCAGAACCGCTTGCAGCACGGCCATTCCTCCCGCAGCGCCTCCTGCGATCGCGGCGATACAGCCAGAAATGTCACAGATTTGAATGAAGTGTTCCCTGAGAAGAATGCTGCAGGTAGCAAATTGAAAAATGGAAGGAGGAGTCGCAATTGGACAAAAGTAACCACCCCACTTTATATGTCCATGACGGCAGAACTACGTGGCCCACCGGCCCAGTGATAAGAATCGAATCAAGCTGCGCCATAGGCAGCAGTAACTGCGACCTGTCAAGAAGAGACTGTGCCAGGCAAGGTGGTCAAGGCCTTGTCGAACAGCAAAGAAAGCTAGAAGGGGTTAGTCCAAGAGCAAGAGCAGAGGAAACACAAAAGGAGAAAGGAGGTGTTTTTCCTGATGGCAGCGACTGCGATTCGCTGCGTCCTGTCAAGAAAGAGCTGCGTGCGGGTCACTTGTTCAGCTGCAAATGAACAGGCTGTGCTGAATAGCACAGAGATTTGAGGACAAAAGGAGTTGAGGCAAGAGGAAGAGCAGCGAGAACACAAAAGAGGACGAACATATGGAGAAATAGCACAGGTTTCGTAGGATTGCGTTAAAGAACGGTTAATGAGAACCCGCACCCGCACCTTCGCTCCCCACTTTGCCATTCACCACGTTTGTTCGGTCTCCTTGCCCAGGCAGCATGATCTCCTCCCTCATCGGATCCGTGTTCCTTCCCGGGCCTTCCTTTATCTGTCCCTCTGCTTCCCCCCACCGCCCTCCCTCTTTATTTGTTATCTTCGTTAATTCTCCCAACTTCTCGACTCGGAGCGCGTGAGTCCATCGGGAATGCTCTTCCGGGTGCGAGGCATATTATTATGAGTACTGCAATTCAACGCTGATGGTCGCTTGGTCGCTCGACGCATCGTAATCTCGGTATCAGGTGGAATTTACCTGCTCAAGGGAGGGACAGGCTTCATCAGCGAGCGACCGGGAGAAATTCGCTGATCATCTCCCAAAACAACTGGGGAGATCGTCGAGAAAGATCTAACCAGTGGATTGAAGTCCAGTCGAAATTTCACGGTACGTCTTTCTGTTTTTCCTTTTTGGGTCATCAGAGTTTCGGGTTATTTATTCCTTCACAGTTAAGTTACGCGTTCCGCTCACGTGGGCAGCCCTGTCCTTCCGCCCACGTTCACCTCCTCAAATCGCGCCACGTGTGACTGAACTCTGAACTTACAACGCTGGCCGTTGATCTTGGCGGAAACTTCTCAGAATTCAGTCTCGTCGCTGCCCAGTTGATGTGACAGGATTGACAAAAGGCAAACAAAAACACACCAAAATATGGCACAACGTTAATTCACTCTATTGCGCTCTGAGACTCTCACTGCCGAACAATTGCTTCTTGCCCCAGACATGCTTAATTTATACAGAAGGAAACAAATTTCGCCACTCATGGAATTCAATGGTGGTTTTAAAAGGCGAACAAAGCACACTAGAATATCTCATCAGAGGTGGAATGAAATTTTATGCTTCTGCTTTATTTATTAGCCAGGATTTATCTCATTCCCCAACTGTCAGCACCAAATATTCAATTGCTTCGTTCACCAAGTATCAGTCTCAGCAGTGAACTCATAATAGTATCTGATTTAGCGTGAGCCAAGTTCCAAAAAAAAAAAAAGACGCAAAACAGCCTTGAATCGTGCGGTGCTCTCGTGGCTTTGTTAAACGCACGAAATGGGAGCCCGCAAAGCAGCTGACCAGTCCCTTTTCTTATGTGATCGCAGGTGTTTCAAAGTTTTGTCCCTCACAGTGTTCGCAAGTTCATTCGGGCCCGTTTTTTGATGTTGATGTGCTCTCCCAATGATCCTGCCCCTCTCCGCCGAGGCACAGCCAATTCGGGCGAGGAAATTTGGTAATTTTTTTAAATCTTTAAACGGCCAGTGATGGTCACGCGCGATCTGATGGGCTCCAAACCTCCATACAAAAGATTTATTGACTGTCATAAATCTCGTGGAGTCTGACTATAAGTGAGACTACTCCAAACCACTTCATTGATCTCAAGCTATCTGACTTCGGCACGTTTGAGAAAGGGGATGACGACCCGTGCAGTGGGTCGGCAGCCGCTGGTCCATGACCAGACCCGTAGAACATCTCCAGGCGACCTAGCTCTCTTCTGTGTCTCCTGTCAACCAGGAAGAATGTGTCAATTGAAGAAGTCCAGACAGCCACCAATCCGTGAGCATTTGAGCTCATTGTGTATCGGGAAAAGGATTAACCAACTTCTGAAGCTCATTACCTCCAACTGGGCGATTCACCGCATCGCCGGCTTCCAATCAAGTACGTGTTTTTTTCTCCGTTCAGGAACTCGCTAATCAGGCGCAGGTGGTCTGGCCCGCTATCTCCCCAAGCTTTACAGGTACTATTGCATGACGCTCAACGGCATTTTCGAGTACCAGCCTGAACTGGAGTAGCAATCGCATTCTTGCTCTCGGCGGAATTAAACCGTTCGATAGTGAGGCACAGGGTTCAAAATGCCATTATGAAGCATGTGATTCAAAATGGCATTTCGAGGCATGCGGGTCAAAATGCGAATTAAACCATTCAATTGTGTTCAAAATAGCATTACAAAGCATGTGATTCAAAATGCCATTTTGAGGCATGTGGTTCAAAATGCGAATTAAACCGTTCAATTGTGTTCAAAATGGCATTATGAAGCATGTGATTCAAAATGCCATTTCAGGGTATTTCCCACTTAAATACCTTGAAATTGCTCATTATCTCAGGTGCTACCGCTTCCCATCACTTGCAAGCATATCCGAACCACCCTCTTGGCGTGCCTCCATCGGAGACCGTTGGAGTGCCTGTCGAACAGATAGCTAATTTGACAGAGGAACTTCGCCGACTCACCAGACGGTTGCAATCCCTCGAGGAGTGGAAGCTTACCATGTTGTAAATACGTTTCGGAGCATTGAAATGGTGTGAAACTGCTCTGGGGTATGGATTCATTGAAAGGTCACAGCGAAACACCAAGGGTTGGCAAGTATAAGTACATCATAACAATCCGCCGAATACCAGGCCGCCGATGAGATATTGCGCCCAAGTCTCCACCTTGAGTTCTGAAATAGATATAAATCTAATCCTCATCGTCCTCCTCGGACTCCCCATCAATCTCATAAAATCTCAGGATCCTCGCCTCCCTCCACCGAGGGAACTTTTTCCTTATAAACTTATCGCCGTCGAAGCGATAGTGCTTCCTCTGGAGGGTGCAGCATTGCACCTCGCTGAGCTGCGGCAAGTCATGCAAGACCCCGTCGAGGGCAGCCCAGGGACTTCAAATGGCCACGTACCATTCACTACGCACCCACGTGTACGTTGATTGACATGTGCCGACATGCGGCGATCTTCGGCTACCTACGTCTACGCCGTGTAGATCACGGCCCTTCGGCGCCGTTGATTGATGTTCGGCTACGTTCGGCTATGTCGGGTAGATGCACCGCATCTACCCGTCGGCTACGTGGGTCTACCTGCGTCTACGCTGTAGACGCACGTAGACCCACTTCACTCAACTTCACAATGCAGCCATCTTTCTGTTATACCTTACATATGTCTATGTCTGCCTATGTGTGTCTACGTTGGTCTAGGTGTGGGCTGGTAGATTCGTCGTAAACGATCGAGTCGCATGTGTGAGACGTGGTCGCGCCGAAATCTCCATGGAATCTCAAATGTTCGATATTTTGCAACATTTAGCGCCTGGGGACACATAAGATGAACTACGGAGGTTAGATTATATGATCAAGTCAACTTGAACAACACATACCGAAGCCCCATAACTGTTGTCCAGCATAGGCTGTCCGTCCTTGAAGGACATGCTGCATGTGGAGCAATTAACCAGAATATTCCCACGTAACTCTTGTCCGCCATGTGCTGTCTGTCCTCGAAGGACATGCTGTGTATGGAGCAATTAACCAGAATATTCCCACGTAACCGTCGTCCAGCCTGTCCGTCCTCGAAGGACAGTCTGCATATGGACCGGACGAGATGGAGTCGCGGTCGGGGACGTCAGCATCTTGAACATAAGTCAATAACAAGATTCCGTAAACCGAGTCCGCCGTGACACACCGGCTTGCCGTGCTGCGCTGTTGGCGTCTGAATGTACTGTATGCGTGAGTGTCGGTGGGAAGGGGAGCCAGTGAAAGAAGCAGCAACTGAAAAAAAGCACATACCATAATCCGAGATATGAGGCAGCTGTCCTAGTGTGAAAATTGGTCAAATATTGATGAAACTGCATCACGAACACGATATATGGCCCGATAGAAATATGAAGAGGCAGGATATTCCAGAAACTGGCTACACTAGTAAATAGACGTCAAGTTGTACAATATTCATTGGTTTTCGGGGCACTCGTAGTTTAAATGTCTGTGGCTCGTTCTGTCGCCGCTAACAGTGAAATCTGTCAATGTCTAATCAGTCATGTATTGTCAACTTGAAAGCAAAGATACGAACGGTCGGCATTCTTTATAGCATCAACAATTTGCAACTGCGCAGCAACCCCGCCTTCGAGGACAATTTGCGCCACGCTTCGGGAGCTGATGTCGTCGCAGATCGCGATGTTGAGTCATTTGGCAACCGCTTGGATTAACCCCAACAACTGATCTCTGCGATGATCTCAAACTGACAGCAGAGGAATTAGACGCTAGTTGGCTCTCGCGTCTCATCAAAGTTTTTCTGCGCTCCCTCTCCACTAAGGAATTCGCTTGATGTGATGAGTAAGTATTTTTATTTCGGTGAACAATTTGCATCCTCCTCAACCGAAGTGGGGGACCGCTTCGCGGTCCCCCGCGCTCTGGTTATTTTTAGAATTACTTCCTTCGAGTTATTCATTTTGACCTCAATTCAGAAGCTCCTTCCTGTCAAAATAGCCGTTTTGCGGCCTCCGTAGCGAGTTATCATTTGAATATTTTTGCATGATTCAACTTGTGGAAGTTATGAGAGTCCCTCGAACTTGAATTTGAGGCACCCAATCCATCCCTGAAAAAATCCTTCAAGGAGTTGAAAATTGGGAAATCTTGGGTTTTTCGTTTTTGTGCCCGGCATGATGGCGCATCAATTTATTTGATCTAATCAACTGTGGAGAGAAAACAGAGTATCTAATCGGACATCGGGCAGAAAAGGGACTGGTCTAGACACGCGCCTTACCGAAGAGGGACCTTGGACAGACGCAATAAACCCAGAAACAGACTCATGAGTACGCACGCTGGTAGTCCGTAACACGGAATTAAAATTATCGATTGTTAAAACAGGATTATTTTGCACAGTATCAATGGCGGACGAATGATTATCAATCGCGCACGAATGATTATTTTGCGCGCACGGAAACCGGGGTATAGGGAGGGTTTGACCGATATTAATCAGTCCGGTCTGAGAGGTATGAGGATCTATTCAGGAAGGTGAATATGATTATAAATGGTGGGCAGAAAAATTCAAACCTGAACGGGTGACATTCACAGCTACTGATGGGTCGCGTGTTGGGAGCACGCTATCCTGAGGCCATGTAAGTTACGTAGAGCTGAATACAGTGAGCATAAATCCAGAGCGGGACCAGCAACTGAGCACGCACCTGAGACAGTTGGGCGCGCTGAGCATAAAAGTGAACGGACGAAGTGAATTTACAATGACATAAAACACACCAGTTACAGAGGGATCAAGAGCCTTCAGGTGCATTGACTCGAATCCATTCATGGGGCATTCACCGAGACTAAAAACTGGGCTAACTTTTCTAGATCCTAGGAGCCCGCCGTGCCTACATACCGAAGCCGACACATAAAATACTCCAGTAAACATAGATTGAGCTCAAAAGAGCGGCCGGGTGGACATCACCAAAGGCGCGGCGGGCAACAGCGATGGTACATTGCCAAGATAAGGATGAATGATACGAAACCGGGACAAGAGCGAGCAGACCACTCAGAAGAGGAGCGAGAAAGAGCAATGTGCAGGTGAGAAATAAACGAAGAATGGACCGTGCTGAGGTCCCGATGGCGTTGGGTGTAGATTTAGCCAGAACACCACGGGTCTCCCGACCATTATAAGCTGGTGTAGAATGTGAATTCATCGACATAGGAACAAGATATCCATGGTCCATACCTGCTTTAATGTGCTCGCGAGCATACGGAGACATGAGCGGCTGAGCCACAGTAACCGGGTCTCGCGCACTGGTCCTTTTTATATGTTTATAAATTTAATCATCGGCCGACAAAAAGCGCGTGAAATTGGGAGGCGCATGAGATCCTTGATGCGGCGCAGTTCGATGTCCGACAGTGTTGAACCCAAGTCGGTGCAATGGTCTAAGCTGAGAGCTCCAAGAGTCAATTACTTAAGAGTTTCCGCCGAAAGTCTTCACCAAGAATGTAGCAAGTAATGGTACTGGTTGAGGCCAAGGCAGCGGCCATCTTGACGCGTCACGGTCGTGGATGCGTGAGTCTCATTCAGGGACGCGTCAGATGCGGTGAGGAAAGCACATGGTGGTCCGGCTTGATGTACGCGTCACCGGGGTGGTGTACGCGTCATCACGCAATTCGGCCGTGGCAGGCCGAATTGGCTCCAAAATCGAATCATATCAAGTGAATTTACGGTCGTAAAAACCCGTATACGGCCGTATTTCTACGGGTCATTACGGTATACGGTACGGTTATCACCGTACCGTAAAAGGTCTCTCTGAGAGCCTGTACGGTACGGTACCGTAACCGTATTACGGTTTTATACGGTTACGGTGGGGATCCCTATTCCTGGCGAGCCCAGCATGGCTCAACGATCTTCGGTGATGCCTCCCGAAGCGCCGTTTTCACTCAACCCATGTATTCGCAGCTATTGAAGCCACTCCCCAGCTATCGAGTGCTGCGCAAAATTCACTATGTTTCATTTCTGCAAGGCTGTCGAGAGCTAATAAGGCATGTATGGCATACCGCACTTGCATGCGTGGCCTTTTTTCGTCGCTTGGAATATGTTTTGGGGCGGGGATACGCATCTCTCTGCGTATATATGTCGGGTGTGTCGGGTTTTGTGTTTTTTCGGCATGTGCGCGTTTTGATGCGGAATGCGTCGCGGAGCGTATTGGGTGCCTCGCATGAGGCGCGTTGCGCGTACCGCTCGTTGTTGCGGTGGGCGCAGCGCCTCGGCCCTAAGGCGTGACTCGCACCGGGCTCGATGCTGGATGTCGCATCTGCCGTAGCTGTGTCGGCGACATCCCTGCGATCCTCTTTCCCCGCCCTCTCCCTCTCCTCTCGTTCTCCTCGTTATGCTCACATCACCTCTTGCCCGTTTGCACAGGCCTTCGGCCGCCTCGACAGGGACCGCGACGGGTGGATCCAGATCGGGTACGACAAGTTCATGAGTCTGCCTTGAACCGTTTCGCCTTCAATAAATCAATTTTACTTGTCTTTGTCTACTTTACTTGTCTGTCCGTCCGTTCTCGTTAAGTATTACCTACCTCTCTACTAAATCAAATCGAACCGTAATCGAAATCGAATTGAAGCAGATTCGAAATATGTATGGTGTATTGTACCGTGGATGAAATTGAAAATCCACCTGTGGATGAAGAGCATCTCTCTCAAGCTGAATCAATGGAACAGTGTCGTCCGATGGGAGTTCAAGAACCCCCAGCCGAAAAACATAAAGTTCTGGCGCATTTGTTAATGGCAACGGAAACAATCGTAATTCAAAATTGGTGAAAGCACTGCTATTAACTCTTAGTGTATGCCCAAATATTTCCAGATTTCTAGGGTCTGTGGTTGTGGAGCATGAGCTCACCGTTTTTGTGACCCATTTTGGTGGAGGACCCCGATCCGAAAAATCAAGTCGCATACACGTGCTGATTGCACTTCGTGGCAAGCTGTGACTGCGAGGTGGTAGAGGGACTACTTAAGCCTACCCACGCACAATTTTAGGCCTGGACAATCTCGCAGGCACCCATAACAAAGATTCTCTCCCTCAGGCATCAGCTGATTCCTAGCTATTGAATATATTGAGTCAGTATGCCTTGATGCCGCTCTCAGACGAAGGGAGCGGGGGTGCAACTAGCGTTCGGTATTGCGGGAGCCCTGCCCCTAGTGAACATGGTCCCTAGTCTGCCTCGTATGACTGAAGGGATTTAGAAGTACGCGGTGAGGTGTTATAGAAGTGGTGATAGGTATTAGAAGTCGTATTAGAAGTCGTATTAGAAGTGGTGTAGGGAGGTTGGCCAAAGTCGACTTGGAGGGACAGAGCAAAGGCATGTGATAGAGTGTACATAATGCTAGAATGTTAGAAATCAATCCTCGACATCCCAGTCCTCATTCTCTACCGTCTCCGATGGCTGCGCCGCCTGAACAACCTCCGGAGCACCTGGCGCACCCTTCTTTCCGGCAGAAATGAGCTTCGCGAGCACCGGACTGTCCAATCGGACATAGTCCGCAACAGCCCAACGTGTTGAAGAACGCTGGACGCTGGGCGGCGCATCAGGCTGGTCGGCAGAAATGGCCGCATTGACACGGTCGGTCTCGTCAAGATCGTACGGATCAGGCTGGTCGAACAAAGATTTTTCGAGAGTTTCACGGTCCACATCTTGAGGTGCAATGTCGGTGTCGTTGAGAAGATCAAAGAGCGAAGGAGTTGATAAGACTGTCGAAGATGAGCTGACTTCGGAAACCCTGACGTTGGCTGTCGCTCTATGGGTGTAGTTACCCTAAAAACAATTGACATATTTCTCTTTTCGCAGCTAGTAGTTGCTGATTTTGCTGAAATTGCGGAAAAAGCCTAAGGCTTTTTCAATTCAAGACAAATTGGTTCGCTTTTGCAGGGAAAGTGATATCTATAAGCTACATGCACACAGATATCAGGCCGGATTTTTGATTTTGGCCTTTGTACCAGAATTATTGCTCAACATTCCCAGGAAAGCGGTACTATTTGATGTATGGAACAAAAATGGAAAATCCGCTCTGATAGCACTATTCTAATGTTAATTTCATTATGAGTTTCACTTTGGTTCAAGAGGCAAAAGTGGCGAGGTGAAAAGCCTTAAGGTTTGCAAAACTGGGACCGAGCGCCCCCGCCAACCAAACAAGGACAAAGCTGCCGCTCCGATCAAGGGCGGTGCTGGTCCCCAAAGCTAGGGCTCTTCGTTTGTCGTGCGAGTCCGATCAAAATTACGAGAATTCCGCGATCGGACCCCCCTCCGATCATGATCGGGGCACAGCTCTAGATCAACTCCTCGGAATCTCGTCAAACTTGGTGTGCACCAACATCTAATGTCCCTCGACATCGTCTAATACTCAGATTTCATATTGGATACAACTCAGCATGTGTACAGCCCAAGTGGCCATCTTCCTGGTGTGGCCAGCTTGCCGGCGCGATATAGTAATGCCATTTCAAACACTTTTGAATGATTTAATTCGCATTTTGAATCACATGCCCCAGAATGGCATTTTGAATCACATGCTCCGTAATGCCAAACTTTTGAATGATTTCATTCGCATTTTGAACCACATGCCCTGGAATGGCATTTTGAATCACATGCTCCGTAATGCCAAACTTTTGAATGATTTAATTCGCATTTTGAACCACATGCCCTGGAATGGCATTTTGAATCACATGCTCTGTAATGCCATTTCAAACAGTGGTATTTGTACCTTCTTCCATGATTAAGTCTGCATTCTCATCACGAAAATTGTCCGGGAAATTCTCGCATTGCAGCGCACTATTCACAACCACAAACAGTGGCTTCATTCGCGATGAGCGCCTTTGTCACGTGAGCCCACCAGGCCCTGAGCCGGAGGTAAGTCGTTTTGTTTGACAGAAATACTGTACTATTTGATTCAATTCGTCGGTCACGCGTCACAGGCCCCCGAATCAACGAATAATTTCGCGCCTGTCACAGGTCACCGAGGCTGAACGCGAACTTGTCAAAAAAGTCACAAAATCGCGAAAAAAATGCGTCCAAATTTTTTTTTTTTCTTCGCTGACACGCCCTAATGTTGGAATCGCTGTGGTGCTCACACAGCTGCCAATTTTGACGTGATCGGAGAAACTCGACTTGTCCCGCTCCCATACGCACTCGCTCGACGCTAAAGCACTATGAATTACACTGGCAGCTCACAAAGCCTTCAAGTTCTATTGAAACTACTTGGTAGATAAAGGGAGTTCAATACCTGGAACAGGGATAAGCAGATGTCCTTGTTGGAAAGCAGCTGAGCTTAGAATGGAATTCTGGATGTCCTGGAGCAAAGCGCGAATTTTTTTTGTGTCACGGTCCCCAGGGGCAATCGACGAATATGAAAGTTCGTTGCTCGATGTCACGGGTCACAGAGCGCGCGAATTGAATCAAATAGTACAGTATGTTAATACATGGCTGACCGGGAACCAGAACAATACCTGAGCCAATATTGCGGACAGAAAGACTAAAGCCAGCCATGGATAATGCCTAATAGTCTCGAGGAAAGAGTCTGTTGTCCGCGCGACGAGTAAGTACTGCGAGGGCTAAGGTGAAGCCGAAACTTATGGCAGCGGCGATTTGGATATCGATGCTGTGCCTGCCATACTGTAGCCTCAGATCCCTGCACAACCTGTGCATGTGAGTGTACTGACCTCATCTTGAGGAAGCGAACTTGGGAAGCAGATTGGAAGCAAAGCAAAAGCAAGGAAGCGACGTGGCAAGTCACGAGACTTGCGGACAAAGACTCCCACGCCGTGTGTTAAGTACTGTTGGCATGTATGATATAACGGGCGGCCATTTTTCGTGCCTTTGAAGGTTGCCTTAATTCATCAAAATATTCATGTAGCCAGAATACATGCTTTAGGTAGCCGAAGAGCTGGAACTGATCAACCAAAGCGGGGTTTGAAAAGGCTTCTGACGGACAGACACACCCTATTTTATAAAGAGGGTGATTTTGTAAAGAGGGTGAAGAAGGTGAAGCGGAAAAATAAATCTGACAGCGGAGGTCGAAAGGCTTCTGACAGAGATGCTGAGTTTTATAAAGAGGGTGATTTTATAAAGACGGTGAAGGGGGTGAAGCCGTCAGAAGCCTTTTCAATCAGTGAGATACTCCAGCAAAACCATCCTCCAAACTTGCAATGCGGCATCCACAGCCAAAACCTAGCTCCTCTGCTGCCCCATCTAATCAGTTTCGCGAAGGCTTTGCTCCAGTACACGACAAAGGCAAAGCCAAGGAGAAGTTGGTAGAGGGCGCGCGCTCTCCTTCTGGATCCCCTGGGCGCGCAAAAGAGAAAGGGAAGGAGAAGTTGGTAGAAGAGCAAGGCCCGTTGTTCACCCAGCGCCAGGCTATAGGCGTGTTCCGCCAATGGCAGCAGGAAGATGCGCTTCCCTATTATGAACGCCTTCACGCAGCGGAGCAGGCGCGAGCTGCAGCCCACCGGAAAAGACAGCTTGCTTTGAAGGGAGAATTGGTTGTTTTGGAGCAGCGGATTGAAGCCCTGATGAGATGATCACATAACTTGGTGAGCAGCATACATACACCTCCTGGTGGTTCCCGCTCTGATTTAGCGCTTCTACGCAGCATGAGTCCTCCCGAACAATACTCAGTGCGTTCTGCTTCATCGACGTCCTTGCTCTGATTTTGAGTTTTAGATTTCAACGAATTCTGCACAAGCATTTGGTGCGTGTTCGATCCCTCGCCGTCTTATATTACTTACGTTAATACATTCGCTCAGATACTCATTACGCTGGACTCAATTCAAAAGGTACTTTTTATGCACTGATGCGGGATGTACGAGTCATTCTCTTCCATCAAATACCACGCTTATCGTGTATTTTCAGACTCATTTTCTTGCTAGATTGCCGCCTAATCCCGACCTGCGGTATTTTTGTGCACAATAACTTGATAATCTGCATTTGTAACTTTGTTTAGTCGAGCGGTTTCGGATGAATCATAACTCGTCTACGCTTCCTTTAATATCTAGAGAAACAAGTTACGACGGCGTTGCTTGCAACGCACGGCGTTAACCCCATTTTGTTGTTATGCCTTTTTTGCTCAACTCGACTCAAACTGAATCAGATACTCAGTCGAGTTTTGAAATTTTCGACGCCAAGCTCATGTTCAACGCGGAACCCGAAAACGGAAAGCCGAAAGCCGAAGCAGCCGAAGGTGCTGTGTTTCTCACACCCTTTGTTTTCGCCGTTTGTTTTGTGCTTGTCGCCCTCTTCGAATTCGAATCGTCACTCTCCTCGGACCCCTTTCTTCTATACCTGTTTCGGCGTCTGGGGTGGGGTTACGGCTCGCTTGCTCAGGATTGCTGAGCCTGTGCGACACTTCGGTCAAGCAGTATTCTGGGTACCTTGATATCGCGGACGACAAGCATCTCTTCTTCTGGTAAAAGCATTTGCCCCTGGCCTACATCATGACACACAGTCGGTCAGGTTCTTCGAATCCCGGAATTCACCCTCAACGGACCCTCTCGTTCTCTGGCTCAATGGCGGTCCAGGTAAATACATGGATCTCGAAAATATACTCTATTCTGAGCGCATGCAGGCTGCAGCTCCTCGACCGGGCTCCTCTTCGAACTCGGCCCGTGTTCCATTGCCAACGAAGGCAAGAACACCACGTTCAACAAGCACAGCTGGACCTCGAGTGCGAATATGATTGTGAGCCGGAATTTCGCTAGTCGTGGCCAGTCTAACGGGCATACAGTTCCTCGACCAGCCTGTTAACGTCGCTCGAGGTGCTAGACACCTCGTTCCAAAACGAGTTCGGGGCGGCAAAGTCTATTCCGTGGGTCACCGCTGGGCGTGGCACGCTCGCTGGAGCGGTCCGAAGCGCGGGCGGCAAGGATTTACTGCTGGGAACGTCACGTTCGTCACAATCCTCGAGGCTGGGTCTGTTTTCCATTTTCTACCTCTTCGCGATTCGTTCATTCACACATTTCAGGCATATGGTCCCATTCGATCAACCCGAGGCGGCATTGGTAATTATTGATATTCTTCTTTGTTAATTGAGATACTGATGCTCTGATTCAGGACATGTTCAGCAGATGGATCTCCAACACCCCTCTATCGCTCCAGTAGACTTTTGAGATTGTATACCGTTTTCTATAATAAAGGAACTTGTATTGTATTTCATTGACATTCACGATATTGTAGAAGATCGTAAGGAGCTTCATCTGCAATAGTCCGATGTAATAGGCTGAAGAATGCCAGGAAGGAACAAGCGATCACATAAATTCCGGCTGAATCACCTATTGACCGTCGGCAGCTGGGTGTAAACAAGTGCAAACCTTTACACTTGTTTGGCATCAGCATCTTGCCAACGCTTTTGTCAAGGGTTTTGTCGGGTGGTTGTCGGGGCTCTGGATGTGACGTCCATCCCACGGCTAGGCTCAAAAGCACAACGGGGCTTGTGTCTGTCGGGGCTCTGGATGTGACGTCCATCCCACGACCAGGCTCAAAGAACCTGAGGAACAGCGGGTTTTGGTCTTTCAGGATTTTGTCGGGGCTCTGGATGTGACGTCCATCCCACGACTATTTTCTCCAGTTCGTGGGCTTGTCTCTGTCGGGGCTCTGGATGTGCCGTCCATCCCGCGACTATTTTCTCTATCAAACGCCCTGGGTACCATCTCTCCAGGTCAGTGATGTCTTGTCATATTCTACACTTCGCCCTTTCTTTCTCTCCCTTGAAGCATCTATCGGAACGTTTCTAAACACATAAAAACCGTGCCATCACACCCGTGGTCAATCTCGGTGATAACGCAGTGCTGGTCAATTTTAATCAAATGGACCCACCTTGCTGGACCCGCAGACCCTCTATCGGTGACCTGCGGTCTGACCCCAACCATGGTGCCTCTTCGCCTTCTCAACCCTCTAAATCTAACTGAGCTCGGTTCAGTTCACTTACTCCTACGATTAATGTCCACTTCAATGCATTGCTACAAAATATGAACTCCCAACACCGCCCGAGGACCCCACGCAGTCAACATAGGGTCGAAAAGTTTTTTTCAACCCTCGGCTGACCCCCTTCCATATAGGGAAGGAGTTTCCCACCCCTGGCGCCGGGCCGTCGCCTCCGATTACGGCTGCAGCTCAGTATACCACTGGAGGTGGGCATGACGGGCAGTATAGCTATCCTACAGAGTAGTAACACCCTCCTGGCCATCTAGTACACCTCTGGTGTGCTTTTCCTCACACTTCAACACAAAGTTAAAACTAAGATAAAAAAGATATATAAAACAAAGAAGGTTAGCCCACCGCCGCTTGCTACGATATGTATTAGTAGATGATTGAGATAAAGTACTTTGCTTCTTACTTTACAAAGTGGTTGTAGGTAAATAGTTAGAGTGTTGTAAATATAAAATTTTAGGTAATACTTTCCTATTTCGGCCATAATCTATTGAAGGAGAGCAACCACGTCCAAGGCACTTTCTTACTAAACTCGAATTCTGGCTCCTCGGAATCCTCCTCGTCTTGTTTGTTATGTTTCTTGAGATAACCCACAATCTGGTGTGTTCCCTTGTCTCCTGCAAATTGCAAGAACACGGAATCCAAATCCTCCTCCGTCAATCGTTTGCAAATGGTTTTTGTCTCGGGCACTTATGGTGCGATTTTTCAGCCCCGGTTATAGCCATGGTGGGAGAGAAAAGGCTCAGAATCAATTATTTTGTGTATAGGAGATATGTATATACTGTATCCAGTGGCCACCCTCGGACATATCACCAAATATAGGTTGCTCAACCGAAATTACCCTTTTTAGCGACCCGCCCAATGGAATATTGCTCTTGACCGGGGTATTCCATATTCCGGACGGCGATTCGTGGAATATTACCCTATCCCAACTTGGGATGGGCCCAAAAGTGATTCCATATTGATTCCATACGACATTTATTCCATATGAGATTATTCCAGGTGACGGACTCTTGTGGACTCTACTGTACTCGCAATAATACTATGCCCACAGAGGAAATGAACACTGGCAACAAACTGGCAACCTTACTTCTTGCCAACTTCTCGCGTCTGTTCGATACAGTGGTCACGGTGTGACATAAATGCCGAACCGACAAGAATTCGCAGCGAGGAGTTGAACTGACGAACTTTCGCAGCAAGGAATCTAAACTGACGAAATTCCACTGCCGGATGTCTCAAGTGACGAAGAATCCCTCAAATATGTCTAATTTATGTGGGGTCACGAACTTTCGCAAAATTAGCCGAAGTGACGAAGTGACGAAGGTGGCCCGGACTCCTGCACCAGCCGTTACTAGACGTGGTGATCGTCTCCCGTACGAGACTGTCTTGAACATTGCAGATATGATTGCAAACAAATGGTCTGGGCGGTCAGCCATGAAAAATTATCTGGGAGAGTCGACGAAGAAAGATGTACCTGGTATGGCGGCAGGTGTTATTCCGAAGACCTCTGGAGCAAATACCACCAAGGTGGAATTCGAGGAGAAATTTGAAACGTTTGCTAGTGACATCGCAGGGTTGAAAGACCTGACGAAGTTACAAGATAAGCGCTTCACAGAGAATTACCGCATCAGTGTAGTTATGAGTACTTATGTAATTGTTCCCAATAATCTCTCATCGACCTCGACAGTAGCTGTCGCTGGTTACCGTGTAATGAAAATGGCGGCTGTGGTTACAGCTGTTTGCAAAGTTAATGACACTAGCAAGGTATTTATTTATTCTTTATTTACAAATGTTGGCTAGTGCCATTAACTTTGCAAACAGCTGTAAGTTTCTTTGAGCCTGAATATTATAAAGTAAATGTAATGAAATTAATGACTGTATGGGAAATGCTTATCTAACAGATTTCACTTTCGTTTGTCCTCCTTCAGTTTGCCACATTGTAATCAGATTTTGGATGGCTTTTGATACTAAAATCCCAAGCTATCAATTCACACTGTGCTTGAGCGAGAGGGGATCAATTTCTTCTCCTGAACAAGAAACCCTCCGTCAATGCCAGCTCTAGAATCAACGGCACTGGAACGGAGGCGCAGTGTGCACTGCAAAGGTCAGTATCGATGTGTGGTGCATCCAATCCATCAACATCTGTCACAATTTATTCTGATCATTACTCACAGCTCACAGAGATGCTGCGGGGAAGGAAAAATTTCCCTGACCTTTAGGTTAGGGTCTTATAGCACCCAACTTTCAGGACTCGCAGACGATCACATTTTCGTCAGCATTTTTTGCATCAACCTTTTCCTCCTGCCAAAATGCTTCGGCTTGGATGATGGCCGGGACCACCCTCATAATCTCGCTTATGTTTCGTCCTTTCTCTCCACTGTGCTTCTGTCAGAGTATTAGCAACTGTCTTCCATAAATCCCGAACACTGCTACTGGATTCAGTTCCCTTTTTTGGAAAGATCACCTTATAACTTGGCGAGATGAAAATATTAGACAAATCCCCTACTTGGTATTATAGATGTGCGTAATAGCTACAGTTTGGTGGTCTTAGAAATCCAGAAATGTTTTTGTGGAAGGAGGAGAAAAGACTTTGGTGACGTGATGTTTTTGAAGGCGCGAGAAGCTACCCCACCTCCCCATTCGAGTGCTACGGCTAGCACTCTCTCCGCCCCACGGAATACTTCCACGCCGCCCAGTTGGATCCACCAGCACCGCGGCGTCCACGAGAACGCACCCCCCAAGAAGCCGCACAGGGAGCGCTCCGACAAAGGTCAGCCGAAGATGAGCCCCAAGTCGCAGAAGAGGAGGGAGGCTGCTGCGGCCGCCGCCTAAAATTTTTAACAACCTTTATGTATGATTTTTCTCCGCTCGCTATGACTTAGATAAATACCTTTGTGCCTACGTACTTTTAATGATGATTTTATGTGTTTCCTGCCTTTCTCATGGTGAACTTAAGGATACATTGAAGTCTATAAGGCCTAGCCCATGTCCCCCTATTTTCTTGTGAATATACACGGGCTTTTGAGGCCAGCGCACACAAAGGCGAGCAAGCCCTTTGATGGCGGGGAGCGCGCCATCATAATTTGATGGCGCAGACGGACAGGGCCTGCTTCGGCAGGCTCGCGGTCCTGCCCCAACCACGGCATGGGGTTTTTCATTCAAATTGACAGTCACGCGTCACGGACCCCTCTGTCGATGTCGAATATTGGTTGATGTCACACGTCATGAAGACGTTTGTCGAACCTCCAAGCCGTCACGAATATCCTCCCCCCCCAAAAAAAAGTCAAAATTTCCCTGAGATTGTCGAAATTTTGGGGGGTGTCACGCAAAAATTCAGCCGCTGTCAAAATGTCGAATAGGTAAATCGGGTCACACGTCACACCCCCTGTCAATTTGAATGGAAAACCCCAGTATAGTCGGTGCACGGATCACCTGTGCACGTAGACTTGCCCCTTAATCCTGTACACCATCAGCGCACGCACAGCATGAGCTGACATAGGCGCTGACACTTCCATCCAATTGGTTACATATCCCTACTTATAATGCTGCCACTCAGACATTTACCTCAGTCGTTCACCTTCTCGTGCCCGGCTGAGGTACTTCTCTCCACTTTATTAACTTACTTTTATTGTAGTATTACTTCTTACAGGTGTACAATATAGTCGTTCACCTTCTCGCGCCCGGCTGAGTATTACTTCTTACAGCTCGCACTCTCGGACGCGCCGTTAGCATATCAGGGTGTATGAGCAGATCGCGGCGTGCGGGTGCAGCGCGGCAAGGAGAAAGGTAATTAACTTGCCACCATCTATCTAAGAGTCAAGATATACACATTCCATATAGTTTCTGACATTTCTTCTGCTTAACAACCACAAGGGCATTCATGTGTGTACAATTGGAGGTGAACTAAAACTAAACCAGACAAACTTCCAAATGGTAGGTAAAATCTCTAGGATAATATGGGATTGAGATGAACACAATCAGTATCTAGTTCCCTGGGAGCTTTTCTTATGATGTGTTTCTGCCAGGTCCTCCACTCTTTCTCAAAAGCATCAAAGTCTTTCTGATAGGAGAAGTAAGGCAAGTAGTGTTTGTAATGAGTCACCAAGTCAAGTGGAGGTTCAGGGAATGTCTAACGTGTTCAGATGCATGAATGAATGTGCATATCACCGCAAAGATGTCACAGCAAATATTCACCGTAGAATGTTGTGTGAAGCTTCAAACCCCAGGCTTCGACCGTCCGAGAATACGAATTCGCGTATATGTTGTACCATGTCATGACAGGGCGGGCATGATCTCACAATGCAACTCCACATCCAGTCCCAAAGATGGTGCCTAGAAGCTGTATCAAGACCTCATATCATATACATCAAATGACACCTGCCTGAACCGTGTTGGTAGTCTGCCGACATTAACAGCCCGCCAAATGGACAGATGACCATAAGCAATGTCCCAGAATATTGAACCACACTGGGGTGTCCTAGGGGGGACTGGATTTGATGTGAGATCTAACAGGTCCCAAATCCCTCTACCATCGTCTCCTATAATTTCACGTAGAGGACAGATAGCACTCCTAAGCTCTTCCCAGGACAGATTTAACATGAGACGAATGTTCGACAGACATTTGCTGTTGTGGCAGTGGCCAGCTAATCTGTATGCTTGGAGGATTCTGATAAGTTGTGGGGACACCTGGGATAAAATCTCGCTGTAGTTGTGCGATTTCTTGGCCTCGAAGCATGGTTCACGGAAAGGCCAAATGAAACCACACTGCTGGATGAAGTTGTAGTCCTCCCAGAGGTCAATTAAATCCTGCGGACACGGCCGGATTTCCTAAACCCAGATCACATCATGATCGTAAACTGAGGTAAAGCACATACTTTTAACCACTCCAGTATTTCTTGCAGGCGGTTAAAATCCCGAAGGAAAAAATCAGGGTTCAAAGAATGTAGCAGAGGCAAAAGTTGTGGACTCGGAGACAGCTGGAGCGAAGTTATAATATATCTGAGTTCATTGACACTTGTACAACCGAGATTCAGTTGAATTTCACCGTTCAATTCAATGAACTCACTCAGCAACAGGACCAGTCCTGTTTATGAATGGATCATTATACTTATATGAGAATGCCTTCAGGATGTGGCAGGCTAAATCGGTGTGTTGCTGGGGACCAACATAAAACATGCCAGATCTTGTGGGATTGTCGAGGAAATCAAGGAATGAAGCATGATGCACAGTGACGGGCCTGGGTCCATCCACCTTGACTATGGAATGCAGACCACGTAGTGTTAACTGAACATCGCCTGGTTTCAGCTCGAGAACCTGTTCAATGTGGGGAACTTTCAGGTCCAATTTTGCCACAACAACAGTTAGGATTTGGAGAAGTGGAGGCCAGATGGTTTGGGGGATATCAACAAGGATTTGGGTGTACAGCTGGTCCAGAGCGCTGAACGGTGTTTCGGAATCAGGTTCAGCAGTGCCCATAATAATCTCGAGACGGTCTGTGGGACGGAAATATTTATCGTCTATGAATTTGATGATGGTGGATGCGTAGATGAAATATCCAGATGACTTGTTGACAAGGTTTCCAATTCCTTCCGCTGCAGGCCAGGGACGGGGAACTGCAGCCATAGTTTCACGGTGCTCAGCATGAATCCGCTTGAATTCATCCACCAAATATTTACGGATGTCCGCAAAGGACTGATGGATGTTAAGAGGACGGTATGAACAGTATGAAAGCGGCTGATCAGACCTCAGTCAGGGACTGCCATGTGGCTTTGTGAATGAAAAATATAAGTTAGCAAAGGGGCAGGAAGGGGGTAAAGACAACAAGATATCAGCCCCATGGGTAGTGCTTTTTCTATGGAGTCAGTCAGCTTAATCAGAGTTGAATGAATGTTACAGCTTGAGAGAGTGTGTGTGTGTGCTTAGCGGTTCAGTGATCTCATTGTGTGCCTGATGGATGGTATTATTATCTTCGGAAGCTAGGGGGGGGTCAGAAAACGCACATTGGTGGAATCTCAGTACCGTGGGGGGGAGGGGGGTGGTAGAGGCCAAATGGGCGTGCACAGAAAATGAGGTAGCAGAGGCCAAAAGGTCATGCACAGAATGAGGGTGGCAGAGGCCAAATGGGCATGCACAGAATGGGGTGGCAGAGGCCAAATGGGCATGCACAGAGTGGGGTGGCAGAATTGGATGAGGAAGTGCCGAAATGCTCGGGTTTATACACGTTTTCGGCAGATCTAACCTGCAACCCGTCTAATCCCCCCATTCATCTTTTAAAGAGATGAGGATTGATACGAAGGAGATGATCGTGAGAGGCCAGGTAGACGCGGAAGGCGGTGACAGCGTCGGCATTGTTGACGAGAATGTGACTGCCCTCAAACGTCGCGTCCGCTTTGTGTGCGAGCAGCCAGTACGCGTAGGATGTGGCGTTGATAACCGCTGTCGTGAGTTTGCGGTACTTCCACGGGTTTCGAAATTCTTCGTTGTCTGGAATCGTGATTTCCCCGAGTCTCAAGAGGGCGCGGAACCCAGTCAGGAACTCTCAGGGTGTTTGCGACGTACCGCGGTACCGAGCAGGCGTTTGCAGCCCTGCAGTGTGCGAGAGACAAGCATACCATTCCGAATCCAACAAATCCGGGGGAAGTGCGGCTCGAGCTGATTGCAGATACCAGACAGGTACGAGTCGACGGAGTCGGGAGGAATGTGGTGACACATGTAAAACGGTGTAGAAGCTGAGCGCTTCAGCGGTTGTTGGAAATTTTTGTAGGCGGAGTTTAGGGCGGACCAGGATGAGGAAGTCTCGATAGCGGCACCGAGAGCAATCGCGAGTTTGTGCACGAATTGCTCGAGAGTCCAGGGTTCGCACTGATGCTGCCTGGACTTGACGGGGGAGGTGATCAGGGGTGGGTATTGCCCTGCATCCCGCTTGCGACCTGAGAGGTGGGGATGCTCAGGTGATCGCCCGAAAAGACAATACTGCTTCCGACCTGAGAGGTGATATTTCCCTGCATCCCGCTTGCGATCTGAGAGGTGGGGATGCTCGGGTAAGTGTGTGAATGCCCGAAACAATACCGCTTCCGACCCGAGGGATGGATATTACCCTGCATCCCGCTTGCGACCGGAGAGGTGGGGATGATCGGGTGAACACACGTACAGAAAATAGGGGGTGGATATTGCCCTGCATCCCACTTGCGACCTGAGAGGTGGGGATGCTCGGGTAAGTGTGTGTGCTCGAAACGATACCGCTTTCAACCCGAGGGGTGAGGTAACTTACAGCCGTGCCGCTATTCTGGCGCGAGCGACGGGCAGCAAGATCCCGCCGGGTGCGGAACGCAGTGGCGGGGAGGTGTCGGGGTGCGGGATTTGTCATGATATTTTCTGTGATGGCGGGAAAGGGTAAGATGGGCGGGAGGCTCGGGATGTGGACCCAAGGATGAATAACACCCCAAAACCAAGAAAACATAATCCTGCACGGGTCCCTGATTGGGCGGCTACTCCACCATTTTCTGAGAATTAGGGTTCACGTTGGAAAACCTCCCGGAGGCGGGGTTGGGCTTGGCTGAAAAATGTGAGGAGAGAAAAACCAACAGAGCCTCCTCTTCAGATCCTTTACGGCGCCTCGGGACTGAAATGTGGAATGCAATACACTTCACATTTGAGGGTTGAAAACAGCGGAGTACAAAACACAAAGAAGGATGATATACATAGTGGAGGTTCACACATAGAATCAAATAAGCCATCAGAAGCATATCCTCGGGCTTACCAAAAGTGACCGGAATTCTGATTTCTGGGGTATAATTTGCAGTTTTTTATGGAGTAATCCACATGTACATGTAGTCTTACATCCAGAAAGCATGTATCATTCATCCAAACTCAAAATACCAGGATCAGTAGCGCACGACATTAGCCATAAATGGATGAAGATCAAAACTGTTGACACTCTCACAGAAATTTATGCTGTGGCTGCACTGATAATCATAGATGGCTGAAGATCTCTAAGACGATTCTTAAGAATGTTTGCTACGACCTGATTACAGAAAACCCGAGAGGAAATAGTTCTGGAGCACGAGTACATGATTTATATACCAATGAGATCTATTGACTGGGGTCTTCATCTCGGCCAAAAAAATCGGTTTTCTTTTGGCGGACTTTGTTTGTCCACAACTGTACACCCAGAATTGAACGTTTTTGAAAGCATTTCGTCCTGAAAAGTCTGTCAGCCACGAGCGTGGAATTTGTTCGTGTTTACATGCAAAATTCACCCTATGCCTCGTCACGTGTTAGTCAATAATTGCTCGCTTCGCTCGCAATAATTTCATTCAATTCGGTGGTCACGCGTCACGCACGCCCTGTGCCGCGACGAATTTTGGTCTCGGTCACGCGTCACGGCGCCCAGTGCCGAATTCGCTAGATGGTTCTCAAAAAACGCCGAAAAATCGTGTGGAAACAACTCCCAAAATTGAGTAAAATTCGTGTTGCTCGGACCACCCCACTGTCCGGCATCCATCTGTCTTGTTAACCTTGTTCATTTCAAGAAAAACATCTCCGAAAATATTGAAGGGTTTCACACTCTCGACCAACTTCACCTCCGAATTCTGTCTGCTGTTGGGTTGGATTTCCGGCCTGAAGTCATACAAGTCCTCGCGGTCATCAGCGCACATATTGTGCTCGATGTTCCTGAAACTGAACATCTGCTGGGTCTGCAGTCGGGAGATCTGTGTTTAATTCTACCCGACCTGCATTCTGTGGTGAATATCCCGGACGAAGAGAATGGCGGGAAGGTTCATGTGTATCATGTGTCGTTGCTGGATTTTCTTCAGAATCCTTCGCGATCGGGTCTATCTTATTTCGGGGGTCGTCAGTTCCGCAGAGGATCGGGCTTGGACTTGAGCCCTGACCCGCGACAACACTATCACGTCATATGCGTGACCATCCAAAGCACCGCCTGTGGCATTACTGCATCCTTTTTGTCCGGTCGGCTGAATGCGCAATACATTCTCTGTCTTTCCGCCCATCGCTGCTATTATGCACCTAGTTTTTGGATATGTTGCCTTCGGGAGTATTACGGAGGGCCATGAATGCCGGGATTTTTATGACATGTACTTCAAATGTAGAATTTAGAATTCAGAAAGGAAAATTTGGTGCCGTCAGGATGTAGAATGGATTTGAAGCAGAGGTCGCATAAAAAATGCCGGTATTTCCAGAGTACAGAGGCGACGGGACCGAACCAATCGTGCTCGCGTACATTCATTCCCCCTTGGGTAAGCCATTGGAGCTCATTAACGACTGATTGTTCAGAAAAGAACATGAAATCAAGGGCTTTGGTCTCGGTCAACAACCCTATTTATACCATTTGTTCCTCCTTTAAGCCATGCTTTGCGAGCCTCTCATATTGCACTCGATGACCACCGCAACACCGTCACCTACGTTTTGCCTGACCGATGGCGTTTGGAACAAGAATCAAGCCCGCACGATCGTTCTGCGCCGACGCGGTGTTGATGGCGTCCTCGAGGGATAGATGCACCTTCCCACCAGCCCCCGTCTTGGTCTTCCGCGAGCGGTTGCCGCCTTTCCGGTACTTCCCGTCCCGGTCACTTGCGCTCGCCGCCAGCGCGTTCTCCTTCTCTCCTCCCGCTGTCGGCATCGGCGGCACACTCACGTAGTCCAAGAGCTCGCGCTTTCTCTTCCTCGAGATGGGATTGGCGAGGGGCGGAAGGTACTACTCCGCTTCGACGTGAGTTTCGTTCTCCATCTCGCTACAGCGATCACTAAATCATACTGTAAGCGCTTCGAGTCTGGCGCTCAGCATTCCTCGATTCTCGAACCTTTTGTATATGCTCAGAAAGGAGATACTGGCGAGGTGTCAGCAAACTGGATAAGCACAAACAGGAATGCTGCGGACCTTCGAGGAACGTTGGACGTCGTAGACTTGAGAAGTGTTCGCGACAAATGCGGCACCGCCACATCACGTCATCCATGGAAAGTCACGTTTGATGCCCCGGACTTTGCCGAAAGTCATGTCGACTTACAATGTACAGCTGGGAGGAGAGATGCTACTAGGAATCCGCTGTGGCGCAGAATGCTCGCGAAGCTGAGCAGATCGGTCTGGACCCCGCACAGCCATACATTACCCCCTGAGCTAGGTCGCAAAGTACAAGTGTGGTGACTTCGGGCGCTGCCCCAGAGTCTTCTGCCACTCCCAGCCCCTCCTCCCCGTTGGCCTTGTCGACGTCCCCTTCGAGAAGTCCGTCAAGCTCTACTGCGGCCGCCTGCGAGGACATCTACTCCCCGAAGTCCTCCCGTTCCAACTCCATCGACGGCGCGTACTTCGGCACGACGTTTCCGCATCTCTTGTACCTTGTGTATCCCTCGCTTATGCCGCTGAAGACGGGCCCGCCCGTGGACACGCCGGAGATCGCGAGGGTGGGAGCGTCTGATGTCAAGTTCCTGGGCTGGGAACAAGGCCCGGAGACCACGGGCATGGTGGGCGGTGATGAGGGCAGCGCAGCTAGCGTGACCCTCAGGACGGCCAGCTACTGCCAGCGCGTCTACGGATTCAGGCTGAACGAGACAGCTAAGCTATGTACGACGGAGGCAGGAGGCGATGTATGATGGTGAGATTTGATCCTGTCCTCTCCACGCCACAGTGACGCTGATGTCTTGTAGGTGGCGAGGGTGGAAGAGTTGCCAGTTCTGACGACAACTTTCTGTCACTGTAAGCCTGTATTACTCTGAATGCCATATTGTTCCACAAGATAGGCGTCATTCATTTCCATCCAATGTCTTGTCAATGTCATTGAGATTACGGACATAAGAGGAATTAGGGGATGGTTTGCAGTAGCACTGAGTTGCTAAGAGACTTGCTTTAGGGCAAACGAATGCCTAAGAGCGCGTACATTCACAGGTATTTACATACAACTAGAAGGTTCTTAGTGCGAGCTCAGGAGAGGCGAGGCACAAGTCTCCCTGAGTGGAAGACAAGGGCAGCGAGGAGCGAGATTAGATAGCATGTATGCATACAAGTGATCATCTCATCTTGATGCGCTCCATTCGCGTCCTCTTTCACCCCACGCGTTCTCGCTCAATCCTCTCCCTCAAACACCTCTTTTCGAGTCTATGGCGCCACTCAAATCCATATGCGGTCTGGATCTACCTCTTGACGAGAGTTTCGACACGCCTTGGAGGAAGACACCCCCCCGACATGGCGATCCCAGACGACATGCTACTCCAAGAACGGAACCAATACAATTACGACGCGGAGATGCACAACCGCGCTAGCATCAGCACCACCAGAGCCTACGAACTGAGCCTGAAACAGGGCTTCAGTACGACCGCGAAGGACGTCGGCGCGAAGCTTCGAGCATACTATGGCTACAAAGAAGATGAAATGCAGAGAATGGTGGACGATCCCGAGCTCTGCACGCACGTCTTAGCGCCTATCCCACCGACGCTATACTCTTGCATCCTCGACGCGTGAAGGACTAAGATGAAGGCTGAGGAGGCGAAGAAGGAAGCTGAGAAACAGGCGAAGGATAAGCCTTCGAAGCTCGCGGGGAGCATGATAGTGTTTAACGTCGCTCACGTTAACGCGCTGACCCGCCCCCCAGTCTCCATCCCCGCCCTCTTCCTAGCCGCGCTGAAGTACAAGATGCATCCTTCCATTTTCTGGTTCTCAGACGAACACTTGCGTTTCGCGACCGAGCATCCAGGTAAACTTCCTACCAAGAAGAACACCTCTATCGCCTCGGGCGACGACAAGAGCCTTTTGGACTGCGCTGCGATGGAGAAAGTCTGCGGCTCTGACGACACGTGCGGAGGCGTCTCGGTCCTGCGATGGGGTAGAATCGTCCGGCAACTTCCTCGACGCCCTGAAGGAACTCAGCGCCCGCCGACCGACGAGAACCCGTTCTCATACGCCCTCGAGATGAAGAAGCATTTCGATTTTTTCCGAGCGCTGAAGGACTTCGAGAAGGATTACGCTACCTGGTACCCGGTCGAGAGAGAGTTGCGGAACGCGATACTCAACAACACGGTGTTCGACACCGCGTACTGGAAATCCGAAGTCGGCGGCATCACCAGGGCATGGAAAGCCGCCAAGGCCCTGGCGGACGGTACCCATATAATCCCCTCGCTCAAAATGGCTGACCCGGGTCCTCGATATGCTCAAATCAAACAATTTTTTTTTATGAAGACCTGGTTTTGGCGCTAACGAGAGCAGAATAAACACAATTCTTCAGCCAAAGGCGCAGGATACTATTACATATTGGTCGGAGCTTGAATTACTCTACCTCTCGTCTGCCTGGGGCCGCTGGGTCCAAATGGCACGCTGGAGAGATGCCCCAAGGCGCCGTAACGTCGTTATGATCGTGAAGAAGCAAATCCCCGAGTGGCCAGATGGGCTTTACCTCTGGCAACTGGACTTCGTCCTCTCCATTCTCGACGACCAAGATAGTCTCTGCTGTACCGCTACAGGTGACGCAAAGTCCGCATTGTTTGCTGTTCCAATCATAGTAGCAGACATGGTTTGAGCTGACTTCTACTTCCTGCTCCTCCTTGATCTGGGTCGCAAAGCTTACCGGCTCGCTAACACTGTGGTGGTCGGAGTCCGACTCCGAGTCGCCGCCGGACGATTCGGCCACGATCTAGGACAGGGAACGGGTGTCCGGAGCTTTCTTCTTTGATTTCCCCTTGTTACGGCCGGCGGACACTTTCTTGCGCTCATCCTCGAACTCCGAAGCCGAACTCCGAAGCGACGTCCTCCCCAGCCTGCAAGAGCTCGATCGCTGCTGCCCACCAGCCGATATGACGGGGTCCGGGATCTTATGGCGGGTAGCTGCAATGGAATACGTTGAGGT
This sequence comes from Mycena olivaceomarginata, assembly GCA_029378375.1. NCBI lineage: Eukaryota > Fungi > Basidiomycota > Agaricomycetes > Agaricales > Mycenaceae > Mycena > Mycena olivaceomarginata. The sequence goes on along the minus strand of JARKIC010000146.1, from coordinate 281,351 downwards.
CCACCATTACGGTTGCAATTTCGAGAGAAACCCACCAATGTGTACGGCAGCGTCCTTGTAATTCTGATTAGTACCGCCCTTCACATCATCAAGATCCTCGCCGCCTAAAGTATATAAAGATTCCTTCGCGTAAAGCCTCTGTTTCTTCTTCCCCGCGAGTGCGACGCGTCGGATTCAGAACCGTACTTGGCGTCAAGTTACTGGAAAACATTGGGTTTAGGGAATACAAGATGTGCCTACGCTTCGCTCCGGCAATTTGGAATATCATCGAGAAGAGCAGAGGACGAAAGGTGCCGATTATCGACGGCAATGGTAGAGGAGGCCAATAAGCGGCGATATGTCTGCAAGGTGGCAAGTGCTTCCACCGCGGGGAGCATCTCAAGCGGCGAGATGCTTTTAATGTTTTCCTAATGTTACTAAAAGTCCCCAGGAAAATCCTCTGAACGAGCTACCGGAATGTTTTCCCCCCGTTTTGTACTGGTCAAAAGTCACCAATGCTTGCCTTCCACACTCCTTGTGTCAAGGATTTGCCAAAAAGTCTACCAAAATTGCCGGAATAAATCAGGAAAAAGTCCAGAGGGCACTGGAGTACATTCGACATGCATTCACCATTGAGCGCTCACATTTCAAAGATTTACGACTTGGGAATGACATCCCCCTCACAGGTATGTAGGCGACATCCGCATCCATCGAGTCACGTGATCAGCAGTGTGACAGTGTCTTCTTGCCCTTACTAGTCGGGGATGGTGGATCACACACAAAAACTAAAACCACAGAAAGGCTTAGATTAACCAACGGAACAATCCTGTGGTTCCAGATTTTCAATATCTGGTCTCAATCAAAAGTTTTTCACTTATTTTTCAAAAAATGCTCTAAAGCTTGTTTCATTACTGCATGGCTTTATGTTTTTTCTTCCGAAATTTCGCACTTCCATATAAGGAAATAACACGGTCACGTGGTTGATTGGCGACACACGGCCAAAGGCCACACCGTTCAAAGCAAAGTTTCTACCTAGGCTCTGCTGACTGTTGGGAGTGTATTTTGGCATTGAATACCAGGCTTGGTGGATGTTCCTTGTAAATTACATGTTCCCACTTGATATAATTACCACAACTGTGATTCAGACTTCAATATAAAGTTGACTGTTGTTGTGCAAAGCACTACAGCCAATGGGCTGGGAACAAGCTGCATTGCAAAGATTTGGAAGTGATTGAATCAGCTGCACTCTACTTCCTCAAGAGTCAGAGTTCACTGAAAGTTCAAGGCCATGCTGTACGTCTGCTGCCCAGAGCCCATGCAAGAGAGTCCATTGCAGGTATCTCCTGACCTTCTGAGATTCCAATCAAAAACTTTTTCTCCTTGGCTGCTCTGTCCCCCCAGCCCAAGAATCTTGAAAACCGTAATTTATTTTTGCAAAATCCGAAATTTCGCGCTTTCCCACGTTATTGTCACACATCAGTCACGTTCACGTGACTCGATGGATGCGGATGTCGCCTACTGTACTATTTCAATCAATTCGTGTTCGATTCGGAATTTTTGATACAATTAAAATCCGAAAGAAATCCGACAAATTGAGAAAAAAATATTGCTGCAATAAAAAAAAAGTGGGTGTGACGCGTGACAACGAATTGAATGAAATAGTACAGTACCTTAGGGAGATAGGTAAACTTCCCCGTTGAAGTCACTCGAAGAGTGGCCAATTCGAAGGTGTCAGAAAATATTCCGCCGGTGATTAAATTCTCTGTGCGCGGTCCAGCGGACCCATCAAACCAAGAGGCGTATTTCTCGACCGAGAAATCTGTACCCATTCCACTTTTGCACGGTCTTCAAGCAATGGGTTGCTCACGTGTCAATTTGAATGAAAAAATCCAGTATTCCGCATGCAGGATGGTTAGCAGATAACTTTCCCTGATCTAAATGAATACACTTGTCGACTGAGGAGAACTAACCCAACTACAAATGAGATCCATGTATCTCTCTCTCGTCTGGACCGAATCTACTCTATGTAGTCACAGACCGATTTAAAATGTACAGGAACTGGTCAATTAACTTGCCTTACTAAGGGCCTGATCGTGTGCACCAGAATCGCGTTAGAATTCCCTTAGATTCTAAGAATAGAATCGGCTGGGTAAGATCCGGGTTGGAGGCCCCCGAACACCCATGCTGGGCTATATAAGATAGAGTGGCACTGCATCACCGGTGCGGCATTTCATGCGGGATCGCGGCGCGAATGTCGCCCGAGTACCATCGCAGCACCGATCAATGATACATATCGTTGATGCCGCAGAACACAATGGGGGGGATTGCGATTCGACTTGCGGCATCGGCATCCTCTGGCAATCATCCGGCTACCGGGCCTGATCCGATAGAATGTAGTCCACTCTATAATTGGATTCTAATGTGATTCTAATGCGATTCTAATGGGATGAGGGCCGAGGCAAACCCAGGCCCATCCCCCCAGCAAGAGCCTTAGGAAATCCAGGTTGGAATGGGGAATTGTTTCCGAAAAGGCCCTCCAATTGTTTATGGGCCGGGGCGTACAAATGGACTCTCTGGACCGAATTGTTTGGACATTGTTTGGACAGCGGCGCTAGAATACCTCAGAGTGAATGAATGATCAAGATACACAAATTTCGGTGGCCGCAGCGGGACGGGCCACACATATCCCACTCGAGTACTCGGATGATGATGAGATGGAGTGGAACCCGGTCCACACCGTGCCGTTGCAGCGCCTTCAGTGAGTTTTCCGCCGCGGGATCATCATCCCAGTGGAATATGTGTGGCCCGTCCCGCCACGGGCACCAGAATTAGCTACAAGTATCTTGATCATTCATTCAGTCATTCTGCTAGTTACGAAGAATTCTAACGAGATGAGGCCCGCTAGAATTGCATTAGAATCCAATTATACAATGGGCTACATATTCTACAGAATCAGCCCCGGCAGGGGGATAATTGCCGGAGGGTGCCGATGCCCGCAAGGCGAATCGTAATCCCCATCATCGATCAATGCTGCAATGGTACATCCGCACCGCGATCCCGCACGAAATGCTGTGTCGGTGATGAAGTATTATTCCATAATAGCGTATTTCAGCACGGGTGTTCGGGGGCCTCCAGCCCGGATCTTACCTGGTTCATTCTATTCTTAGAATCTAAGGCAATTCTAACGAGATTCTAGTGCACCCGATCAGGCCCTTAGTTGAAAGCGATCATTCCCTTGTCCTGGTCCAATTGGCACGCAACAACATGGACCAGGAATATGGAATTTCCCTGTATATCTCCTCAAACCCAAAATTTATGCGATATATACAAAAACGAACAGCCCAACTTGCAAATGACAATGACCATGAGAGTCTGAAATGCAGTGGGCGAAAACGAGAGGAGAACATTCAAATTCTCCGGAAAAAAATACAAAAATGACTTCACAGAAGAAGGGAAACAATGTTCACGTTTCCTGTCTGAAAAATCATGACAAATCCGAACTTGGAATGCACACAAGAGTATTGTCATTCATGATGAAGACATGTCAGTACAAGACAAACATCTTGCAATTTTACATTTGGAAGAGAAAATTGACAACTACCTTAGAGACGAAGCTGAGCGCAAAAAAACTTTGTTTGAAGCTCGTTATGATATTGAAGGTGAAACTCTAAAAAAAACGCCACTGGACTCGATCTGCAAAGGGATATCATCCCAGAAATACAATAAATGAATTCAAGAAAATGGATGATGATTAACCTGTGCCTCGCTTTGAAACCCGTCCCAAACAAATGGCAAAAAACAGCACGAGATTACCATGACTCAGTCCAACACCGTGCTGTAGGTGCAGCGGGTTGTAAAGGGCCGGCGGTAGATGGTGTGCGCACGCACGAGTCGGCAGGAGGTCATGCAGAGCGCAGGAATCCGCACCGACACCATCCGCGTATCGTCCCCGGCAAATCTCAGCGTGTAGGGAGAAGATTAGAGAGCAAAAGGTGCGCACCAGTCTTTTTCTCTTTCTTTGCTTGCACACCCGCGTCCGGATAGGCCGTGTGCATGCTACACACCATAACCGCTGCCATCCGAGTGTCCTATCTCACACGTGCGTTGAACACCTGCTCCACGAGTGTGGAGGGCCAAGTCGGACCCATGTGAGAGTGTAGGCTGAACGCGGGTTTGCGCCGCTGCAGACCGTCGTGGACCGCGGGGTGCGAGTCGTAGTTCGATTGGTCTAACTAGATCCCATCAATTACGGAGCTCCGGTCCGGATTTTGACGGGATCTTGCTGGGAGGATAGCCGCCTTATATTACCAAACGGAATGGCTTTATAACGCACCCATTCTGAGGAAAATCAGCGAAGAACTGCGCAAGAAAAAAAAAAAGCGGGACAAGATGGCGCGATCTCGGCGCGAGCGGAAAGCATGGTCTCGGTGACTCCCCGGCAATGTCTGGCTCACAACCAGCAACAATAGGCGATGACCTTGGAATGCTTCTGTAGACTCAGACTCATTATCTCAAATGGTCCAAAAAATAGTAATAATAAATAAATAAATTGGATTAGATTCCTCCGGAATATAAGTACAACATATAAAAATAGCAGCTCTTCGAAGAATACATAACGCTACGGCAATCCTGCACGGAAACCTCGATAATGTCCCAATAAGGCAATTGTAGTCGCAAAGCGCTCCCTTGGCCCATCAATCAGCCATCAACGTATGTTACGCAGGACCTGGTCATATGAGCATTGAGACAGTGCATTGAGTTTCAGAAAATTACCCAGGCGCTCAGGGCCTTCCGGCGGTTCTTTGGAATACCCCGGATCTGCACATCAGGCCCTAGTAGAGCCCACGTAGGGAAGTTCTGACCCAGCTCGGGCGGGGGGTAGCAGCTGATGGGGTGCGCTCGGACGCTGGAGGGCTTCAGAGCCGTCCTTTGCTCTCGGTGCCGGAGGTTGTGCTCCACCAGCTCTCGCGGTGTCCGGAAAGTCTCCTCACAGTCTGAACGCAAGTCAACAAAGAGTGATGGACACGGGATGCGCCGAAATAGCGTACCTTGATAGCCACAATGTATTGTTTCGAGAACGTGTGAGTCGATGTGCTCAATGAGTCGTCCCCGATTGGAGAACTCTTCCCCACATCCATCCCATCGACATTTCTGAGAAGAAATTGAATCTGGACAGGGCTGGTGGTGTCATTCACACTCACAGATGGTTGGATGCATTCTTGCATGTGATTTACATACAAATGTGTGACCAGGGTCTCGGACGAATTCAAAATCGCCGTGCATCCTTGCCACCCACATGATACCTGGCATATCCGAGACAATGCTTCGAGCATAGCAGCGGCTTGCGCCCCATCTAAAGTGCAGGAGAAAACATGAAAAGAAAACAAGAAGAAAAGTTATGTTACGAACTCTCAGTGTTTGGGTAGATGCCTGACCTTGATCAGTACGGCGAATTTTCGACGATAGCTTCGTACCTAGTGCGCGCTGCCTCTTCAGCTGATCGAGGTCGATGGTTTTTTCCGCCGGTTCCATCACCTGTATTTCCACCCGTTCCTGATGCATCTTCTGCCGATACCGGTCGACAAAATCCGGTGCGCGAGGAACAAGGACATAGCAATTCAAGGGAACAGGAACCCTGGGGTGGGCAACATCATTTGATGTATCGAACCCAAGCGTCACATTGTCACAGCGGGTAGGATGTGAATGTTGCAAGTCAAGCACAGATGACTGAGTCACAGACCCCGCCGAAAGACCGTTCTCGGATCTGTTCATGAATCATCAGTCTGAGAACCTTACTATTAGGCGGCACGTGCCCTATGAGCCCCAGCTTGGTATTCGATGTGCCCGTTATACGACGGGTAATCATCGTTTTCGAGCATGTCTTCAGATAGTGCCCAAGGCCCCCCGCAACTCCGGCAGCATCGCTTGCCTTTACTTTGCTGTGGTTCCTGCAGTTTCAGCATTCTCTGCATGCTTAGCTGATGACGAAACTTACTTTGAGGGGCTTTCGCGAGGAAACAGCTTCAAAAGGGGATGATCCCGTGCAGAGGACGTCTGTCTGGCGTCGGCGTTTGCCATCTCGTTCCCCATTCAGACGAGAAATCGTGGGCACTACAGGAGGAAGCGGGCGCGTCAAGTTGTCGAGCTGGATGAAACAGTGTCACATTACTTCCAGTGTAGTCAAACAAGACTCACGAGGATATCTGACCTCCGTTTAACGTCATTGAGCATTTGAAGGACGTTGGCAGGACAGGATTGGGCGACGACCGATGGATCCGTGTAGAAACCCACGCACAAACTGAGCACTTGCCCTTCTAGCTCCTATAAAAGTAAGTTTAGTTATCTACGCCAGTACCGCAAGATTTGCAGAATGAAGGAGAAACACACCTGCTGGTTCTGAAAATCTGGAAGATTCGGCTCGCCACTGGGGGTTGTTAGCATGATCTATGAAAAAGTGTATGCCGCTACTTATCACCTTAATGCTATTGCTCTCAGACTGTCGTCATCCCAAGCGTCATCCTTGCGGTTCTCGCATGACGCGGAGTGTGGCCAAGAGGTCTGTATCGCTACCATATGGCTAAATGGCTGCTGCGGCATGGGGTGGTGGGGGGGAGGGGAGGGGCGGGGTGTCACAGCAGTGTTGTCAGTTGCTGTGCTGTTTTGCTGCAGCAGCACAGCAAGTTGCAACTGACAACTGGGTGACACGTGATGCGACGAATATCACGTGATTGACAGCACCAGACGAACCTTCGGCGAGCTTGATTAGACTCGCAACCAGTCTGTTTTAGGTAACCGAACTTTTGATCACGAGACAAGCAAGTGATCAAAATGGTTCCTAAAACGACTGGGATCATTGGTTGACGTTTTGGCGGGACCCACCAATCATGATTTCGGACTTAGGATTTTCAGCCCATCCACACCTCTTCTCTCCCCTTCCGTACTTTCAGAATGAGGCTGCTCAAGGCGCAAGTTATATAGAGAAAGTTCCTTCATTTTTCATTCTGCGTCGATGGAGCACCATTTATTTTCTGCCAAAATCCGAAACAAGTTGGTGCCATTTGACTTAGAATCGAAAACAGACCATCTTTCCCTATACAAGTTTTTACGCTTTTTTTCAAGGTGCGGAAGGTCGAAAATACGAAGTCCAAAATCGTGTTTCGCGGGATCTGCCAAAATGGCAACCAATGATCCCAGCCGCTTCGCCAACCGTGATAAGCGCAGCCACGTGCTTGGCGAACGTGGTTGGTCACGAGCCTAGAGCTTGATGATGGGAAGAGGCCGGCAAGCATTCCGTCCACGTCCTGAAACTATTGACCTAGCACAAAAACCCCGTGGAGAGCTGGAAGGGAGGGTCTGCCAGATCTCTAGGGATTCGTTTGTACAGAGTCTGTTTCGAGCTGGATACTGTACTTCACTTCACTCTCTTTATAAAATTAAGCCCTGTCCGTCTGAAGCCTTTATCCCCATAAGGTTATATTATGAGCTTCGAGCTCCCTCACCTTCGGCACACTGCGGCCAACGCCACCTATCCAATCAGCGGTTCGGCTCCGGCACATCGCCTTACTCGACCCCAGTACGGTGCCCTTACGATCGGAAGTTCATCAATTTTTGGGGTTCAACAGATCTGTCCGTCCGTCAGAAGCTTTTTAAGCTCCGCTGAGTCTCCGCTGATTGCCGTACACCGCGGCAGCTGCCCATTGGATTCCAGAGTGTCGCGAGCCCACGGGCAATGAATCATTCGGCATTGTCGGCACGTGATGTCACCCTTCTAACAAACTTTGACAGACACTGCGTGGCGCTAACATTGACAGATGGCTCCCACCACATCAAAACAAAGGCACCGCGCGCACCTATAAAAATGTACACAATGCCAAACCAATGCCACCACCTAAACACTCATTTAAGCGCCGGTTTTTTATGAAGAGGGAATATTATTGGCGCCGGTTTGGCGCTCGAATGTCAGCTTCCGAGACGCTTTAACCGGCGCCAATGGCTTACTCGCTATTTCATCAATCCTGACCAGGGAGAAAAGTCTGTAGAATACAGATTGCAATACACCGCCAGTGGTTTATCACAAACCTCAATTTCATCATATCTGACAAAAGGCTTCGCAGGCAGGTGTAATTTTATTAGAATTTTGCTATAAAACTTTCATGAATTTCATGAGGTTTTCGACCCTACCTTACTGGCATCGCCCAACACAAAAAATAATCCCAGACGATATATGGTGTGCGACACCTAGCTGCTACTAAGTACTTTCATCCTGGAAATTTCGTGGCCTCAGTTTTACTATCCCTCTAGCAAAAGTGTGATCTCCTACTTCAAAGGGATTTCAATTTAAATCAAGACTGGGTGAGCTGAAAAAATATTTCTGGGTGGATTTGGCCACATGCGGCAAGAGGTGAGCGGAAGAAAGAAAAGTGATATCATGCTCCAAATGAAGTCTTCTATGCCCTAAACATGTATCCTGAAAAAATCAAATTTTTCTGTTCGGTGGTTGTTTCTGGGTGAGTGGTGAAAGCCTTATTTGACTTTTATCTCGACCGTCAGGTATCGTAAAAATGTGGGGTAAAATCCAGTGCATAGCTCTACCCACCTATTATGCGGGCGGCTAGCATATTTTCGGCCCTTCAGTGTTGCTCCTTCCAGAGCTACAATGCTTGCATCAAAAGTATGGTAATAATCACCAATACGATCATTATCGGTTAGGCACGGCAACGCGGCCCTTTTTCGGCATAAAAAGTACATGGGCAGCTCGGGAGCCTGCACGAATGGGGGGGTCTAAGATATCAGTGGGCTTCCCTAGGGCCTGGAGAGCAAGGAAACTCGAAAATACTGGAAGACCGGTCCGATCGCCGGAGGGAGCATGATATTCTGACCGACAAGGGCGCCCACCTCTTGACATGCGGGTGAAAAAAATGAAAAAAAGTGGGCATGTCAATTTTTTTTTCTCCACCCCTAATTTTGGTGGCTGGTGATGTGCGCATAGCAAAATTTAAAACTATTATGACCATTTTGGCTATCAAAGCTTGCTACCAGATCTAAGGGGAAAGTACTTTGGAATCTGCTTTGGCCTTGGGATTAGGGGACACCTGCTTGCGCCATAGAATATTTTGCAGTGATTCGAGATCTCTTCAAGATGTGTGCCCTGATAGGATCGTGTTTGCTTTCAAAATATTCTACAGTAGTGTTGAGCATCGAATCCTGCAAGAAGTCAAGCAAGCTAACAAAACACTCAAAATGACGACATTGCACTGCACATATCCCTCAGTCATGTCTCTCCGTTCGTCCTATTATCTGTATTCTCATGCAAACAGCTGTAAATCCAGGGTTTTTATATTTTTGAATTTCTGTGATCAACCAAGGGGGAGGGGGACCGCGGAGCGGTCCCCCGAGCGCTTGTTTTCATTCAAATCGACAGGGGGTGTGATGTGTGACCCATTTTACCTATTCGACATTTCGGCAGCGGCCAAATTTTTGCGTGACACCCACAAAATTTCAGCATTTAAACTGAAAATTTTGTCTTTTTTGCACTTGTTGGGCAGTTCGGGGACCTGCGTGACCGCTTGGAGGTTCGACAGAGGCCCGAGTGACGCGTGATCTCGACCGAATTTCGTGATCGACAGAGGGGTGCATGACGCGTGACTACCAATTTGAAGGAAAAAGTACAGTAAAGCACATTGAGGACCGGATTGATATCTTCAATCGCAGCCCTTTAGCCCAGCGGCTCAACGAGGAGCACACAGTCCGGTCGACACTCAGAATATTGAAGGGCATGCACGGCGACCACGCTTCCACCGAGAAGGGCTCAGCCAAGGGTTTACACGGGCACAAGCTCAACGCGGCTATTAGAGACCTCGGGGAGGAAGTACTTCTTGCGAAGTCATTTTCCGATCTCGTGCTCTATGTCGGGGCTTGGAACGGCAAGAAGATTGCTGAAGCAGGGGGGATCGAGGGGTGGGAGGCCATCACTGATTTGGAGAAAGCCGAGTGCGATGCGAAGCTTATGAAGGAAATGATTGTGGTGTTGGGAAAGGAAGCCTATGATGCGCTGTCACCGCCGGATCGCCGGACGCTCGAGCTATTCATTTGGTCCGGTGCTGCATGCACAAGGACCTGAATAGCTTCAAGGGTGGGAACACCGAGATGATGTTGGGATGGGAGAGCCTTGACACTGAAGTTTTTGAAGTCGTGCCAAGTCACCACATGCACGGCGGCTTTCCCCGTTCATTTGTACTAGCACGTAGCTGAACGTGGGACTCCGGATCCTGGGGATCATCTTGTGTAGCCCGTCCAACTTGTTTCCGGGCCTCCGCTGCAACAAGTTTCAACGCCCATGTAGACATAGATGGACGAGCATGGTGGATGGCATCTGCTTCAAGCTTGGTTGAAAACATTAGCTCTCGCTCTTTCCAAACCCATGGTGGTCAGGGATGCCGATCGGCCAGTGACAGAAGCCTAGCCACTTGGGTGGTTATGCAACGTCTGTTTTAACTGATCCAACTCAAAGATTACCGAGAAAATTCCGTGCAGGCGCAGCCGAGCGAAGGGAAGAAGAAGAAAAAGTTCAATTCGGCAGAGAATATTTTTCATCCTGCACTGTTACTTCCTTCTTTCTTTACGGCACGATTAATGAACAAAGAACGCCCGGTAATCAGGCTCACTACTCGAACTGCTCCAGCCTAACCACCTGCCTATGCCAAAATGAGATCGCGTCCTAGGGAACAGCAACAAAAGTCACCTATCACGAGTCGCCTCCTGCCACCGCTGCAACTTCGCTGTCTCGTGCAACTGAAAGCCGTAGATGCGTGGGCGGTATCGTTCCATCCCTAGCGCCATCCTCGTTGTCGCCTCCGTGGTGACATCTAGAAGATTTTCGGATAAGCCAGGCCTGTGGGCAGGAGGACCGGTCTTCGGGGGAATGAGCGCAGGGCACATAAGGTACAGAAGATGCGGGAACGTCGTGCCGAAGTACGCGCCGTCGATGGAGCCATGACGGGAGGAGTTGGGGGAGTAAAGGTCCTCGCAGCGGCCACAGTAGAGTTTGACCGTCCTTTCGAACGGTACATCGACGAGGCCGACGGGAAGGAGGGACTGGGACTGGCACAGGACTCGAGGGCAGCGGCGGAAGTCACCACCCTTGTACTTCTTGACCTAAGGAGCTCGTCAGTTGACGATGATGGTCTGACCAGCAGCGGTTACGATCCACCTGGCGTGGATGAGGCCATACAGAACCTCCGCCTGAACATTCAAGTACTCTCGCGACTCATGCCCGTCTGCGGACGCTTCTCAGAAAGGATTCAGGATGACAAAGGAACTTGAAAGAAGGCGCACCAAGCTGGTCCATTATGAGATTCAGCGCTTGGGCATAGTCAGCTACCTGGGCATTCAGGCCCGTAAGATTAAACCGGTCGAGAATGAAGTCTTCGTCGACCTCGCAGAAGTACTCGTTCCCTTTGGAGGAGAGAAACCAAGATATCCATTATATATATGCTCAGAGAGATCGACATCACAGCAAAGGTGACTGACGTCCTCACCCGTTTTGGGGGCGTCAATTCTGTCACGTCACGCATGGAGTGCCGCCCCCACAGATTTTAGTCAAGCATTAATTTTGGTGCAGATTTTCAGAACCTCGCTATAAATTGCTGAAAGTGTTATATATTGTTACACAGAGAGAAAACACAATCTCAGCATGTACCGAGTGAGAGATTTGGATAATAGTTAGTACAATGCTGGTTGAAAACTTAGCATATAATCATCTTCCAATGTTCACGACTCGCTCCGTAATGGACCTTTATTCCCTCTAAACAATGTTATAAGTGCCGATGTGCGTCAAGCGATACAGCGAGAAACTTGTGCCTGATGTGCATTTTGAACAACTGAGAGTTGGAAAGTAAGCTCTGCTCTGATGCTGGAATGCGGCAGATGCATCTGCCGGCGGCGTTGGCCATTTCCTCCGCACTGCGGGTGGCCTCGACTATTAAACTGACAAATGAAATATACAAGTGAACTGGAAATGCTCTAGATTATCTTGTTGTACCGTTGAATGAACTTGAATTATTCGTTTTGAACCGTGGCAACGTCACGGTTGAGGCCCGGGAGCGGAGATTGATCGGCCAATCGAAACACAAACAAATATTGTCCGACCGTAAAACATTTTCTATACACTCAAACTGACCATAATATAGTGAACCGGTGACTGAACAATAGTCCTATGCCTTCCCGTCATATTTGATCCCGAATCCATGGATCTGGATGATACTATTGAAGGTAACTCTAGTTGCTAAAAAAGCAACAAGGATGCATATGTATTTGACCCAGGGCATGCAAAATACCTTGAGCAAGCAACATAATATTTTAGTCATAAACTATTCATCGTGAGTGGCGCCCTTAGTGACGCCAGATTGACGCCAACATGTCACACTGACACCTTGTCACATATGAACTGACGCCCCCCACATTTGGACTGCCACTCCCCGCCCTCAAACGTGACGCCCCCAGTGACACCTCTTTGCCGCCCTGTGCTGCCCCCACTGCCGCCCTTTGACGCCCCCTTGACACCCCTTGACGCCCCAATTTGACGCCATCTGACGCCCCCGATAATTGCGCGCATGATTTGGACTCAACTTCACTCGTATGCCCGAGATATTTATCTACATAAGGTGGAGGACGTGGGAACCCAGCACCTTTAGTCAGCCGTTACTGTAACGCGTGACGTCACGCGTCACGGTTTCAAATTTCGGATGTTTGAAAAAAAATTCAATTAAAATCAAGCCAAAATGACAGAGGAAAAATTTATATATTGAGTTCAGTCTTAATTTCTCTAACTACATCTGGTGGCAACATCCTATGGCTTTTGTATTCCCTTTTAAGAGACTGAAGTTCTGACTGGGTGAATCCAGTGGTCTTTCCATAGCTTTTATACTTCTTGTCAACATGGGAAATATGTGATCCATCCAGGCCATGTGCATATACTGAAATGAACCATGCCGCTCTATTTGCATAACGAAGAATGGACAAGAAGTTTGGCACATCATCAAGGCACCTTTTGACATTCACTCTCATCTCTCCCATGTTACTGGTCCTGGGACTTTTGCGATATTTGAACTTTACTGCACCCCAGTACATCTCAATGAAGTTGAGTTCACAGTGGTATTTGGGATAAAAATCAAAATATGTCCCCGGCTCTCAATAAGTTCCTGAAGTGCAGATTTCTGGTTTGCAAAATCTGGTTGGTGAAAGAGAATCCGCCGACAGCAACAGTCAGTTACCCCCTTCTGACATTTGAAACCAGGGCATTGGGCCAAGAGCCCATCTCTCCAAAGGTTGTGTTCTTTTAAGATTTGTTCCATTCCCTTAAACCAGCCTGGCATTGTAGGGTGGTCCTCAGGCCAATAAAAATCTTGAGGTGGCAAATTGGGTGGAGAGCCTTTGCGCATCCGAACAGTTTGTCCCCATATTGCACTTGGACCTCTCTTGTATCCAGGCTCTCAGTCTCTGACTGAGTAGTGTTTTCTGGTGTGGTTTCTCTGCTAGATGCTTTATCTAGAGACTAGGATCAGAAAGATAGGGGCCTTGTAAGATTGGACACACTTCTGAGTGCTGCACTCCCTTTTTGTGCATTAGCTATGTTTGCTTTCTTCTTTCTTGATTGTCTGCCCATTGGTCTTGAGTGTAGGAATGAGAGAGTTGTGGAACGAGTGGTTTGCGCAGCCTAAACGAGGCTGCAATGCGGCCGCAACGTGTTTCCCAAGTTGTGGGAAAGGTCACGTGCTTGATTACATAATCATTTCAAAATTTTGCTTTTTCAAAGCAAACCTTGCGCCAAATGAAATTATAATGTGATTGGTACATTATTTCCAAAAAAGGAAAGAACTGCTTATTTCACCCTCATGGTGAAGATTTTCAAGGAAATCTTCCCCAAGAACTTCTTGTATTACTTATTAGAGCATTTCTTGGGAGCTAGAATCTCCCTATATGCCCTTGTTTCACTGGAATAAAAGTTGTCACACTCTGCTTATGTAAAGGTGCTGGGTTCCCACGACCTCCACCTTATTTGGATTTCAATCCACTCACGCCGCCGAGATAATTACGTGCATGATTTTGACTAGATTCATTTAGACTATATGCCACTCGTTTAGGCCCATTTCTGAGTCGAATCACTCCAAATAAAATTGTGGCATGAAATTTGAGTGATTTCAGGGATTATTGCACAATTTAAGTCATATGAAATCGGTTGTGTTGCCCTAGAATGGAATAATCGAAGTAACTGTCTTGCGTTTTGGCGTCATGGCTGCGCGGACCAAGCGAGGAACGGCCGTGACGCGTTACCTCAGGAAAAAGCCAAATTGCTATGGGCTGCCACATAGACCTGCATAGACACCCATAGTGGCCATAGAGGCCATAGAGGCCATAGCAACGTTGCTATGGCGTCTATGAGTGTCTATGTGGGTCTATGTAACTGCCCATAGAGCCCATAGCAATTCGGTTTTTCCTGATGCTACTGGGTCACTCAAATGATCCGCGTCCTTGGCCGCGTCGCCGTGCACGCGTTTCGTGCCAGAACTCTCCCAAAATGTAGGAGTGTGTATCTAAGAGGTATATACATCATTTCTAATTTTCAGAATGTGCGGAAACAATTTATTTCTAGCACCTGGATGTCTGATGAGTCCTTAACAAAAAAATCAGGAAACTAGCATCGCACCAGTATTCAATGGCAGCTGCCTCCGACCGGAAGTACCTGTAGGCTAGATGAGTCCCCCGGAAGACTGCAGTAAACTATTATCGCACTATATGGGTGATGCCGGGTGCCACTTATGTCGTGAACGCTCCGTTGCACTCCAAGGGATGGTAGGTGTGAGGTATTGCTGCGATTGTGGGTTATCGATGTGCCTTCGGGGTTGGAATGGTCTGGAATGCGTGCTAGATTATCACGACCGCTCGTGATAGCCAAGGGTTGTTGGCGCTCGATATTCCGGTCACCGGTAACCCACTGCCAGGCCCATCCTCAACAGACTACACCGAGCTCTGCGCTGCACGGCGCCAAGAAGATACCACGAATGTGTAACGCCCGAACTCATGGTCAAACGCAAGTCACACCAGAGATGTTAGGCTACGCTTGCGCGCAGGTAAGCCCATGCGTTCATTGCTATGCCATCTTCCGACCTACATGGTACAGGCCCGCACGCTCATATCAACGTCCGACCGGACACACAAGGATGGGAAGTATAACTACGAGAAGCTCTTCGCAAATGTTGTTGAACTATTCGAGGCGGATGAGGCAGATACGTGGGCTGTGGAGACCCTCGAGTGGCTGACACGGTGCGCTCTTCCATCGGGTCCAAGTCAGCGAACTGAATGGCAAACAGCGGCGTCTTCAATTCTGGTGAAGACGCGTCGGATGTGGACGATAGCTCCGAAGACGAAGAGTCCGCGCCGGCGTCTATCGTTGCCCGTCGGGCTGCTCGTCGTGGTGTTTCCTCCACACCGTCCACCTAGGTACGCGACCAGTTTTTACTGTGCCATGTATTCATTTCTTTCTCCTTCGAGGTCATCCATCGTGTTCCGTCTTTCTTTGATGGTGAGTCGTTTACGTTTGTATCCTTATTCACGGCTCAATGTCGCGCTTCAGCTTTAGTGCAAGGGCCTTCTCTCTTAAGTCGCCGTCTTTGCTGAGACATGAATTAGTGACTGACCTTGATCTTTATCATGGGCAGAGTCAATCTTACATCGACAACAGCTTCGAGAATTGCAATTCTCTGTTTCCTCAGGTGCATCAGGTAATTTTTGAGCTGAAAGGACATGTGAAGTGGTCAGTGGCAGATGAATAATTATTGAGGTCAATGACATGCCCCGTCGTGCAAGGGGCCTGAAGCACAGTCAATAGGTGTGTGCAAATGTCGATTCAGCCATGATCCGGAACAGTATGGGGTCGAATCATTTTTATACATGTCCTGGGTATTGGAATAAGTTGATAGAGAGGCTTCTCATGTCAAAGAAAGATAAAACTCAGGAACACGGAGCATGGAGAAAGAACAAAAGGGTGAGAGAGTATCAAGGGGTGGCCAGAATCACGCATCAATTAATGGAGAGGGCTTAACCCTTGAAGCCACTGTCCGTTTATTATTTGCTGGGGATTAAAAGCTGTTATGCTCTAGTGTAAAGGAGCCGAGAGAGAGGTTTCATGTCGATCAAGCAGAGAGAGCAAAGGGGCGCAAGTATTTCAAAGGGTGGAGCTTGCAAGAGCGCGCCAATTTCTGGAGGTGGTGTTGCCATAGATGGACGGCCCATTTCTTATTGGTTGCGGATTCAGAGTTGTTGCGGTCCAGACTATTGGAAAGTAAATTTCCCAGAATGAAAAAACTTCCGAGATGTTTCAAGGAACAAAGGGCGGCGAATTCCATGGGAGTTGGAGCCCAGGGACACCAAGCTGGAAGTTGATGCGGAAAGCCGATTGCCGAAGGCTGTTCGTGTCGCGGCTGGTCGCTGTCTTGGAGTCGACTTGGTGCTCCCAAAGGAATCCGCGGTTGGGTTTATCTTCAATCCAGTTGTTGGATTATGTTTTTCAGGTTTGAGTTCTACGTTGTCTTGATGGATCCACAATTGTTTCGCTCATAGCAGTTAACCAGCAAGTAAACAACCGAGGTTGTGCCATTGTGGTCTGGATAGATATGGCAGCGGTGACTGGCCACTGAATGGGGTCCAATATAGCAAGCGCGGTTCTATGCAGAAACCAAAGCTTCCCAGGTGATAAAACAGGCAAGACCCAGCGCGATCTAAAGAAAATGAAAGTCCAAAATCGGATTTCGAGGGATCCAGGGAAACGGTTGGCTCAAAGATATCAGCTAACCGAATATGGTCAAGAGCTGAGGCAAAATGAAGTTCGGAAAGATCCGGAATGTCCCTGCTCGCCAGCGGGGCAAGAAGATGGAAGGCGGAAAAAAGAAACAAAAGAGCCAGAACTTCGGGTTGATGGAACAAATATGAACAATGCGATTAGGGGCATCCGAGTAAATGGTTAATATAATATACGAGTAATAATCAACCGCTTTCTTCAAAACATGAGGTTTAAAATCAATTTCATTCATACACAGGTAAAAGGGCGTCGAAGATTCTGCCATGGCCACTCCCGCACTCACCCAGCATGACGAACAAAACGGTCCTGTGTTCACCATCTTTCAATCCTCTATGAAACCATAAACTCAATTTTTCAGAAAACCACAAATTATTTTATTACGCAACAACCATGCGCATAAGATATGGGTTAAACTGTGGCTAGACTCATGAATCGACGAAAGTTCGTGCTGACAATTTGAAACAATTCCACCCAGAAATGAGCTCAAACGAGCCCAAATGGCCGCGGCCATTTCTTTTGCCGCCACTGTATAATACACCGGATGGTCGGTTCCATAGTGAGACACGGGGTTTAAAATGGCATTGTGAGGCACGGGATTGAAATTGCCATTGTGGGGCACGGGGTTCATTATGTCATTGTGGGCCATGGGGTTCAAAATGTCATTGTGAGGCACAGGGTTCAGAATAGCGTACGGGATTCTTATTATTTTCGCACTGCTCACCAACATCGTGTAGAGAGACGGCAACTTGTCAACCTGCGCATTTGTATCATCGAATCTGGGCAGCTGCGCAGCTTTTGAACATCGCACTGCGGACGGTTGTCGCGTCGATTATTATTGATTTTTTTCCGGGATCAACCCGCCTCGCGCCCATCCCAACTTCGATGCTCCGGAAACTCTCTGTGCAGCTCCGAGGTATTACGCGTTCCAAGGCTGTGCAGCTTCAGGAAGACGACGGTGGGCCGTCCCTTCTTATTTTCTGTCGTGCATAATCCATGCAGTCAGTTGCACCTCCATCTATGACTCTCGGCACACGCCATGGGTCGCGCCGTGGGGGCGTGACAGATGGCCGGGGTTCCCTGCCACTATCACATTCCAATTTCCGACAGCGTTGTAAACGTCAGTATGAAACTCTCGAAAATTTCCTTGACTATTCACTGACTCTCAAATTCTTGCTTTTTTGCGCATTCACTTCCACATTCGACCCATTCCTCAATATCTTTTTCCTCTGCTGCGGGGCCTCTGCTATATTCAACAATGAAATCCATTCTTTTCCAAGCTCCTATGCCTGCTTATGTATGCCGAACCTAAACACATCAATAGCGTTGCTTTCAATGTCTGCGTCTGCTCGCACCATGCAACAGTTTTTGTTTCGCCTTCTCAATACTCGTTATGCCGTTCGAGAGCATAATAACGGTGCTTCTCTCCTCATTGGGAAGCTCTGCGATTTCTTATCTGCACCCCCAGACGATCTATTCGCTCAGATTTCAATGTTTTTGGGTGTCGAAGTGCAGAACACGTCCCCCGCTATCAATAGTGCTTAGAAAGACCTAGATTTTCGATATGATGTACCTTTAGATATTCCGAAGGGCCCCAACCACCGGGATAGTGAATGTTTGAAGTAATTAAAATTCACTATTCCGGTGGTTTAAAACGATGGTGCTCGATTGTGGTACCAACAAGCATATTATTTTGGGAGGAAATCTGTATTCAAAAGAAAGTATTTGGAAGTACACAGTACGAAGGAAAACTTTGGGAAACTAGTCGGATTTAGGAGTCATGACGTCGTAGAGTGGACTCAAGTGGAGACACATCAGGAAACCATTGCTAACCTCGAGAATGTTCTGAATATTCGAGATTATCCTGAACACTAGGAATAACTCGCCAAGCTAAAGCATCTGGAAAAATGTCTGGATAATCGAAGGGGTGAGAGATTTGGCGCCAATCAAAAGTCGATTCAGCCTCGGCCGGGGGAATATATTTTGGATAAATCGCCCAGGGTTCGCTCAAACTAGGGATTGGACCTGAAACGCCGTATTCGATGGGGGAGGTCCAACCAGATAGCGCGCTTTCAACAACTCTCAGTCGTCGATCAAGATTGAGAAGTGACGGATTCATCGTGGCTGTGGTGAGTGATAGATGTTAGACAAAATAGGATTGCATACCCGGCATCTGTTCATCTACCAAAAGCTGGAGTTTTCTTCGATCTAGAAGATCTCGTCCGAGAGTTGGCTTCGGGATAGGTACACTGGGTGTTTCTTCTCCTACAAAAGATGAAATACCATTCCTCATAAAGTTTATCGCTTACGTGCAGTGTTCGCATGAAGGAGCACGATCACATCGTATCTTCTTCTCCCAATATCTCAAGCAAGCCTATCTCATATTTAATGATGCAATATGTTGAATTTGAGGCACATACTGGTGTCCGCCGGCACTGAACTTTGGGCATGATCAGAGGAGCTGTAAAACCGGGACAGTATACTGTCCCATTTATACTACCAGTGCAGGTTTGTGCATTTTACACTGCCCACAACCGGGGCCGAGGCAGACTGTGGATCCGCCTTTTGCCTTCGGCTTCTTGGGTTTATGTACTTTAGACCGCCAATCACCCGAGTCGAAAGGAAATGGTGGATCCGGGCTTCGTGGAGCTTACAGTATTTGTGGAAAGTTGGCAAGGCTTGCTTTGCATCCCTCGCTGTCGGGGAGCGCAAAAACAACAAAAAAACGAAGGCACAAACACCGTAAATTCCAAATATCCTCCACCGCAGTGTACTCGCGTCTACCTGCCGACATCCAGACCAATTCAATATTTGGGACCATATTTGTAGAATTATTTGTGGATTGAACGTCGCTCGGAAGCCGAAGCGTTTCCAAAGCACACACAGCACGAGCTCCACATGCCGATCCACAAATACCAACAATACCTGGTCCGTGGATGCTTTTATCAGTGTGCCAGCAAATCCGGTGTATCGGAAGGGTTCGCAATGTAAGTGAGACGCGACCGGCGCTGAGCTCCAACAGAACAGAAGGTGAACAAAATGATCCAGACGCAGCTCGTGGGTTGCAAATGGGGCTGTGCTGGAATTTTGGATAGTATTTGTGGAGGAAAAATCTGAATTGTGGCGTGGATTTGTTGAAGCCGTGGATCTCGTCGACACAACAAACTTCGCTCCGTCCCACAGATATTGTCCACAAATCAAATCCGCAAATGCTTTTCCCGGGTTCCTATCCGTCAATGTCGTAAATCCACAAATGCTGTTCCAGGGCCTTCCAAATCGACAATCCAAATACAGTACCTCCACGCGTTGTTTGGACATATACTGACTTGTTGGGGCTGAAGAGAACGGCCTTTATGAGGACCTGAGAAGCATACATCAGGAAAAAGTATTTTCCTACATTGCGACAAGCAAAAGTTGATTGCGCCGATAGCACCGGTAGCCTCTTGATGCCGCTCAGTAGCCCTCCGTAGCCCTTGTAGCCGTACACCAAAGATCAGTAGCGGCTGATAGCCGCAAGCCCCGGATTGATAGCGCCGTATAACCGCAATCTGACAAGCTCCCTTGATCTGCTAGGCTCGTCCCCATCCGGTATCCAGCAAAATAAAGACAAATTGCATCACTCGCTAAAGCTCGGACAAGGCTGGATACCGTTAACGATGATCTCCCCTGTTGTGCACTCTTTGTCTGATTGTTGGCCTTGTTTGTGTGATTTTAGTAATTCAGGCTTACGTCCCCGTCTCTGACTGAGATCCTTCGTTAACGTCGACTGGTTCACGAGTCTACACCGCCAAAGTGCCGTCAGGCTGTCTCCAGGTGAGATCGTCAGCTGGATCCCAGATAACACGTCAGCTGAGCCCAGCTGCGAGAGGAATGGAATCCAGCTGGATGGTCCAGGCCAAACTCCAGCTGGCGAGAGGATGGAAAATTAGCTGGAGGTTGAGTTTCGCTTCCAGGTGTGGGGCGGCCGGTGCGATAAAAGTAAAAAAAATAAAACTACTGCCCGATACATCAATTTTAGTTTAAAAAATCATCGCCAGAATTGAACTCTTCTTCGTCAGAATCTCCATCCCCATTTCCCTCCGAGTCGCTGGACTCCGACTCCTCCGCCTTAATCGCGCGAGCAGAGCGCTTAATTTTGCGTTGCGAACGGCCCGCCGCAAGACCAATCATGGTGGAACCGGACACAACTGTCCTCGCGGCGGCAGTGGTACGGGATTTTGGCGCCCTTGAACGAGGAGCTGCCTGCGGAATCCGGCCACGTTTACGAGGCCTCTGTTCCGCCTCGTCATCGTCGCTTGATACCGCGGTTTGGCGTGGTCGTTTATGGGCGGCGGCTTCCTTTCGTTTTGTTGCTTTTGTGGCCCCGAGTTTCCCGAAGGCGAGCAGAGAATTCATCGTGTTTCGCCCTCCTGTCCTCAAACAAAGCAACAGGTGCCCATAGGTCGCGTGAAAACTGTGGCGCGGACAAGGTGAGAGTTGTGGAAGCCGTGAGTGTTGATAACAAAGCGGTCAAGTGGGGCATGGACGATAAAATGCTCGATTTTATCGGATTCAACACGTTCTTGCATAACGGGACGGACGCCCGTGGCTTCGCATCCCGCTGAAAAACAGTCATGCTGAGTGTTGAAGTCGAATTTTATATTCTGGACACTGTCAGCGTGTGCACCGATAACAAGACGACACGGTACCTTTGCGGGGAGGATTGAAAACGTGATTTCATCGTCACGGCGTGCGAGAACGGGCATCCCATAACGTGAGTGCCGGCCTCCTATTATTTGGAAAAGTTCAACCACAACAATAGCTTTGCCTGATTGGTTGCAGAGGATGTCAGACAGACGCCCGCAAATTATTGAATTCTGTCGTGCCGTGAGTAATACAACTCCAAAATTTAAATTTGAGGGCGAATTCGACTTGCCGTGTCCGAATGCGAGTTTGCAAATATCCAAGTGCCTATAAAACATTCATCGAGGGACTCAGAGACAACAGTCTTGCATCTCATCCACTCGCTGTTGCCGTTATAGTCTCCAAAATTGAGTGCACGAGCAGCGTTGGTGGTCTTGAGTAACTCGACAGGCCGTGTTCGAATCCCACGTTTCAACGGCGCCAGCTTTGTATCGCCTAGATTTTATGTGAGAATTAACTGATCTTTGCAAGGGAAATAACATATACCATGCTTCAGCTGTTTCTTCTCCGGCGTCCATCCAACAAGTCTTTGCAGTATTGGGTGCTTCTCAATGAAATGACGGACACCCGAACCGGCGCCGTGCCAGTCTCCAGTGCTCTTGGACATCCACCTGCCTCCGGTTAATTGGTGCTTGACTGTTTCTTGTCGCCCGAATTGAATTGCGATGTCCCGGCTTGGGGCGAGGTGGTTAGAGTAGATCGAGCAATAACGAAACACAGCGTTGAAACTCTCGAAGATTTCCGTAGCCATTGCAATGAGGGGTCCGAGTTGAATGGCGTCGAAGTCGATGTGCGTGAGCAGGTGGTATTTGATCTTGGTCATAATTTTTGAAGGATCTATTTGTGCGACAGCATCGAGGACATTTGCGACCGCAATTTTGAGGTCGTTCTAAACATGTGTGTGCGTGTAAGAAAAAAGAAGGAGCCAAGCGACACAAATACCCGATATTGGGCGAGGTCCCGAATTTCGGGGACCCACAACAGCGCCGAGAGCTCTCCGACCGCTTTCCACGCAGTAAATTGGTCCTCAGTGACGAGATCGTGCAGGTGGAAGACAGCGGTTTGGATAATTGTTTTAAATTGCCGACCGATGAGAGATCCGGCGTACTGCATGATATAGTTAGCAGGATGGCATGTATTGAAAGACCCTCAGTGCTAGTGGCCTGCAGTCGTATTGAATATGTCTTCTTCTTGTCAGCGGACCATGGCGTGTGGGATATATGCCAGACATATTTGACCGCACCAAGGAGGATTGTGTGTAGAAGTTCCACGGGAGTATCTGCCGCAGGATCAAATCCTATCCATCAAGTTGAGTTGCACGTCCTTATTTTAACAAAGCCTCACATGTACCTTTCAACGTCAAAAATGGACTATACAATTTCTCCTCGTTGTCACGCGTCCACTGGATGACCTCGCTCTTGATGGTGGCCTCCGAAACATCTGGTTCCTGTTGACGCATCTCTGCAGCACGTGCCAGGATTCGTTCAATCCAGTATTGGGTGTAGACATCTTTGACGCCTGTTTGCGTTGGAGCTCTTGGACGCGTTTTGACACGCCCCCCGCATGCGAGTTCAACCTGTTTCTTTAGCTCGGCGAGGGTATGCTCTTTCGTGCGCAATTCCCCGGGCTGTACAAGGTGTGAGAATTTGAACACCGAAATTCATTGCCCCAAAGGTTACCTCAAAAAGTGCATGGTACCCTTTCGAAGTTGTCTTCTCCAGCTGCGTACCCCCCACATGGCATTTGCGGCAGAACTTATTGCCTTTCCCACCGATATGTCCACATATTTCACTTTGCATGGGGTTGTCGGACGGCGTACAGTTGCAATAAATACAGAATCGTGTGGTCTTGCCGTTTTCATCTTGGACGCGAACGGGATTGGAATGCGTGTCTCTGCCGCGAACACGTCACAGTATCAGTGATACATGCATTGAAATAAAGGTAAACACTCACTCGACGGCAGTTTTAAATTCCTGGAATTGCTCAGCCATCGACGCGTGCGGAGAGGTCGAGACAAAATGGACATGAAACTCTTGCTGGAGCAATTTCCGCGGAAGGGTTCGATTTGTCATATACGCGTTTAGATGCTTATTCCAGGACTTTGACCTGTTCCCAGAGACATTGTCCCCAAAGAAGTCAACCAGCGTGACATACAATGGGTCCCCACCAGCAATTTCTCGCTTAGGATTGGGCATACGCGCAATATAGCTACTTTTTTTTGTTTCAGCTGGAAAATCTTTGAGCGATATTCACAGAGAAAGCACAGTTACGCACCGGGATAAGCTTCTTGTCCTGCAAGTCGAGGTAGTTTTCTGAGAGATCGGCGGCAGTGATAATGATGGTCTTGGAATCATCAATTGTTGCATGGCCGGTCTCAGGTAAAATTAGCCCGGCACGGGTACGAAACGGAAAAACAACGCACCTCGTTAAAGGAAACGATGAACGCATCCGCGTGAGCATTCCCGCGGTACATTAACCAGCGAACGGGTACCACAAAATCCCCGTTCTTCAGGCGCGCAAGCTCATTGACATAGTAATGCGCAGTACCAGCATCGTACATGGGACTGAGGACATCCAGATCCATATTTTTCCGCCATTTTAGCGCATGCCAGATTTCCCGCACCACCCCATCGTCCGGAATTTCAGGATAAACATGCATCTGAGCTCGGACCGCCGGGTTTTGCCCAGTCCTTTTCGAGATTTAGGCGGTAGATCGAATAAAATATGAATGAGTCACGTACCTGGGCGATTATTGTGCGAGGATCGTTGATAAAGAAAACATTTCCAAGAGGAGATTTACACGGAATACTGGGGATCCCGTATTCGGCTCGAATTTCTTTTTGCACTTGGCGAAGGTGATCAAATGACGGCACGTCCTTGGCTCCAGATTCCCGCAACATCCACAGGAACACGCGCATGAGAGAACTCGAGACGCGTAGGCGTGGCATATTGTCCAATATATTGAGAAGAAATGTCTGTACTGAATTTAAGATATATCCAGAGGTCTGAGATCACAGCACGCACCGTTTTATTGGGGTATGGAAAATACATGTTGCCTTCTCGTTGAATTCCACTTGCATCTGCATGAACGTCTGCCGATCTTGTTCTTCGAGGCCTGTGAGATGTTTTTATGAGAAAATGGGTTTCAATAAGCCTGGAGCAGGCAAAGTCAAGGGTGGGAGAGGGGAGCAGCGGGCGCAGTCGCGTTCAGTCGCGTTCAGTCGCGTTCATGGCACCAATGCACGTGAACGCGAAGCGATTTCCGCATTTGGACGAAAACCAACTTGACACTCGACACCCACCTGCGTTAGCCATAATCTCCGCCAAGAAGTCGTCCTCCGCCTCAATCTGCAACAAGTCCTTCGAAATTGCCTCGTCCCCGTCAAACCCGAGCCTCTCTGCTGTTTCCTTCGGATCCAGCAAGCCAAAGACGTCGACCTGCTGTGCCAACCTCCGATGCATCGCTTCAACGTCCTCCTCCTCGTCCCCGGCGGTGAATAAACCCCCAGTCTGCTCGTATTCGGCCCACATATCAAGCTCTGCTGCGCTGTGTGGTGCGCCAACACTTGGTCGCTCCACAATGGGTGCTGGGATTTGGGTCACCCGAATGCGCACGTTTCGGGCAGTGTGGCGCTGGCTATCAAGATTTTCCTGAATTCGTTGTGCGTTCTCCACTTGGTCCACCGCATTCTTGTGCTCATCAGATGCTAGATGTCTGACGCCGTTCTTGGCAAGTATCCACACACGACGCTCCCCGGGCAGGCCTGCATTGCAAACCCTGCACTGTACCTCTGTGCGCTCTGCCCTGAAGATGAAATCTGGAATATTGCGTTCAGGCTCTGGAGGTACTCCTCTTGATTCCAACTCACCTTCCTCCTTCAAACTCGTGCCTTTCCCTTTCGGCGGCATGGATGCAAGACGCAAGAGATGACGACCAAAATACTCACGGGGTGATGCGCCACGCGTACCTGTGAACACGCGCTGACCGTGCCCGGCAACACGCAAGTCTCAGAACACTGGGATCAAACTTTTTTTCAAAATGAAGCTAAGCGAAGAGGCTAAAAAGACGACTCCCTTTGGTCCACTTCAGCAGCGACCCTCTCTTTCGCCCTCTCACCAGCCCCAATGTCTGCCTCCTCTGCACCCACCACTCCTCGCCGCGGGCGTCGATGCCATGCTCGACGCCATGGATGACCCCACCCCTGTTGCCCCCAGCCGCAAGCGCCCCCACGCCGCCATAGACCCTGCCTCCGACAACGAGGACGACGACGACCCCCTTCCCGCCAACATATTTGCTGCAAACAGCCGCAATGTCGTTCAGATGCTGCAGCGCCTCGGGGAAAGCAAGCGCCTCCGTCCTGACCAAATCACTGACGGTATCAATGCTGTCAACGTGCGTTTTCCTCAGCCACATAGCGCCTCCACTGATTCTGCGAGCAAAGGACCCCCCCGCCGTTCAAGGTGCCAAGATGATCCTCGGCCTCCATGCCCTGTTCAACCGCTTGGAGGCCTTCGAGGTGGGGAAGGCTCCCTTCACGGGTCAGCGACGATACCGAGGTGTGTTCATTTTCCACTCATATCTCTCCAGACTAACATTGCCCACTACGCCGCCGCCATTCTACTGTCCACCAAATTGAGTGCCTACAAGGGCTCCGTCGCCAAGAATATTCTCTTGGTGGGTTTTCTTGGACTCCCTGTGCATAGTCTGACCTCGGTGTCTTAGGATCTCCTCAAAATCAATCGCTTTCGACCTGCCGTCAAACATCGAGCGTAACCCTGCCGACTATGCTAAGCTCGTCGCCGTCGTCCGAGAAGCTCTGACCCAGATGCGCTCCAAGATCAAAAAAGGCGTGCGTGTTGTCCTTTGCGCTCCCTGTCTATAGCTTCTATCCACTGATCATCTACTTATATAGCTTGCGGGTAGCTTCAAGGTCAACAAGGAGCTTGCCCCCTCTGCGCGCGAGCACCAGAACATCTTCGAGCTCACCACCCATCTCGTCCACGGCACCAAATGTGCTGTCACTCCCGAGCTTTGTGCGCGTGTTGCACTGATGGTGTGTTTATTTTTGCATCTCTTTCCTCGTACTACATTAAACCCCTGCCCGTCTCAGCGGCAAGTTTACATCGAGGACTCGGGGCCAAGATTCTGGGATTCCCTCGACGCCGACCTCCGCAAGATCCGCAACCGTGCCGGCGGAAATCCTCGCAAGCTGAACAAGTACGTCAACTCATGGTTGCTCCATCCTCACTGCTGAATTTGACTCAGGGCATTTGAAAATGTTCTCTCGACTGACCGCGCCACCCACGGTGTCAACGATTACAGCATCCCCAGCGACATCGTTGATGAAGTCCAGCGTGAAGTGGATGACACCATCAGCGCCGCTGCCGCCGACAGAGTGGCTACCATCCCCACCAACCGCTGACATGGGAGACGCTGACGAGGACTCGCACTAGTAGTAGCGCTAAATGATTTTTTTACCGTCAATATATTAAAGTTTTCGTGCTGTTAATTATTCGAGTCACTACATGAGCTGTCCAATAGTCCCCCATGTTGGCATCCAGCGTGCCTCCAGCCTGACTCGGCAGCTGGTCTCCAGGAAAGCTGGGTCCATCATGGATCCATTTACTCCGTCGGCCAATATCCAGCCGACAGGAGGGTAGATACCAGCCGGTCCTCGCACATGGTGCACATGACCGCTCCAGCTGATGGCTACATGACGGACCGTTGGCGGTGTATTGATCTGCTTCCGGCAGACAGTATACGATGTTTTGAGCCCGACGGCCGTGCAACCAAGGTGAATTAAAGGGGAATTGGTTCAACTGCACACAACGCTAGGTCGAGTGAGAACGGAGAAAAAAACGCTAAGTCAATTCAAAGTCCGACGGCACGTGTGAGATTGCGTGATTTTTTGCATCAACAACGTGATGGTTGATGTCGTCTCTCTTGACTCTTCCCCCCATCTCCCACCTTCGCCCCCACTGCCGCCGATACTGTACGCTCCCGAGCTCAACCCCCAGCCCCTTCAAGACCCCCCAAGACTCAAGATCGTACTTCTCTTTAAAACAAGTTCATCATTTGTGGCGCTGTTTTATGCCATCGCAAGCGGCTCCCGCAAGATGCTTCAAGCTCCTCCCTCAAGATGCTTCAAGCTTTCCGCGCCAAGAGTCGCCCCTTCTATATCGCATCTCAAGGCTGTCACCCGCACTGCCTCAATATCCCGCTCCCCGACCCGTCAATTGCGCTGCCTCAATACTATCAATGGTCGAGACTGGACTCGTCCCGGCCTCACTACTTATGTATCCGGTGAGCAGGAGTTCAGATATACCTGTTCAATTTCTGATCACAAACCACAGCTACTGGTATCATCGGAGCAGCATTGCATCAACTCAAAGTCCGAAATGGTGGTATCATCGATGGCACGTTCAAAACCCGCATACCCAGCTATTTTCATGGAGAATGGTCCACCGTTCATGGATTCGTGACCCGAGCGGGAAGTGACGAAATCCAGGAGGATGCTGTCGCTGAACTCGAGGTACGAATCAATGTGAATGTCCCCGAGGCGGGGTATCAGACAGGATTCTGGACTCCAGACTGGTTCTTGAAGGAGGCGATCGGTCACGACGATATGCTCTTTGTCCCTGACGGTAAATGACAGCACATCGCCGATATGGAGTTTCGTCAATGCCGACAGCTCTGCCAGGCACGAGAGAAGCTCCGAGTCTGTGATTGCACGTTAAGAATGGCTCAGAGAGCGTGTCGTGGAATGAAGAGTGGGAGGCGAACACGGAGAACTGTTTTCCGGGCCAGGGTAGTACAAGGTGTTTTGGGACGACCGCAGGCCAAAGCCCTGCAAGCAAGGTAGGGAAAGGATTCCAAGAATGTCGGCGAGGATCTGGTTCAATTGAGCATCAAGGGTGCCCACGGTCGTGAGTTCGTCTAGTGTCACAAGCGTTAGAATGATACATACCGGTTCATCTGGAAAAGGTAACCACCCAATTGGCTACATCTTTGTCCCAAAGTGTGAAGCGATTCGACCCAATATTGGGCGTATATAATTTGGACAAGTATGGACACCCCAAAAGTGTGACATAACAGGGCCAGCACACATATGCACCACTGCTTTTATGGTGCTTGTGGGCATTCAAACTGAGCACCAAATATGTTCAGGACCCCACTTTCTCTCATATATGTTCGAAAGTGGTTGTGGCAGCAATGCTGGGGGAAAGAAAGGAAGAAATATCAATGCAGGTGGCTTTTTTGAGGTTTAGTGCTGGCGCGACCGAAGATCACAGCTGGCTCGCAAGCCAAGACACACCGATTTGAGCAGCTGAGAAACCAAGCAATTTCTGACGGCGCAGTCCGTAGTACAACATGAGACTTTACAGCCTGTCAAGAAAGAGCTGCGCGCAGCTCAGCTGTTCAGCTGGATGGGGTTTCTGAACAGCCCCAGAGATAGCAGTTCAGGCCAAAAGGAATAAGCCATGGTTAGTCTTGACGACTGGACCGCAAGGTTGGATTGTGAGCTTAGCCGAGCGCTACCGGCGGATCAAATTGCCTAAACGGGCTCGGCTACCAAACGGTCCGGTCGTCACACCAAAAATGCCAAAAAAGCCTTTACAAATTGAACAAAATACTACAGTACTCTCCCTCAGCGATGTCGACTCGAGAATGCATCCCCAGCATACCACGGAACTTCTCAAAGTCCGGCCGAAACAAGATCTTTGTGAAGATATCCGCCACGTTCTCGCTGGATGGAACGTGCAGCGTCGCGATGGCCTGATCCCGGACAGCACCTCGAATCCAATGATATTGGATCTTGATGTGCTTGGTGCGATTGGAGATCTGGTCGGGTGTACTAATCATCGTGATGGACGATGTGTTGTCGATGTGCAAGGGAGTGGGGCCGTTGCAAGCGTGAGCATCGAAAATGTGTGACGCTTGGGAGGTTCGACAGAGGCCCGCGTGACGCGTACCTTACAATGATACATCTTTCTAATGAGATGCCAAGCGAGAGGGCAAACGGGTAGACTAGGTTTTGTCCAGAACCGCGCTGGCTATCACCTGAGCACGTCGGACTCGAGAACGGGATTTTAATGAGTGCCCAGGGCAAGTTGCGCGTTGAGACACCCAGCACATGCTGTCACTATTGGTTCGGCTGCCTTCAATGTTTTTTGATTGCCACTAGCCATAGAAGCTACGGCCGGAGACCTTTATGTTTATGTTAGGCGGGGACTCCCAACGTGTTTGTGTCATGTCCCACAATTCATGGTCGGTCTTGAGAAAACTAAAGCGAAATGGGGGGAAGTGTCAAGCTCGATGGTAAATTCAAGCCGGTGATTCCGGCGAAAATCGATTCTAAGGATTATTTGGCAATTTTTGTTTGAGACCAGCTCTTATCGAGAAGCTGTCTATGTGGCTGGAACGTACTTTCCAATGACCCCCTATCCATATTTTACTCGACTCAAATTGCTTGTGATCTGAGCTGGTAATACCCTGGACAAAGTGGCTAGTCTGGGCTCGCGTCGGGAAGAGATAAAAATATGCGCACAGCCGCAAAAATTCGGAAAATATTTGACAACGTGGTTCGCCGGGGGTTAAATTTTTCTGTGTGCATGTTGGCGGCTGCATTAACCTAGCCAGATCATTATTCTGCCAGAAAATGAACACTCATTCCACTTCTGCATCAGGAAGAGATAAAATATGTGCACAGCCACAACGTGGTTTGCCGGGGGTTAAATTTTCTGTGCATGCGTTGGTGGCTGCATTCACTTGGCTGGATCATGATTCTGCCAGAAAATGAACACTCATTCCACTTCTGCATCGGGAAGAAATAAAATGTGTGCACAGCCACAAAATCTGACTTACGAAAATTTTCGTAGGTTTTTGGCCGTGTGACGCGTGACTATACGAATTGAACGTAATACTACAGTACGTGACGGGGGACGGGGATGGGGGATCGGTAGCGCGGTCCGCTCGCTACGAGTCGCTAAAGCTCGCCAAACACATTATGTAACAAGGCGAAACAACACGTTGTAAACATACTGTACTATTTCAACCATTTGTTCAGGTGATGGGTGACGGAGGGTCGTGAAGTGAACGAATTTGGTACCAGTGACGGTGACATTCGGATTTTGAGGCCTAATTAGGCTCAAAAACGGTCAAAATTTCCGATCCGGCATCCACCGGACTGCCATATATGGCAATTTCGTGTGATTGCCGAGGAATGAATACCCTGTCCAGTGAACTTTTGAGGTGACGGGTGACATGGCGTGAACAAATGGTCGAAATAGTACAGTATACGAGGCAAGGAGGTCCACAATTTATTATTCATTGTTGTAGGTGCTGTAGATGACCTTCGGCACCGCGGCTCCGCCGCGTCCTAGATGGCACCGTCATCCCCCCTATCTCTGAGTCAGTGCGGCAACAGCAGCTCTGTCGCGTCTAAATCTATATGGCACCGCCATCCCCCCTTACCTCTGAGTCAGTAGACCTCATCGCCCCGTTTCATCGGCATATCTCTGACTCGGTGCTATTGATTTAGTGGAGGCTGTGTCAGAGGCGCTATATTACGGTGAAATTCCCCCTTGTGCTGTTATCGGCTTCGCCTTTACCATCCAGCACAAGGTAAGCACTTCGAGCTAGCATTCACAGCGACCCTCATTTTTGTTCTCCAGATTTTGCTGTTCATTAACGGCTTCGCCGTCTTGAATTCACCAAGCAAAATTTGGACTAAGCTTTTCATAGCTTGTGCATTTTCCGTCACCCACCCTCCTCTCCCAAGGACATTTTATTTTATTATTTCTCTGTTTCTCTATCTACTTCTTTTACCTTATGTACTTGTAGCCTACATCTCCGAGTCCAATCCCGAGCCCAATCCATTCGGGGTCCGCTTCGGCGGGCTTGCGTTGACTGCTACAACCTCAGCGTCTTCGGAACGCTGCAGAGGCCATGGAAGAGTGCAAAATACCGGCTGTAAAACATTTTCTATCGTTATC
The DNA here is from genome assembly GCA_029378375.1 of Mycena olivaceomarginata. Lineage (NCBI taxonomy): Eukaryota > Fungi > Basidiomycota > Agaricomycetes > Agaricales > Mycenaceae > Mycena > Mycena olivaceomarginata. Next base: position 249,841 of record JARKIC010000146.1, on the reverse strand, counting down.
TATCAATGATTATCAAACAATTGACGTGTCAACGGCCGGGTACTTGGTTGCCCGCTTGCCGATCCCCCTTCCCCTGTCCCAGATCATCATTTGGTCAGAAAATGAACCCTCATTCCACTTCTGCATCAGGGAGAGATAAAATATGGGCACAGCTGCAAAATTCAGAAGATATTAGACAACGTGTTCGCCGGGGGTTAAATTTGCTGCACGCGTGTTGGTGGCTGCACGCACCTAGCCGGATTATGATACCGCCAGAAAATAAGCACTCATTCCACTTCTACATCGGGGAGGGATAAATATGAGAGTTACAAGAGCCTGCCGGGCGCCCCAGATCACATGCAGGCCACATATCTTGACTTGAACTGTTTCAGGGCACAGGGAGGCCAAAACTGAGCCTATTTCTACGACGTCCTGCGTGTTGGAATGCCAGCAGAATTCTGGGTCGAAATGTCCCCAGATCACGGGAAATGGTGTATTCCTGGTGGAGTTATGGCTCAAACGATGCCACCCATCAAATTGGTCAAGTATGTCAAACTGCAGGCCATTTCAATGGACTGTCAATGTCCCAGATCACGCTTTTCAAAATCCAAGCTTCGATGCCCTTTGAATGGCCCAGATCACGCTTTTCAAAATGCAGACTATTTCAACTGACTCTGAATGGCCCAGATCACGCTTTTCAAAATGCAGGCCATTTCAATGCCCATTGAATGCCCCAGATCACGCTTTTCAAAATCCAAGCTCAAAATGCAGGCTATTTCAATGGACTCTGAATGCCCCAGATCATGCTTTTCAAAATGCAGGCTACATGTCTGGATCGAAAGAACAGGTCCGTCACTGTCAATCACACTGGAAGATCGATTACTTATTTATTGACCCTTTTCCCACTATTGGCTGCTTTTCCCCACTACGAGCCCCTTTTTCCCAGTGATTTGAGCGCTACGAAAGTGCGACATCAGACTACTGCTACTTCAGAATATTGGATTGAATCCTTCTTAAGATATTATATCTTGAGACGACTTTCGAGTCAAACTGCCTCCCAGAGCAAGCACTGAAGAGACAGAACCTGTAGAGTTTACCACTCAAGGAGACCCTGCAGTTATTGAACCAGATACAAAACCCACGACACTATGTTCAATAAATTCTAAATATTGGTCTCGGTGCATGGACCCTTCAACGATTGTACTAGTCAGCATGCCGCGCGAGGTCATCATGGGGAGCGGGACTCAGCCAACGGACACAAAGGCTCTAGCTTCCCCACCGTTTGCGGATCTTGATATTTCTATTATGCCACGCAGAGAATCAAATAAATGAATGGCAACTCACGAGCTCAAGCTGCGATTTTTGACCTGCAAAAATCCGACTGCAACGAGAGCAACCTGCGCATGCAACAATCGACAGGTCTCCCGCCACTTTCATCGTCAGCATCGTTGCCATCTTCACCATACATGTCTCGTTCTTCGTCTGCCGAAGCCCCTTCGAGATGTGGCTTGCGGGATTTCGAAGCCTTGCAGGCTTTGCAATCGCCGATGAACGGCTTACCATTACCGTCTTTTGTATACCCGTGTTCTGCAAGAATTACCTTCATACCCTTTGGCTGTCCCTCGTATTGCTTATAGGGGTGATTAGTGGGAAGATTCTCGTCAAAAGTCATCTTTTGAATTTTGCTGCCATGACCATGGGGATTATCGAGGTAACGCTCGCCCTCGATTCGGGTGTTGAAGCCGATGCGGAGAAGCGTCTCGTGGTAGTCAGCGACAAAAAACATTGGCACCTCGTCTTGTGGCTCTTTTTCACGCGGGTAGACAGTCATGCGAGCCGGGGGTTCCGTATCCTGGTAAAATATCAAAATCGAGGCTAAAAGGAATCAAATGAAGTAACCGCAGACCTTGATAAAGATTACGAGGCGGCGAATGGGCGTCAAAATGTCGAGAACAGCAGGATACACCAAGTCCGGAGACGGGCTACGAGCCGAGGTGCTTGAGCCGCTATCCGTGGTTGTGATCTGGGCTGTACACCGCCATTGTAAGAGAAGACAAAAGAGAATTAAGCGGTGCATACATAATTTAGGAGGAACCATGGTAAGAGTTAGTCTCTCGTAGACAGACACTATAACAAATGTGTGCTCGCAAGCTCGCATGTTATAGTCTGTTGACTAAGGTGAGTGTTTGATCGGTGATGGCCTTATTATATAATCACAAAAGTTCATGGCCGCAAAAGCACCGTTTTCTGCCGCATGTTTGGTCAAAATTCCGCTTCGCACCATCAATTGGAAAGGAAAAGAATGGACTTTCGATGTCTGTTTACTGCCGGAACACTGTAATGATGTGAAAGTCTTGGTGGCTGTCATTTTCGTGGTGTTGGGATTCCATGATGGCGAGGCAAAAATTGGGATTCTGACCCGACAGAACTGTTGAATACTTGCCTTTGAAGGTTTTGGCTTCTTAAAGCTTTCTCCAAAGGCGACTCAGGCAGAGACGGAAAGGGACCGAGAATTCAAAGTCCGACGATTATGTAATAACTTCATCACCAATCAAGCCCCACCCGATAAACTCCAGACTAGGTAAGAGTACGTAGCCAAGGCACTGTGCAACAGGGAAGTCGGACATGAGGAAGTGGTAGAATAGGGAATTGAAGACGAAAGCGGAGGCGCTTATATACCAGGGGTAGGTGCTCACCAGACAAGTCGGAAACAGGGTGGTGAATGCAAATAACACTTAGAAGGTCTCAGGTAGGCACTATGATATCAGCTGAGGTTGTTTAAGCATAGGATGAGAGTGGAGTGTGTTTACGGTACAAACAAATGCTGTAACGTAATATAGGGGTAAAATTGAAGTATGAATAAATGGTAAGTAAATAGTGAGTTCCACATGCGGGCCCTCCGACCCTACCACAGCGTTTCCAACGCTCCAACGAGACCATATCAAAGTAACTTTCATCCTCCCTTCAACTGAATTCATCTGGCGCCCCGGAGCTGCAGCCGCTGAACAACCATCAAATTAAGTTGAAGTTTGACTGGTACTGACAACGGCTGTAAATATGTAGTCAGGAGTTATGAGGAAGCCATCCCCTGCGCATCTGAAGCGTGAATGGAATGAGCCTACTAAAGGAAGAAACGGTGGAAATTTGAGATCGTAGCAGCTGTTCTACTGACCCGCCGATCGAAAGTGATGACCTACCATCAATTCTCTGTGCCAAGAAGCGCGGATTTAGGGGTCAGGGCAAATCTAGGGCGGCATTCCGCTGTGCATTCTCAAAGGGAACTGATTGAGCCCACCACCAGAGAGAAAGGCGGAGAATTGAGCACAGGGCAGCCGTCCTAGTAAAAAGTTCTCAGAAAAGATGAGATAAAACTCATTTCATCGCTCAGACAGCAGTTTTCAATGCCAGATTACAGCTAATTGTAGTACCGAAGGCGCGGATGAAAAATCTGACGTCATGTCTATAGCGGGTTGGCGGGTTCGGTTCACTCGACAACATACCAAATGCCCCCAGATGGCTACTGCAGTCCGAAATTATACAAATTCTATTCATATGCATGTGTTACAGGCCGCCAAAGCAAAGTTTTCCCGTGCGGCTGCGCGCAATGTGAAAAAGCCGCAAGCGGCTCGTGCGGCTTTTGCGCAAGCTCTCTAATAAACATTCAGGCTCTATGAAATTTTTCTAAATCCATCCAATCCCCCTGTTACAAAAATTCAGATTATTTGAACATGTATGGGCCATGTTAGACATGATTTATCGCAAAAAGCAGAGTTTGGCATTGTGTACATTTTGATAAGCACGCGCGCGCTTAAAATTGATCATGGGGCCAAAAGCCCCGAGGAAGCGCCGTTTACAGCTGAATGCAAAATTCGGCTCGGTTATGGTGTTTGTGGCATCAAATTCCCATGTAAGGGTGATTCCGCATTCGGAATCACCCTTATATGGGTGATTCCGAATGGGGCTCACCCCTTTTGAGTGATTCCGAATGAGGAAACAATTCACGTGTCTTCCATTTACATAAGTTTTGATTTCATTGTTTAGGGACGGTTTGGCCTCATTCTTGCTCAGTTTTGAACATTTCGCTTAACTATAAGTTGCAGTTTGAGCGTAATAACAAGTATTACAGCATATCAGTAACTCACATTTATTGGTGAAACTTCATGTGGTCAATTTCGATTTCAATGTTTAGGGACAGTTTAGCCTCGTTCTCACTCAGCTTTGAACATTTTGCTTTGCTACAACCTGTAGTTTGAGCGTAAGAATAATCGATACAGCATATCAGTGACCTGAATTTATTAGAAAAGTTCTGCGTGGTCGATTTTGGCATACAAGACAAAATGTCTCCTATTTAATTTGGATCCTCCTTCAGCCCGACAAACTCCAAGTACCACCACCATATGGAAGATCTGGGTCTGCAGTACGCCTGCCCTCGCAATTTGCTCGGTTGCAGTCCCTGCAAGAATTATTGCAGAGCACGTTTCGGCTACTCCCTATACAGGTGCCTTGACTACATTTGTAGCATGCACATTTTGCTCTCTTTGCTGATCCAGTTTTGGCTCTCAATGCCCACTCAGCATGAGAGGCCATTAAGCGTCAATCAGCTTGACTCCTTGGCAGGGTGTCGAGCTTCAAATCAGCCATCTCAACAGGGGCAATAGAAACAGCCGTACTAGCCTCCTCCAGAAAGCATTGTTCAATATCATGCCTGCAAATCTTCTCATGTAATTGGAACTCATGTGTAAATGCAAGTTGTCCTGTTGCAATGTAAACTTTTCCAAATCAGCATTTCTGCTGCTGAAGCCCCTATCAAAGCCTTTGGGTTGCCGTGCCGGTGCTACTCCGGCTTTCCCCGGACCCATCAACACACAAATAGCATGTAAAAAATGGAATCTTCCTTTTTTCCCTTCCTTCTCTTTCCTTTTTCGGTGAATTTTTTGTAATTGTTTTGGGATCCCACAAACACTGTAACCGAGCCCAAAATTCTGGGCCATTTCGATTCGCGCAGATGTGGAGCCGGAGAATCCCGGTTCTATTGAGAACGTCAGTGCGACGTCATAAAGCTAGACGGCGCATCGCTCCCCCGAGCTGCCGCTCACTGCCGCACGCAATATGAGACCTTCACACGCTGCCAGAGCTCCACTCGTTGACGAAACGAAACGGCCCAGAATTTTGCATCCAGCTGTAATGAGCGCTTCCAAAGGCCTGGACCGAGCGCTTCCAAAGCCTCGGGCCTGATCTCCCAGATAGGGTAAGATTAAGATGATGTAACTGATGACGTGGACGGCGAATTTGACAGCGGAGATTGAAAAGGCTTCGGACAGACAGACAGCTTAATTTTATAAAGAGGGTGACAGAACACCTTTTCAGAGTGCTTCTCCCCAAGTTCGATTTCAATCTTTACAAAATGTTCATTCCCGATTTCCTTCATGAGGTGGAACTCGGGGTTTCCAAATCGCCTTTTCCCCATCTAATTCGGATGCTCATCGCCAACGGCGGCTCCTCTGTCTCAAAGCTCAATGAACGGTGGGTACCTCAACGTGCTACAGTTGAATCCCTCACATGGAATACGGTTGGGGAGTGCCCAAAGCCCATTCCATATCGCGGTTATTCCATATGACCTTGAGTTTTGGGTGAGAAAGCTGATTTGGCACTTCAAAAAAGCGATTCCATATTCCGGTTATAATATTCCATATGACCTACTCTACTGTATCAAAATTCCCGGGTTCATCCGATCTGCAGTTACCGCATGGTTCCACCGTTTAGGCGTGCGGTTATTCGCCGCTTCGAAACCAATGTCTCGGCAATGAAGAAAATGGCCACGCGAAATTTTGAGGACCTCCTCCAGGTAAGGAAAGTTTACTAGCACATTGAACGCGCTGAAAATGGCCAGTGCGCGATCCCTGTATTCGGAGGTCGTTTCGACGAACCACATAACAGCAGAGTTTTGAGCCTGCTGTTCACATTCTGTGAATGGCATGCCCTCGCAAAGCTCCGGATGCACACTACCCCACTACTCAGCTCTTATTTCCGGCGGCCCGGAGCTGCCTCCTCCATCGGCAGCTCACGAGTGTCAAAATGTGGGCAGGTGGGAGTAACAAAATGGCGAAGTTGTCGGGCCTAGGTGAGTAGTGGCCTCCGAGAGACGACTCCACAAAATTTTTCATTCGGCTTTAATTCTTCCTCGACCCTCCTTAAACATCAATTAGCCGGCATTAGCAATATGTACCTTAATTTTTTGCTTTGTGCTAGTTGACTATATAGCCCGACCACTAAAAGTTGGCAATAGAATGCAGTGATAGCGCTATTTGTCTGTGCGTCCTGCCAATTACTGCTATGCTACCGTAATCCGTACGCAGACAGTTTTTTGTTTTTTGTTTTGTTTTGGGTTGTAGCGTGATCGCTGTAGAACGTATTGCATATTCTAACCGTAGGTTATCTGACTGGAACCCTAGCACGAAGATATTCTGCGTATTTGCAAGATTTGGCATGACCTGCTGATACACCCCAGCACCTGACAGTTGATAATGATATTTTCCCCAAAACTTCAGAAGGTCCTCAAATCTCATGCTGATACATTTAACAAAGAAGGGACATGCAGGGTAATGATGCTGCATATATTCTCGAATTGGTACCAGGACCTTCAATCGATTTTAGGTGTTATTACAGTATGCAAGAGAACTGCGCAATAAGACAGCCTTGCAGGCTAGAATTTTTTCAGTAGGCAATTTACTTTGAAGAAGATCACTGCTTGACGGTCGGTCTGGGAGAATTGGCGCGCCCCTTGTAGTTGCCCCGTGCGGTGCGGACCTTGTCATCCGTGAGGAACTTGGACAAGTTGCAAGATGTGCCACACCCCAGCTGTTGTGTTCGGAAGCCCACTTATTGTTCTTTGGGAGGAAACAGGCATGATTTGCAGTGAATGCACTCTTGCGGCGAGACAGGATGGTCGATGGGATCAAAAATCATAGAAAAAAAACGGGCAGTAAGGATCGAACACATGACCTTATCAGATACGTTCAAAATACACGGTGTATGCATAACAACTAGAGCATAGAAGCTTTAACATGTGAGCTCCCGAGGTCATTTTATTTCTACTCCACCCGAATATTTGAATAGCTTTCTATTCAAATATTCGCCAGGACATAGCACCAAAGCCGTTCCCGTAAAATACGCGTATACGGACGGTAGGTACGGGACCCGTCCCGTTTGGCTCCTCAATCTTGCCCTCGACGCACGGGTTGACCCGTGGCGTACACAAAATACGCCGTAATAATTACGGCCGTGCCCGTAAAACGGACGGTTTGATGCCCTACGGGCAACTGGAATGCGCCCTCGGAGGCTTTTGCGAGGGGCGTCCAGCGTGCTGCCGCGCCGGGTCAGTGTGATGGATATTATTAGCCTTAGACTAGTATTTCTCCAATGAACCGTCCTGTGTGCCAGAGGAACGAGTCAACTGTAAGATGTGAATACAGCTCTATCCGAGTCGAAAGCAGAGTGGTCGTATGCAGTGCCACAAAAAGGAAGAAAAAAGTACATATGCTAGCATTCCAAAGAGGATCCTAGTAGTAAGGTGGTACGTACGTGGAGAGTGGTGGATTTGTTGCCAGTTAGTCCCCAGAGTACGCATCTCAAATTCGAGATGGGTCTGACCCATGTTAGAGATGAGACGGAGGCAGGGAGGAACAACGACAGTATGTTGAAGGTCAGGGGGGGTACCAAAACAAGCGAATGCGGGGGTGTCCACGTAACACCACCGAAGGCGCGGATGAAAAAACTTCCTGTTTGGGATGTTTTCAAAGAATTCCTCAGATCTCGGTCAGTTCTTCATGGATTTGGATGACATTGTGCAAGATAATTCAGGCTAATTCATGCACCAGTGACTTCATCCGTTTCTTTTCATCTGTATATGCCAGACAGGTAGCGGCGACGGCGAGCCAAGCGCCGAGTTCGTCGGGTTAAACACAGATATCGTCGGACTGAAGCTCCCCGAGCTCCCCCCGCCGAAGGACGGCGTAAACGATGTGCTGCTCGTGCCCGTCAACAACGGTGTGGTGCCGCTCGTGCCCGCACCCGTAAACGACGACGTGCCGAACAACGACGACCCCGCGTCGCTCGTGCCTGTCGTGCTGCTCCCGCTCCCCAGCCCTGTCCCCAACCCACTCCCACTCCCATTCACCGCACCCTTGCTAAACGCTCGCCACCCCCGAAATATCCGTTGCCCCCGCCCCCAACGCGCTCTGGCTATAATCGAACCCCTTCGTCGCGCTCCCCCCCGAAGCCCGTCGGCTGCCAGGTGTGTGTATCTGAACGGTGGCGGTCTGCCAGAGCTTGAGAGCGCCACTCAAAGCGCTCCAGGCAGCACCACAGCCCTGGGCTTCATCTGCTCCTCGGTGACAAAGTTTGGGTTGAAAGGTATGACACCAGTGACTTTGAAGGCTGCACGAACTGTTGACTTGTCGAAGGCTTCGACATACGCCGGGGCCCAGACCGACCGAAATTCTGCCTTTGACACCTCGCGCATCTTCTCGGCTTCAAACGCGACGATCTTCGACTGCCAGCACGACTTCATTTTGGCAAAGTACACGACGTCGAGCCCCTGAAGGGCGTGGGTGCAATGTGGGGGATACCCGAGTAAGATGATATTATTCACCCGGGCGAAGTTGACGAATTTCTCCGTGTAGTGCGAACTATGGCCATCAAGCAGGAGAACACGGGGGAGTCCATTGGCCTCGGCCTTGGTCGCGGGGTCAAAGACCTTGGTGAGCCATAGGTATCCGAGCTCCCCGTTTGTCCACCCATTGACGGATATGGTAATACTGAATGTGTCGGCAACAGGTGAGTCTTGTCCGTTGTGTACAATTGGTGAATAGACTCACAATTCTTTGATAGTGTCCCCGTTCCCCCACGCCGTCTGGAATTTGACACCGGGGAAGATGATCATCGGCGGCACGACCATCTTCCCATCGCCCTGGATTGTCACCAATGCGGTAATGTTCTGGCGGCTCGTGCATCCCTGCTTGTGCTGCGTCTTTGTTCCCCGTGCCCCAATCACCCACTCTTTCCCTGTGTAACCCGTCGGAAACCCGCTCTCGTCCATCCCATAGACCCTATCCAGTGATACTCCCATGTCCACGAAGGCGAAGACCCATTTCAATCCTACCCCCCTCACAATCTGCCCCGAGTGTGGCCTGGCGGACGGCATCGGCGTACTGCACGATTGAGCATGGGAGAGGGGGAATCCCTTTCGGCTGTCTCGAGGATGAACTGGACAAGGGACCACTCTTGGACAACAGTGAGCCTCTGTTTCTCTTGATTCGCTCCCCGATACTGCGGCCTCCATGCATGCGTCGGTGTAGAGTAGCATACGGGACATTGTGACTCCCTGAAATAGCCTTACAGCTAATGTCAGAAACCGAAGGCGCGACCAAAAATTTCCTGATTGGACATTTTTTGCAATCCGCGACCGATTCTCTCATATCTCCCTCATTTCGGGTCAGATTACCACGTTTTATGTGTCATTCTTTCAGAATAATTACAGTGCAATTAGTGATAGAGCCAGATTTCCCGAATAATGTTTTCTTCCCACCAGATGACATGGGGTCCTGGTTTGAGCCTAAAATGTTCTACAGCAGCAAGTTCCAGCCCGAACAAGCTAGAAATTTGGGAGGGGCGACTCTGATACCACTTGAAGAGGGTGATAGAGCCAAATTTCCCAAATAATATTTTCTTCCCACCAGATGCCATGGGGTCCTGGTTTGAGCCTAAAATGTTCTACAGCAGCAAGTTCTAGTCCGAACAGGCTAGAATTTTGGGAGGGGCGACTCTGATACCACTTGAAGAGGGTGATAGAGCCAAATTTGCAGATATCTTATCCAGAGAATTGTTATTGCACCAAATGGTCTCCAAAGCTTAGACCACAACAACTCCCTCAATTTTCAACTAAAATGTTTGAAACAAGGGACCATGGTGTCGTTCTAGAGGCCACCTTTGAATTATGAAGTTATTTTGGTCAAAAACACGTCCCAGAAATGCTCCAATTAGACCGGAACAAATTCAACATCGTCCAAATCATATTCAATGGCGCTTTTCTTCTTCCTCTCTGGAGCATACTTTCAGCGGTAAGAGAATGACACGGGTTTTTGTACCCGCTCTTCGGCTTCACAAGGGGCTCGACATCAGATTTGTCTAATCCCAAGTTGCTGCCATCTATGGGCTTCAGTGCGGGCTTTTTTGTGGGCGCCTTGAGAGACTTGGATCTCGGTTAGGCCCCGGGTTCTTCCCAGGTTTGTCGACAGGTATATTGGAAGGCTCGGACTTTGATACTTCAGATACTGTCCGCTTCCTGGAGCGAGTCTGAGGTGCAGAAAGAGAAACACCTTCCTCAGCGTCTGAAGGTGGTGCCATGGGAGTTTCGGAGTCAGGGAAGTCGAGGCCAGAATGAGAACTTTCAACCCTAGAAGACTCGGAACATGGACTTGGCAGCTGGAGAGCCTGTTGAAGCTTGGAAACCGTCTGAGTTTTCTCTGCAGCTCTAGCTCGAGCCTTGGCAAGTGACCTATTGGTCGGCATCTGTGCCAGAGAACAAAGACCACCGTGACTGTGGGTGCGAATCATGTGACTGATTGACAGTCCATGATGGGTGCGGACGCGACGCGCTCTAATTAGAGCATTTCTGGGACGTGTTTTTGACCAAAATAACTTCATAATTCAAAGGTTGCCTCTAGAACGACACCATGGTCCCTTGTTTCAAACATTTTAGTTGAAAATTGAGGGAGTTGTTGTGGTCTAAGCTTTGGAGACCATTTGGTGCAATAACAATTCTCTGGATAAGATATCTGCAAATTTGGCTCTATCACCCTCTTCAAGTGGTATCAGAGTCGCCCCTCCCAAAATTCTAGCCTGTTCGGACTAGAACTTGCTGCTGTAGAACATTTTAGGCTCAAACCAGGACCCCATGGCATCTGGTGGGAAGAAAATATTATTTGGGAAATCTGGCTCTATCACCCTCTTCAAGTGGGTACCAGAGTCGCCCCTCCCAAATTTCTAGCTTGTTCGGACTAGAACTTGCTGCTGTAGAACATTTTAGGCTCAAACCAGGACCCTATGTCATCTGGTGGGAAGAAAACATTATTCGGGAAATCTGGCTCTATCACTATGTAATTGCGCTGTAATTATTCTGAAAGAATGACACATATAACGTGGTAATCTGACCCGAAATGAGGGAGATATGAGAGAATCGGTCGCGGATTGCAAAAAATGTCCAAATCAGGAAATTTTTGGTCGCGCCTTCGGTTCCGACATTAGCTGTAATAGACTTTGCTTTCCCAAATTCCGCGGGTTTCGCCTGTTCCTTCTCGTACTCGTACAAAGCAACATTGACATTCAGCTCCTTTCGGCGGCTATTCTCGTGGCCCTTGACACGGTCGGATTTAGCGCCGGAGACCATAGAGAAGAGCCGGATGCCACGGACAGCGGCACGGCGACAGGAAGAAGGATGATGGTCGTGTCAACAAACCAAGGTGTCACGCTTCTGTGTGCGTGATCTTCTATCAATTCTAGACGCGTCAATCTCGGGCGGATTGCCTAGCCCTCTAGGAGCAGATTATTGCTGAACCTTTAGGTTTGGCTACCCAGGGGAACTTGGATTTCGGTAGCTTTTGCTACATGTACAAACAAAGATTTAGTCATGCAACATTGGTCATCGCAAAAGTAAATCGAAAGAAAGTGGGGTAAGACGGAGAAATAAATCAAAATGCCTGGATGTGTTTTTCAACTTCTTATCCACCTAAATCCCCTGGTGCAAGCCCATTGCATCCTCTGGAATCAAAGAGATTCTCCAAGTTCGATTTTTCTGTGAATAGTCATTTCTGCTTACACCCGGAACGGTTTCCGTTGATTCGTCATTCAAGCTTACCGATCACAACAGCCAACACTTGCTTGCTCCTTGCTTTCGACTCTGCTTCTAGTCTGACAGACGCAGCAATGTACTGCACCAACGACTACAACAGGTCACACCACTGGAAGATCCGTGTGCGCCATAAATTCCTCGGCCTTCTTGGGTAAAAATTCAACTTGAACTTGTGCCAGTCGAAATGGTACAGTACCACGCATATTGTATTGCTCCCTCCTCAATGTCCTCTGGTTACTGTGATGTGCTGTATCCACATGGCCATACCGCAGAACCTGCCGTGTTTCTCTGGAATGGGTGATTGATTCTGAGCTCCGTACACAACCCTAAGCCTCTGGGCTCCTGATGCTTCATGCAATGTTGGCCACATGTTCTTGAACAATTTTCCTGTTACTGCAATTCTGGCTTCTGACCTGGTGCCTGCCTCGGACTGGTAACTGGGTTACTGGTTCAACTTAGTGACTAGAACTTGTAGAGGTTCTGACAGTGGTAAAACAAAAGTTCAATTCGGGTCGCTGGGTGGCACAGGTCAACGGCATTTTCAAGTCCCTCCCCCAATTTTCCTGGAAATAGTGGACCATTAGCGTCCCTTCAATATTTTACCTGCTCAGAACTCTCCTTCCCTTAATGGTTTGACTAGGACATCTTGACAAGAATTTTTTCATAATTCATTCAAACAGACAGCCTTTGACCTATCAATTAGGACGCTTCCAAAAATGCCCTATTTGTTTGATTTTCACGAGTCCAGCCCAATGGCTTGACTCTAGAAAGCAAGTCGGTGCACCAGATTGAATGGTCGTAAAGCAGGGATCATGCTCTACAGTGGGCCAGGTGCATATTTTGTGGATCTGAAGTTCCATTGGGATGTCAGCCAAGTTTTGGCACTGAACCCGTTGGAGACCGCTCGGACCTGTGGCCAGGGAATCGCCTCGGAGGACAGGAAGGGGCTCGGGAGTCCACTGGGAGTGCGGAAGAAGGTGCGATGACGATGCCTAACTGCTACAAACAAACTAATCTAATCTCCTGGCTGGTGCTTTGTGCCAACCACACCGTATACCTCTCAATTGCTCATTGATATCCCCCTGTACAGATGACATGCTCATTGCATTGGAAAATGGTGGTATTTCCACTTGTGCTTATCCAATGCAATGGTTTCAAGATCTTAAAATTGAGAAATCATTTGTTGGACCTCCCCCCTACCCAAAGGTTCAGCACCCGCCTCGAAGAGGCCCAATCCCAAGTCATAGCTAAAAGGATGAATTTCATAAGCAAAACATTATCAGGCCCATAGTGGCCGGATTAATGCACAATCGACGAGAAGGAAAGTGATTGATGACCTGATCAGGCAGTGATTTGTACCAAATCACCTCCCATTCAAGCACCAACGCGCCTCTGCGCCTGAAATTAATTCAGAAGGTGGGCCTAGGGTATACATGTACTGTGAAAAGGAAGTATGGCCTGGGAGGATGGTACGAACTTTAAAAAAATAATTATCCAAAGATGTATCACTATCCAAGGAACCCTACTATACTGTACCAATCTTCCAGAATAATTCGTCCGCAATTAGTGATGTAAAGGAAAATGCGAAAATGCATTTCATTTCTCCATTTGGCACTGAGGGCTTTGTTTCTGTTCGGTACCTCCTAGGAGGGTGGGCACTTGTTCAAACACACTGAATTTTTAGGAGGGAAGACTTACATGCATTATAAAGAGCAGCCAACAGCGTTGTGGCGGAATTTTGAACATTGCTCTGCTTGTGGATGAATAATGTGTGGATCTCTCCTGCCCGTCGTTTTTCTCCAAACCTGACTTGGATGATTGCAGAGGATGCCAAATTCTTGGATCTCGAGGTAGGCGTGATTCTGCGGCCATCTAGCAAAGCGAAATTATATGTTGTGATGAACGATCCCAACACGTGGGATCCATAAGTCGCATTTTGGCCAGCATAATGGACTTGTAAGCTATCCTTGTTGTAATAGAGAAACAAGCCGAGGCGAATAGTATCTTCAGCCCTTTCAGACTCGTTGGCAACGGCCCCAGCAACCACTCGGTCAAATTCAAATTCTTAGATGGATGAGTGATAAATCAATGGGGAATTGAATTTCAAGGAACTTACGACCACGCGCCGCATCCTGGATTGTGCCCAAGGCTTCCGTCCGCTCATCGTGCTTGAGCAGATTTCTAACAAATTGATGTTCAAAGTCATCTGTTGTTTGCTTCAGGATAGTTCTCATCTACAGTGAACATATGAAGTGGGTATGCATTAGCGCAGTTCAAAGAGATATTACTTTCCTTTGCATCTAGCCCGGTATTTCTCTGGAATTGACGCATCATCGATACCTCGACACGCCCTCCTGTCCAGTTATTATTCTTGAGATTTTTTAGTACTTTGTTCAGTCGTTCACTCAAAAATGCCCAGAATGAATACACAGGTCCAAAATCCTTGATTTGGTCGAAGATGTGAACCACCCACTGCAACACGTTTAACTTCAATTCACTCTCTAAGCAAGGCTGAGTCTGCGCAATACACTGAGTCAGAAAAAGGCGATGGACAGTAGTCTCACAAATTGAATGCTCTGTTTCGCTACAAAGAACACATCTCAAATTACTTGTAATGATTTTGGTTTGGATGTATGTTTCGTCCCCAAACTATTTGGTAGTTGAGGGTTGATTTGATGTAAGGCAGCCCACATCGCCTTGATATCAAGCCGGGCTCAACTCAACTCAATATCGATGTCAGATTAAGGTTGATGACTTGGGCATCGGTGTGCTGTGAAACTGACCCTGAAATCAAGGTGGGAACAGATATGCGATTTCGACGCGTACCCGACATCCGTTGATGCCGTATCTGATGTGGGATCAACGAATTTTGCCCGATATCGAAACGACGTCGGGCTGAGGCCAGGTCCACATCTTCTGGCCACATGTCTTCCTGTGGCCTTAACTGCCATTTTCTGGACAAAATAATGTACCACAAGGCCGTCCTACCCCGTCTTCCGATACACAGGATTGCTCTGTTATCAAACATCCTTCTCCAGTATGATGTCGAAGTCAGCAACTCAGCATGTACAGGATACATAGAGCTATGGACAAAACTGTGAAATTTAAGAGGAGAATCACAGTGACGAGAATTCCCAAATGGAGAGTGATGGTCGACGTTGAAATGAGGTCGGGGGATCACCGACCTCATTTTAGCGTGGGCGATCCTTGTAATAGTCAGTCAGTCAACGTTACTTATAAAAGTAGGCAGTCAGTACTAAATGAGTCAATAGATACACCAAGTAAGTACGCAAATAGGGTCAGTAACAAAGCTAACGAAGCAACTAATGAGAGTATGAAAGCTAATAGAAGTAAGTAAAGTGAACAGAAGGCGGTGGTAAGATAAGGTGATGAGGCATCCCAGACATTATTTTTTCGATGTTACCAGGCTTCGCCATTACAAGACCTTAAAACCCACCCAGTGCCGACAAGGCCTTTTAATACTGCCCAAGACTACAAGGCCTTATCACGTTGGCTGACCTTAAAATGTAGACGATCCTTAAAATCTCAAGCGACATTATCACACGACTCTCACGTTATCATGTTCGGATAATGGCGGCCGATCATGATGGCCCGGTAAGGGCCTTACCGGGCTCGGCACATTTCTCCGACACAAGCCACGCCAAGTGAAGGCAAGTGTCGTACTCGTGCCGTACACTTTAAGGTGGGCGTTGTTTCGAGTTCTCTTTCCGTCACTGCCGTGTAGGCTTTTGGTAAGTACTAACACCTCTCACAGAGAATCCCTTCGCTGGAGGGTAAGTCCTCTCAAATATTTCGATGAATCCTAGGATTCAGCCTCTCCACAGGGTGATAAGTAGCGGCATACAATCTCCGCTCCAGTGACGCTCGAAAGTATATCTTTGAGTGAAAGTATGAGTATGTGCTGCAAAAACGATGCGGGGCGCGGCGCTGCACTTGGGCTTCCACAGGCGAATGCCACGATCTTTTGGATGCCCAAAGGAATTGTGGTTGACATCATAACTGATCGGAGCCGCCGGAAGTCGGCACTGGCCTCAAACTCGCTCTTTAGAGTTTGGAATCGTATCTCTGCTTCCTTCAAGGTGAGGGCCAAAGATGGAGTCCTGTCTTCAATGTTTGTATCACGGGAGAGGAGTTTGCAGCGAATCTCATAGGGGATAATCGCTCTGCAACCCCCGTCATTTGCGAGACTTTGGATGGTACGGAAGGCCAAGAATGGGTTCCCCACTGCCTTAGGATCAGCTCATGCGCAAATATGTCCACAGATGCCTACATGAACAGCTTTTCCCCGTCAGTCACCAGGATAAAATTCCCTGTGTTCACGGGGGTCTCGACTGTGGTGCCGTCGAGGGCAGGGATGAGGATATGGTCGTCGGTGGTGCCGTCCTCCTTCCAGATTAACTTCTTCAACTGGTCGGCAATATCTCCAACTTCCTGCTTTTGAAGAGGGGAACACCGGGTGTGTACAGCGACAGGGCCAGCGACTCCAATTTTTCTGACATCGGTTGTGGGACGCGGGACTTCGTCAGAAGGGGGCTTGCTTCAAAGTCCGGAAATCCGGGGGGTTGACAATCGCACTCTAAACTTTTTATAGGCCCAAAAATTACTATACGGCTCAAAGGTTCACTCGGTCGACACGCGAACATCGACCAGCTCACAGTGAGCTCAGTTTCGCGGATGCCACAACTCCGGAATGTCTTCGTCTGGTTAAAATATTCAACAACGAACCCAATTAGATATGATTTTCCCCAGCTTATGTATCCATGGTGTTGTAGGTGAGCAAGACTCGGGAATCTATCCCGGGGTGCAATGGGCTCAGGTCGTAGCATTTGTAAGTTCCAGCGTAGACAATGAAATTTTCGTTCTGGACGAATAGCTCACGTGTCCTACCATGAAACCCGCTCAGGTCCGAGCCTTCAACCCACGTTTTCGTGACACACTCATAGCGATACGTCGGTCCGTAAGCAAGATAGCTGAAATCAGACACGGAGACGAGTCGCCGTGGCAGAATGTGGTTGAGAAATCTATGTACCGTTGAGATCAATGAACTATTGGACGGAAGATACACTTGCCTGCTGGAAGTGGGATTCTGTGCCGACGTCAGTAAGCATCCCCCAACTACCACGGAGCGTACTTGGGAGAGATAGGCGTGCAAACTTTTGACAGACTTATAGCAAATGGGATCGAGTTCCGACGGGGGTGATGGCGGAGGCTGGTCTGGCATGGGCAGTTTGCTCATATAATCCGTGTACTTCGCGATGACTTTCGTTGTCTGCTGTGGGAAGTTAAAGAAATAGAGATGTAATATCTGAGGTAGCCTCGCCTCTGATGCCCCTCCTCCATTTTTCTTCTGGTCGATGAACTTGTGGGTGATGGAAACATTCAGTGACGCCATTTGTAGTGGGAAGTTAAAGAAAGAGAGCTGAAATACTTGAAGTAACCAGATTTGGGCGTCATGTTCAGCGAGAGCCTACAAATTACATTAGCACCATCCGAATAAATAATCTACTGGATGGTACGAACCCCACGCAAAGCCGTTTTGTCCTCTTTGATTTTGTTATATTTGGTTTTGAGAAGCACATAACGTTCGGCGCGTGCAGCGAGAGCATCGTGGGCCGCCCGGAGTTCGGTCGAAGTCTGGGGAGTTTTCACGACATATAGACCATCTGGTGAAACTTTCCTCTTGACCATCTTGTGTTTCGTTGGCCTTCTTACACATCTCTTCCAGCGTCTGATAGTTCCGCTGAATCAGATAGAATTACACAAGAAAGAAATCTACTGTCTTCGCTTCGAATCGCTGCAGTAAAATCAGAATGAGTACGTGGAGTCGTCACATTGAAACGGGTCATACATGTACCTCTCGCAATGCCTTTGCCGCCATTCCCGCACTGTCTTTGAGTTGGGCTTCAAGCTGGATGCATTTCTGCGATGCTCGTCTCATCTCGATGTCTTGGGATGCACGGAGAAGACGTACCACCTGCAACGCCTCTCTAAGGACACAGCCGTCCTTCTGCTTTTGGCGTGTATCGTCGAGCTCTCGCTGTAATTTCGCGTTGCCTTTTTCCAGCTGTAAAATCCGATTCTTCATTCCAGGGTTCGTGCTCTCCCGACGCTGGATTGCGAGGCTGTGGTGGGATCTGGATGATCAACGGAAGAGATGACATACGACGTTGGCGAGCTCCTTTTCGAGCTCTCGTACTCGGGCGTGGGATAAAGATACACACACAAAGGTGTACAGCTGCGGGGACTGTAAGCACAGGCAAGAACCTTGCAAATGGAGTAGGAAGGTTTAGACCTCTACACCCGCACCCGCCCGGGTGGAGAGGCACGGCCGCACGGGTGACCCGTAACCCGTAGCAGTGACCCGGGTCAAAATCTGCCGGGTGACCCGGGTGATCATCACCCGCGGCGCGCGCCAGACCACCCTACGTCCACGTCGACCATTCCCTGGCCCCTTAAGCGTATGCATCATTGTTTGCAGCTCCCAGAGCTTGTGGGGCTTGTGTGCTCCCATCTACAGAGCCCGTATTTTGAATCACATGCTTTGTAATGCCATTTTAAGGTTTAATTTGCATTTGAACCACATGCCTTGAAATGCCATCTGGAATTAGGGCCCAACTTGGATGTCCATTTGTCAGCTGATGGATGATGTTCCCACGCTCGTTCTCGCCCATTTCTTCCCAAATCCCTAGAAAAAAAAAACAGTTTGCAAGATATGAGTTCTGATAGATGATATGTGTGATTTTCAAAGCAAATGCGCCGGATGTGGCGAAGAAATGGCCGTGTGAAAGTTGGCTGATGGATGTTGATGGATATCCAAGTTGGGCCCTATCTGGAATCACATGCTTTTTAATGCCATTTTGAACACAATTGAATGGTTTAATTCGCATTTTTGAAGCACATGCCTCGAAATGCCATTTTGAATCACATGCTTTGTAATGCCATTTTGAACACAATTGAATGGTCCAATCGACACTTGACTCAGCAATGTCATATTAGCCAGAAGAGGGGCCTCGGCTGAGAAACTGCGGCTCTGAGTGATTTTTTCAAGTCAACACGCTATACGGTATTTTTTTTTGATATATGAGAGGGAGGATGGAAACCGTGAAGCGGATGACAGAGACGAAGTGAGGAAGGATGAAGATGAAGGAACCGATTGAAGGACGAAGAAAAATTAAACAGAGGTGGCAGAGGGCGGCTTACCCCAGATCAAGGCCTGGATGAGCACGGAACTCTTCCGGATGTAAATCTGGAATGTCTCCGAGGCCCACCGCCCGGTCGCCTGAATAATGTGGAGAGAAACACCAGCCTCTGCCAGTGCGGTGGCGCCTCCTGCGCGCATCGATTGACAGTTATCACAGAAGCGCGCGAGCCTAGTGATGAACCAGCTGCGGGTTGGCACTTGACCATTTTCCCGTAGCCACAGTGACGGACCAATGAACCGTCCAAGCATGGAGGCAAGGAGGATCAAAGGAATATAAAAGTGCGAGGTGGCCAGCTCCTGCCAGAAGCTCGGCTGAGACAAGGGAGTAGATGGGAAGGCAGAAATGCGTAAGTCGAAGTGTTTGCGAGTGAGGTGACGGGGACGGCGAAGGACACGAGCACGGCAAGGGACGAGAGTAATAAGGCATGCATAGTGACGACGAGGGACTAACGGAGCAGCGGCATACGGAACTGAGGCGAAATCGGGGGAATAAATTGTGTATATCTGTAAGGGCCTGATCGTGTGCACTAGATTCGTGTTAGAATTGCGTTAGATTCTAAGAATAGAATCGGCCAAGTAAGATCCGAGCGGAGGGCCCCCGATCACCCGTGCTGGGCTATATAAGTATGGAATAATAGAGTGTACCGGCGCGGCATTTCATGCGGGATCGCGGCGCGAATGTCGCCCGAGTACCATCGCAGCATTGATCGATGATGGGGTTTGCGATCCGACTTGCGGCATTGGCATCCTCCGGCAGTCATCCCGCTGCCGGGCCTGATCCGATAGAATGTAGCCCATTCTATAATTGCTAGTGGGATGCGGGCTGAGGCAAGCTCTGCTTGAATACCTCCTCGTAATTAGCAGAATGAGTGAATGAATGATCAAGACACAACCAATTTCCGTGCCCGCGGCGGAAGAGCTCACTGCAACGGCAACCCGGTTGACGGTGTGGACTAGGTCCCGCCCCATTTCATCATCATCTGAGTGGAATATGTGTGGCCCGTCCCGCCGCAAGCACCAAAATTGGTTGTATCTTGATCATTCATTCACTCATTCTGCTAGTTACGAGGAGGTATTCTAGCGGGCCTGGAGGGTTTGCATCGGCCCCCATCCCACTGGAATTGCATTAGAATCCAATTATAGAATGGGCCATTCTATCGGATCAGCCCCAGCAGCCGGATGATTGCCGGAGGATGCCGATGCCGCAAATCGGATCGCAATCCCCATCATTGATCAATGCTGCAATGGTACTCGGGCGACATTCGCGCCGCGATCCCGCATGAAATGCCGCGCCGGTACATTCTATTATTCCATACTTATATACATAGCCCAGCACGGGTGATCGGGGGCCTCCGCTCGGATCTTACCCCGCCGATTCTATTCTTAGAATCTAAGGCAATTCTAACGTGATTCTAGTGCACACGATCAGGCCCTAAGGAAGGTACAGAATAAATAGTGAAGAACTAAAAGCATTCACTGCGTTCTTCGGAAAGTACGGAGGCCTGTCTTGTCTCTCGGTATAAATACTTTCAATGCGCTTTTGCACATTAGTTCATGTATCTCGATGTTGAGATTTCGACGAGGCCTTCCATGAATTATCGCGTAGAAAATTGACGAGTCCTGTGGAATCCGTGGGAAAAAAGGTTCTGGTAATCTCAGCTCCAGATGTTACACGGCAGGGCGTTCGCTGCGCTCACGGGCAGATCGGACCGCTCGGAATGTTCCGAGGCAGAACTCGTAGAGTTAATGATGCGACTGTGTCACGCTCCCATGGGATTTGCCTTGTCGGACCTCATTGCGACACTTTAAGGCTTCAAGTAATTTATTTTCACATTCCCTGACGCATTCTCTTCATTATAATACCCATATCTGTGGCTATCCAATGCACCAGGAACCGTAATTTTCCCATCTCACACTGTTTACCTGATCGCTTGGCAACGGTTACACCAATTGCCATGATCCTATAGGCATTTCAAACTCAGAATTGCTGTGGCTATCCAATGCACCAGGAACCGTAATTTTCTATTCAGGCAAGGGCAAGCTATGCATTTAAAAACTTCAATTTTGCGTTGAAATAGCCTCTGTATCTGGGTTTGATCTGACCCAAGCCATCAAACTATGCATTCAACTGATGGCACAATCCCAATTTAGACATTTTGTTCATTTGAATGCTGTGTTAGTATCATCACTGGGATTGCCTACCCCTCTAGCTCAGTGCACTCAGAGGTGCTACAGGCCACGATCTCAACACACCCACCGATGCTCACGTTTCGATTCATTCTCGCGGTCGTGGTACCGTTCGAAGTGCTCCGCCTGGTGACATAGCGGAGACACGACATGATGCCCCGCCAACTGCATTGTCGTTGCGCGGTCGAAAGGCGACCCGTCTCACTCGGCAATCGGCAATCGTTCCGGCATACAACCACGCCACTGTTCTTGGCGTTCCGGTGTAAGTGCTTCCATGATATCTGTTAGATATCTATTGCCGGACTGAGTCAATGTCAGGTCTGAACCCCTCCCCCACTGCACCAGATGCACCTGCCATCACTGCACTTGCTGCTACCACTGCTGTGGTGCGGCCAACTCCAGCTGATGACCCCTCCATGCACACTCGGGATACCCTCCATCCTCAGTGGTACGTGAGGGGGATAATATACCTTGTGGCTTTCCTCCACGTCCAGTTTCACATCACTTTCCGTGCATGCGCGCTTTTGCTCTCATGCATCGACTTCATCTTCACTAACCTAAGTACCTGGAAACTTACTCAGTACTCGCATGCCGCTCACATTGAAGACTGTTTTTGCCAAGATGCAATTCATCCTGTGATTTTGAGATTTTTAACTGAACCAAGGTTTACTAGCCTCAATACATTGTTTAGGCGACAAAATTCCAGGGGTAAGCCTGGTATAGTAGGACTCAAACCATCCCTCTTTTTTTACTAGATTTAGACTAGATCTCGACTAGATCTTGTTTATGTACTATGGGCGGAATACATCCGCTTTTCAACCACGGACACTAGTCAACTGTAATCGAGTCGATCTGAAAGATTTAAGTTGTTGAATTTGAGGACATGTTCTTCTATTCAATAACGCATACGCACTCGAGTCTTGGCTGGGACTCGAAATCTCATCTCCCTTATGTTCCGTCTCGTCCGGTGCCCAATAGGATTGGATATCTCGACTGGACCCTGGTGATGCGAGGGAGGTTTACCTGGCGGCTACCAGCGAGACGTCAACTGCGGCGCACCGCCTCGGAGTTTGAAATAAAAGATTGCCGAGAGATGCCACGGGCCATGTGATGTATCAACAAGCTTCCCCTTTGAGCGAACGCGTCGACGCCGTAAGGACGCGTCCAGAGAGTGCGCGTCTCCGTCCAGTAAATTCGACCCCAACTGCGAATGGACGCGCCCGAGGGGTGAACCGAGCCTTCCACGGATCACCCTGTCAATTCCCGGGCGTGGCTTGAGAGTCTTTTCGCATTTCAGGTGATTAAACTTGGTCCGGGTGAGCAGGTCGACGTCCTGATGTAGTCCGAAAATGCCCTTGCCGGTGGGCTCGAACCAATGGAGGCGAAATATTGCCTTCTGCCAGTTCCATTTGAGATGCCATAATTGAATGACAGGAAGAGCCCAACCGTGGCGTTGGAACGGAGTATCAGCCCAGGTCAAAAACAGCATTTTTTGGGCCCATTTTTTGACCATTTTGCACGTTCCTTGGTGATTCTGAAAGCCCCTGCCGACTTGTGATCGGTGATGAGCTTATTATATAATCATGAAATGTGGATCGAGGCACCGAATATAAAAGAAATGATATCTACTAAAGGGTGAGTCAAATTTCGAATCCGCTCACGGATACTCTGGATCATGAAGTTCGAAAGGTCCTGAAATGAATAGGAACTAAGTGCTTTGGTTGGTTGACGCAACGGATGCAGTTTTTTCAGCACGGTTGTTAATAATTTCTTATTGTAATATTCACTGGCCCCAATAGTAATACAAAGTTTGTCCTCAAGCAGACTCTGGGTGTCAGAGATAACACAAGGTGGAATCATCAAACATTTTGTTACAGTTTCGGTCAGGGCATCTGAAAAAAAGTTGAACACAGCAACTTCCAATGATTCGTGTGTGTTATTGAGTAACTCATATTGTATACAAGTAGAAAGGGTATGATAGTGACTCAGGATAATGTCAATATGAAATTTCTTACACTCCCTGCCTAACCGGTGACTCGGACATTTACTTGCTGCTTGGCGCAGTTCTTTCACAGACAACAAAGCCAGAGAAGCTTTCATATGATTTGTTAGGAATTCCAGCCATAATGGCTTGGCTTGTGCCTGGATATTACTTGCTTTCAGCTCATTCACATTCAAGATGGTGGGTGCCAAATTAATCAGCAGGTTATTTTTGGTGGCGGATGCCAACTGTGACAGCGGGGGCTGATTATGATCATTGGCGGGTGCCAAAGTATTCAGTGGGTGCTGCTCATTCATATGAAGAGAGGGTGAACCGAGGGTAAGAGCAGGATGTTGGTAGTAAAGAGCAAGTGCGAGAATGGAGCAGAAATGTGACTTCTTTCCTACGTCATCATATATAATGTCGTATGAATGACTCAACGGCTCGGAGCTCAAATATCAATTTTAACGATCACAAGAACGCGGTGGGCCGCGAAGCGGCCCACCACTTCGGCTGAGAGATGAGTGCCCCGAATTAGCATTGATTGGCGCGCAATCGATAAGCGCCGGTTAATCGATGGGCGGAGTTTGAAATGGCTTCAGACGGACATGCGTAATTTTATAAAGAGAGTGAAGTGAAGTGATATCAGATTATTTATTATCATGTGAGTGATTTCGGGAACGACTTCAAATATCAATTTTTGATGAACAGATCAGATGACATTATCATGTGAGTGATTTCGGACAAACCTCGGGACTGTTGCTTGCGGGCGGTTGCCAGTTCCAGCCCCACAGAACCCTTCTCTGTAAACAGAGTAGGGGAAGCCGGTGCACACAGTAGTTCTTGACACACCTCGCGCAACGCTGGCCGCCGGTGGTTATTGGCGGCCACTCTGGGACATCTGGGCCAGAAACTCGGGAGGCACCTGTCCGTTGGGGCGCTCGGTGGACTACTCACTGACCGGTGTCTTAGCGCTCAAAGGTACTACGTCATTTCTTGCCATTAATTGTGAGGAAGTGGATGCGAGGCCGCGAAGTTAGAGAGTACACAGGATCGAGAGAGAGAGGAGGCCTAGGGGGCGCAGAAAACAGAGGTCCCTCTGCCCGTCAGAACAATACGGAAAGGGGACATCGCACCCGGATGTGGGGTGAGGGTCATTAACCCCTCAACGGAAGAATGGTCCCTATGGACCCACCCGGTATAGATTCCTTCATACCTGCACGCGTTCAAGGGGACATACGCGCCTCACTCGAGTACGTCGACGACTGGTTGGGACCAGCGGACAGCGAGCTGCTCAAGCCATGCGAGAAGGGGGAGCATTGAGGGCATCTTGAACGTTCTTAAACTGCCTGTCCGTTCAGAGGGTTCCGAGCCCGAGTCACATTTGGCGCGACTTGCAGAGCCGCTAGTGGGGGCGCGCCATAGTTCCCGGGGCCAGGGCCAGTGCCAGGGCTCCCGCCATTATACCCGCCTACACCGTACGGACCCGGACCCGGATCTCGTGCGTCGTACTCTTGATTATTGTTGTTATAGAGTCCACCCGGCCCTCCGCCTGGCGGACCTCCGCGGAAGTTGTTATGATCGTCGTCGAAGCCGTTCCGGCGATCCCGCTCACCATTCCAACCACGACCTCGGCCTTCGCCCCGCCCACCACGATTCCCTCGGCTGCCTCGTCCTGTCCCAAAAATGTCGATTTGCTTATAACGGTTTGAGACCGCTTGCGGTGTTTAGCAGCAGTTATAAGCCAACCAAGGTGACTATGGGGGGTCATAAGCCAAACAAGGTGACTATAAGCAGTCATAAGCAGTCATAAGCAAACAGGTACTGTTCAAAGGCGGTTCTAAGACAACTAACTGTAGTACCTTTCGGGGACTCATAAATTTACTATACTTAAAGGTTTCGCGGTCATGGATATAATTGCAAGAATTATACATTCACTCCATTTTGTTTAACCGCAGGAACATGTCGTCGTCGATGGTGTCTATCGGAAAAAATAGGTTGGTTTGTTTCGTTCCCCACGCATGCGCCAATAGCGCACCACGAGCGACGTGCTCCAACGGCAGAAATTCGGGCCGTCTGCACTCTTCAACCACTCGGCAACCTCTCCAAAAAGTTCGTGGCTTCCACTTCGAATTTTTGAAGCGATAGACAAATGCGAGATCGAATTTGGCACCACCGGGAATGGTACAGCGGAGAAGTCCAATTAAACGAGCGAGGGAAAGCGGGTCGGACTCGGCGTTGTAAAGTACGCAGTCATATCGAGGCCGTCCGTAGAATTTCGGGTTGCATCGAAGAATATCCCTCTTTGGGGAGATACTCGCCTAACAGAAGAAGACCTAATCATCGCATTTTTGGAGAGAGAATATGATGCAGATCTTATCATGCATTTATTTACAGATCCGAAACATCGTCGATACAAGCGGATTCATGAGCAACAAGTCAAGCAACTGGTTGACACGTTCCATGTTAACCAAGAATTTTGGACAAATATCGAGAGTAACTGGCCCACCGCTGCGATGAAATTCTACGCATAAGTTTGAGGGTCGAAGGGAACATACATGGATCATATTTGGTGATTCTCTACCGGTTGGGACCCAGAACTCATGTTTCTGGGGATGCATCAGTATGGGACTGTGAGAGGTGATGGAGCCGCATCAAAGTCAAGCATATCATCCAACCACCGGGATAAAATTCTATGAATAAATTTGAGGGTCAAGGGGAACATACATGGATCATATTTAGTGATTCTCTACTGGTTGGGACCCAGAACTCATGTTTCTGGGGATGCATCAGTATGGGACTGTGAGAGGTGATGGGGCCGCATCAAAATCAAGCATATCATCCAACCGCCGCCATAAAATTCTACGAATAAATTTGAGAGTCAAAAGGAAAATACATGGATCATATTTAGTGATTCTCTACCAGTTGGGTCACAGAACTCATGTTTCTGGGGGACACATCAGTATGGGACTGTGAGAGATGATGGGGCCGTATCAAAATCAAGCATATCATCTAACCGCCGCGATAAAATTCTATGAATAAATTTGAGAGTCGAAGGGAACATACATGGATCATATTTAATGATTCTTTACCGGTTGGGATCCAGATCTCATGTTCCTGTGCAAGCATTAGGATCGGACTGTAAAAGGCAATTGCAGCCAAGTCAAAATCAAACATATCATCCAACCGCCGAGATGAAATTTCACGAGGAAATTGAACAGTCGAGAGGAACAAACATAAATTATATTTAGGCATTCTCTATCTCTACCGGTTGGGACCCAGAACTCACATTTCTGGAGAGGTATCTGGATCGGTTCATAAAAGGCAATTGCAGCCAAGTCAAAATCGCGCATATCAAGATTGAGCATATCATCCAACTGCCGCGATAAATTTCCATGAGGAAATTAGAGAGTCAAAAGGAACATACATAAATTGTATTTAGTGATTCTCTACCGGTTGGGACCCAGTACTCATGTTTCTGTGCAGGCATCAGGATCAGGCCATAAAAACAATTGCAGCCAAGTCAAACAATTGGAGCTAGAGATTAGGCCCTCACAGGCAACATGAAGGAAGTAAAAAAATCCATTGCAAAGGCTGTACTCTGCCAACAACAAGGCCTTTCTTCCATTTCATATAAATTTTGTAGTGTTGCATAAATTTTGCTACACCTAGTGAGAGTCTACATTCAGTTTCTGCACACCATTACCAAGCTGGTCAACATCCATGCGTGGCCGAGTACTATGAGCAAACGGTGCAGGCAGCATTCGCTTTCCAAGCAGCTGACCACTGCTTCTGTTATCTGCACTATGAACAGCAGCAGCTTCTTCATCCACACGACGAAGGCTCTGTTAATGTTGAGATTTTGATCAACATAATAGCTGTAAACGCACTGAAGTAGCTTCACTACTAATTTTGAGCACTCGATGAAAATGACATTGCACCTTTTTGACACCTTTGGCAAAAGGTGCAACTCGGAAAGAGACAAGGATCTCCACGAGATTTCCGGGCTGAATCATTGAACGTGGAATATGATTATCAAATTGTGAACAATTCAGCGCCGACCCCCATGCTCCATCCACTCCTACTCCACTCCACACTAGGTCTTGGGCACGGACTCATCCAGCTGCCAGCTCAACACCTTCGCCACCATCCTTATCACCACCCCCATCACTGTGGGAAGGAGGATCACTATCACCACAGCCCAGATCGCTATCACCACAGCCCAGATCACTATCACTGACATCCCAGACACTTCCATCAGATCCATTGTCAGACTCAGATTCTGACACTTCCATCATGTCATCTGCCAAACCTGTGCTGGCAACTGTCACCCATCCAAAATCTGATCGTTGCCCTATTCTGGAGGCAGGCACTATTACTCCCGAGATCTTGCAACAGTGGCGCTGTTATCCTATTCATAAAACCATCCATATCCGGGCACTTTTTTTAGGGCCATTTTCACAGGCATTTGTCTGCCATGCTAGCCTGCCCTTTCCCAGTTGCCTTTCTAGCCAGCTTTCTGGTTGGGTTTCCAGTTGGCCTTCCAACCAGGTTTCTGATCATTCTGCTCCGAATCTTTGGCAGTCTGATGTAGTCTTTTTTATATAAAAGTCGAGAGGATGTTCAGATATCCACGCCGTGGGCCGTTAGAATGGTGCCACTAAGTCTACGCCTGCTCCTGCCGAAGATTTCTCATCCTGACCTCTCCGTTCGTCAACTTGCGATAGAAGCCTCTTGGGTGCCGAAACCGATGACCACGTCCAGTGTTTGGCTCCACTTTGGGGCCTTCCACTTTATGGTGTCGCCGTTTGCGATCTTGACGGTTTAATGGCGGAGGCAGGAATGTAATGTACGAAGACGACGGGTGTTCCTCCTTCTCAGCGCTGAGAGCAAGCGCGGCTTCACTTCTCAAGTTCGCGACCTTGTCCGCAAAGTCAAACACTATGATGTGTTCGGGAATGCGGTACCACCGATTCACCCTGTTAATTATCAGCCAAGGGAATCCAACTTTGCAGGAACTTACCTTTCGTTTGACTTTGAACTGGGTTCAACGATAAGACCCGTCGAATCCGTTCGGATGGTGTCAATTCCATCATTGTTCAAGTGGGACTGCAGGAGGCCGGAGGGGTTGTAGATGGTCCGCCCTTTTATTAGTCCTAGGTTTGTCCACAACAAAACGGTCTGCGAGGTATAACTAAGAAGGAAACTTGAGGGCAACGAGGCCAATTGGGAGTAACGCACGGCGCCGTTGTGCTCCATTGCTTGCGGTCAACTTGCGGTCGGGTCAAGTTGGGGTCAAGTGGCAACGTACATAATCACGTGCATCCGAGCTCCGGCTTGATGATCTTCTCACGGCGCGACCATCAAAGTCCCACGGCGCGACAGCACTTTGCACAGCAAACTGATTTTGGACATCGATGATCCCCGCGGTTCCTATTTGGTGTACTGTAGTATTTTGTTCAATTTGTAAGGCCTTTTTTGGCTTTTTCGGTGGGCCAATCCGATGCCGATGCCGTTCGGGTCGTACAACATCAACAACCCTAACGCCAACCCCAATGATTCGACGGCATTCCAGACATACGCACATCCGCAGCAGCCGATCCATCAGACGCAGGCCGCGGCGGGCCTGGAGGCGGCATCATGGGCGTCCGGGAACGGCGCCGAGGGATAAAATAAAAGGATCATGGATAGGAGACAGGGCAGTCTGTGCGGTTAGTATCTTGCAGTACATACCACATTGTATACTTGGACAGGATGTTACCACTATCTATGTGCGACACGGCAAGCTATGTTACACTAAGTTAGTTGTTCGCCCGTCTCCAAGAAGTCGCATCACGCAGAGCCCACGGGGAGAGAGATTGCGGGGCGGGGGGAGCTTGTTGAGAATAAACTGGTTGAAGAAGGAGTGAGCGTACTTAAAACACGGACCGCACGGTCACGACAACATACCAGTAACCATATGACAGCGTGCAATGACTAAGTATAAGCCTCACAATCAGCGCACATCGGCAAGGGAAATCAATGAATGGGATATGGCGTCGCTGTCGACACCCATAGGCGAAAAGAACCTGAGTGAGCGACTGATGAGGGCGACAGCGACGGCGGGGACAGCGGCAGCGGCGGAAATAGTAGCAGGGTCACAGGAGTGACGATGGCCCATTAATATTTGTCCGTGTGCACCATAGCACCATACAATTGATTTCATGCTCCCCAAAATCTGAAAAGGCGCCGCTTAGGCAGACTTGCCGCGTATCCAAGGAATGTCTAAGGAAGTCGAAGAAAACCTCACCAGATTGCGTGACATGTTTCTCTCGTTATTATCTTGTGCTTTCATGCCTTTTGATGGCAATTTTTAACACAAGCTGCGAAAAAAAATTCAAAATTCTGTCTGGGACATTCCTGAGGAGACAAAATTCAACCCCCGGCGAACCACGTTGTGGAATATTTTCCGAATTTGTGGCTGTGCAATACTTCCCATGCAGAAATAGAATGAGTGTTGGTTTTCCAGTGAAATCATGGCCCGGGTGGATGCATTCCCCAACACGGGCTCACAAAATTCAACCCCTGGCGAACCACGTTGTGGAATATTTTCCGAATTTTGTGGCTGTGAAAATACTTCCCAATGCAGAACTAGAATGAGTGTTCATTTTCTGGTGGAAGGATAATCCAACTAAGTCAATTCAGTCACCAACACGCACTCACAAAATTTAAGCCCCAGCGAACCACGTTGTGGAATATTTTTTGAATTTTGTGGCTGTTGGATATGCTCAGCAGTGCGCTCCAATCAGCTTTGAACTAAACCTAAGGCTACCTATCATTAAACACATCGCTCATCAACCTTCGGTTGACTTCTCGCGGCCCTCAAATCGCAGCCTCAAATCGTTTTACGGAAACTGATCTCAGTTCGAGCGACGGCTGAATTAAACTGTCTGCAGGGTGGCGAATTTGAACCCATGCATTGCACAACTTGAACTTCTAGTACTTAGTACATGCAACCTGCCTACAGATATTGAAGCCCACAAGACAGTAAAACAATTACTAGGAGGCACATACGTTCCGTACAGCTCACGGCTGCCGCCCGATCGCCATTCTTCTCGGGCGAGGAGCCAGAGCTAGAATTGTTTGGGGAGCTCACCGGGTCCCCACCTGCCAAAGGCTGGTCCCACATGAATGTCGGATCGTCCGCATATGCAAAACCCGTCGCTGTCAGGAACTTGACATAGTCGCCGTTCGGATCCCCATACACAGATGCGATCGCTGCAATGTTTGGATAAATCTCGGCCACGACAGCCTGCTCGCCACTGGCGGCGGGGTCGATTGTCATCAGGAAGTCGACGGTCTTCCCCATGGGCGGTAGCGTTCCAGGGTTTCGAGGTGGGATCTGCATAGGTGAGGAGGCGCGCGTTCGTCTGGTGAATGGGTTCTCAGATAAGTGCAATGAGTAGTTGTCGCAGACACGTACGATCATGCCCGCGATGTTAAAGTTTCGATAATGGTACGGTCGAGTGCGAGAGGCCTCCTGGGGCTGGGATTGATTTGAGCATGGTAATCCAGAGGACTGCCGGAAGCGTACCTGATCACCCGTGGAATTGACCTGGCCTTGGAAAATGCCTGAGAAATATCCCTGTGTCCAGTTGACTGCCCCTGCAAAGCATCCAGCCCAACACGGCATCGCCTCGGCCATCAGAGCTATGTGCAGTAAGCCCATCACGGACCGGAAACACTAGTCCCGTGTGGGGACACATCATGAGAGCGTCAGTTTGAATCGCGTATTTCAAATTCCTCATGCAGCCCGCGCCATTGCAAAGCATCCAGCCCAACACGGCATCGACTCGGCCATCAGAGCTATGTGCAGTCAGCCCATTCACAGACCGGAAACACTAGTCCCGTGTCGGGACAACTGCAAATTACACGGCTGTCATCGGGATTTGATAGGATTTGATACCCATCAGATTCCAATGGTTTCCCACTCGGTTTCTAAGCGAAAATCGGTCGGACTCCATCAAATATGCAAATTACTGGAATCCAATGGTCTTTCGCGTGGATTTCAGTGATCCACCTACTGGCTCGCCAGTTTCCTTTAAAATTTCACTGAATCAGGCCATATTGCATATATCTGAGTCCGAGTAAGTATTCTGCATGTCTATGTAGGCAAGCCTGGAGGCATGTACCAGCATATACCGTATTTTATGTACATATGTTCTGCTGCATCTTTGAACAATTGAATTCACCGCAAGTCCGCCAGTGAGGACAGTTCGGAATGGTATTATGGTAGACACTCTCAGTATACATAGTATGCAATCTTCAGTGCTAAGTGAATATCTCAGCATTCTTCTATCCCCCACATACCTTTGCGTTCTGTACTTCAAGGCTGATATAGTTAGCTTTAACCGCCCAACGAAGCGAACTTAAGAGGACATTTGAGGCTAAGAGCTCGTGATCCGGCATGAGCTATGAACCCTGACCTTCATCGGCATTGTACACACTTCAACACCCCGACGACGGTTGAAAACGAACAGAGTGGCACGTAATGCGGTTAAATTTCGTCATTACCAGCAGTTGGCCCGTGCTACGCTACGGACACCATATAAATCTAGAGAACAACTCCATGGATGACTCTCCCAAGCAAAGTCTAGGGTATTGATATTCAAACTTTACTACTTTGCTCAGTATTACAATTCCCAAAATTGCAAACAATTGACCGCCTTCCTTCGCTTTATATTCTCCCCTCATCCCGTATTCTGTGTTTGACGGGTAACGCAGCGGAAAGCTCTGACTGAACATCCCGAGTGAATCCTGGTGCAAAGTCCTTGAAAATATTTGGGGATATACTGGAGGCTGTTTAGAACAGACTGACAGAATAGATTTCCCAAATCCGTCTTTGTTGTTGAGAAACTCGGTAGGTAATCAGATTACGTTGGATGCTTATGGAATCAGAATCTCAGAGTCTCGCTTGACTTAGTCATTACTAAGTTTGATGGGCTGATGGCAACTGAATGGTCGCCAACTGGCCAGGTAGGTGTCAGCCAAGTGGGAGTCTGGAGTTACTGTTACTCTGTTATGGATGCGGCCTACTGTAGAATTACATTCAATTCGGCAGGGGGTGTGACGCGTGACAACTTGAACATATTCGTCAATTCGTCAACGGCGGAAATCGACCGTGACATGCGGGAAATTTCGGCGACCTCTCATATTGCTGCAACATAATATAGGCAGTTGAAAAAATTGGATTGGAGCATTTTTTCACATCCAGTTGCCTTTCAGCCGAAGATAAGTTCAAAATTGGTTCAAATGGACTTTTTTCGCGCGTTACGGGGTTGAGGAAGACAGTAGCGGTATTCAAAGCTGATTTTGTGCTGGTACGATGGTCGTAATTCAAAACGACAAATCATTGTTAGCCGAGACAATAGCTTCCGAACTTCCAAGGCCCCAACCCGTCCACGGCGGCTGTCATTTAACAACCGTAAACAACATAGGAAGGAAGGAAGGAAGGAAGGAAGTATTACTGCCGAGGTCCCAACGAGGAACAAGCAGGCTCTGTACCTACGCACAACGCGTCAATTATACGCTACAGACGTCAACGGCCCAGTCGCTGTGTCCACCTATCTACCCCCAAACAAGAGTAATAGATGTCTCACGAACAAAGCATAGAAGACGGGCAGGGGGATCAAATTATCCTTGAGTTCCTACACAGGGGTGACTTGATTCCAGATTAGACTGAGGTAGCATTCGACGCGGGGCGTGGACAGTGGATCTCCCTTGCGTACTGTCAACGAATTGATCCCGAAATCAAGACCAAAAATCGTGGTGCTAGCCTCTTAAGTTGGACCCTGTAACGGCATATTCCTTGCGAGGAAGACTTTCGTGTCGACAGATGATAACCGAGCAGAAGAATTCAGTTCGTCCAACATATCGAAACCAAGAAGGACTTAAGCAAGTATGAGCAAGCTTATCATCTGCACATACGCGACCTCGTCCACGAGAGTGTTGCGCTGCGCAGAGACACGTCAGCAAATCGCCAGTAGAAGTTTGAACTGTGCGGCTCATTGTTCAAAACAGTCAGCCCTAAGTTGTATCAGGAGTCAGGGGTTTGAATCAGGAGGCAAAGTTAGGAGAGCCCTTCTGAGACAATCACTGCGTTGAGGCCCCCCGTAGGCGAAGGTCTGACGAGGTTGTCCGAGCTCGGACTACATCGGACTACGTCGGATTACCTCTGACGAGGTCACGTAGTCAGGGGTTGGCAGGCGAAGGTCTGACGAGCTTGTCCGAGCTCGGGTTACGTGGGTGTACGTCGCGCAGTCATAGCTATGACTACGTGCGACTATGTCTGCCTACGCCATGTAGTCGCGGCTCGTCCAATGTTGACCTCAACTTTTCAGCCTTTTCTTTGTGAAATATGACAGTCTGTTGTCCCCAGCCCTCTTTGCAATCCCAAATACTAATGCAAAGTGCTATTTTTAATGCTCGACATCTCACTGATTCAAGAGCACGGATCACTCCAAAACAGGTCACTCGGCCACTAACTGAACCAAAACTGAACTTTGAAATGTTGTCTTGGACAAAGTTCCAAGTCTCAGGACAAAATATAGACAATTCAACATTGGTCAAGCCGATCCGACCTCTGCCTACGTCCGTAGTCCGAAGTAGTCGCAGGTAGTCCGAGGTAGGACAACGTAGGCCGAACTGCGCCTACAAGGCATAGTCCCAGGTAGTCTAATACTTATGACTACCCTCTGACTACGACTGTAGTCACACCCTTGGTGTACGGGGGGCCTCAATGCAGTGAATACTTGTCGCTGTCCGAGATAGCCCACACGATGTTCCGCACGACGTCCGGAACGCGGTTTCTGTTGTCTGGATTCCAGGAAAAGAGAAGCTTGCGCATTTGGGACTGGCCAGACAGCCGGTTCTGGTGGTGTCGGGTTATTCCCGCCAAGTGGCTCGCGATGCGGCTTTTAGTGTAGGAAAGTGTTACAATTGCCTCGACGTCGAGCGAGCGCCGTACAGTATATCTGTCGGCTTTGAACAGTGTGGTCGTCATGCCTCTGAGGTACTAGACAATGCTCCTGGACTTTGCCAAGGCATGCCGGTCTTTTCGATTGTGAGGTCATGGTGGTAGGAGACAAGCGGAATCGGTTGGCCACCCGCTTGGCCCAGTTCCGTGAAACTTCCTGTCGATAACCCTGTGGCTTACTTGAACTCTCGAGCTTCTCATTTCAGGCACCAGTGCTAGATTGGCGTCCTGGCGCTGACGGAACTTATATGCTGTCTTCGCAAGGCAATATGCCAAGAAAGCGTCCATTATAAGGGGTACAACAATGTGAGCTCTTGGATTATCACCAGAGCGCAAGGGCATGTGTCCACGGCTCGCGCGAATACCCAAATTGATCACAGATGCGTGGCACCGAAATGAAGAACATCCCAAGGTCGAAAGCCTCTTTTGTTGGTCTCCCGGAAGATCATATTCTAGAGGCTCTCTCCTCAGTAACCATATGAAGTTTGATTAATCATTCAGCGTCTCATTTGGAAATCGGGTTTGATCTTTGATTGTTTAATCAGCCCATGCAAGGAAAACGCGGTGCACAGGCTGCTGTGTGGTTGGTTGAAAGATAGTTGAACAGTGATGGGCATGTGCGGTTAATCAACTGTTAATCGCGATTTTGTTCTGTTCATGTTCTGTTAAACCGAATCAAAAACAGTGTTCAATCCAACTTAAACAGGAAGTTGCCACCAGTGAGAGTCGAACTAGGGACCTCTTGTGAAAGGGGAAATTGAGAAGGGGAGACACAACCATTACACGAGAGGGCCAACACAAATGATCCTGCATCATCTCACACACCTTGCAGGGTTCACAGCACACAATCACAAGTGTCTGTAGTGTAGACTCGCAACTCTATAGACTCTTGGCTCTTGAACAGTATACATGGGACATGTTTGAATTCATCCGCAGTGCGTCCTAAAAATGTATTGCTTTCCCTCACCCAAACTTGCCCATTTTGACAACATAGGTCAGTAGAAGGCTGAAGCAGCATTTGTTGTTGCAACTTAAAACAGTGTAGCTGCTGCAAGTCATCTGCCTCTCCATAATTAGATGTGCAAGACCTATTCCAGAAAGGCAAGATGGTTTTCGCGGTGATCTTTACACATCCCACCCAGAAGCTGAGACCATGGCTCTGTTACCACATGGAAATATGAGTTGGATGGCAGGGAGGATCGAGAGCAGAAGGTTGGAAGAGCAGCCCAGTGTGATTTCTTATGAACTTCCAGCCTTTATGAGTTAACCCTGTCTGTCTGTCCGAAGCTTTTCAAGCTCTGCCTGATTGCTGACCGTCTGGCACCGGCACTATTGATTGTACCACCAACGAAATTTGGAATCCGCTGTGTTGTTGGAGCAACAATTATGTGCAGAAATTCCCGAGGATGCAGTGAACAGGATACTGTACTATTTCGACCGAGTGTTCATGTAACGTGTAACACAGCCCTCTGAAGTGAACACTTTAGCTACCTGTAACGGTAACACCAGGCATATGAACACTGAATTTTTTGAAGCCCCAAACGGGCCCAAAAGACCTCTAGTACATGGCATGCAAATTTTTCAAAAAATGCTACTGAAAATGCTTACTAGTGCTCCTCCCAAAGGGGCCCTGGTAACACGAGGTCCTGATTTTCTTCCACTGGCCACGACCAAGAGGTGCGGGCGGTGGAGCTTCGCCTTTGGCATCATCGGATTTCTCGGCATCCTCTGCGCAAACCAGGCCGCCATCGTCGCCTACAGCAAAATTGGTACAAATAACACTGAGTGGAAAAACGGCCATTGCAGGTAGAACCCTGCAGAACCTCGCCTTGCCGGTGGAAACATTGATTGGCAGCGACTCTACCCGAGATTCTACAGGGAATCTACACCCCAGCAGATTGAACCTTCTGGGATTAAATAAGCGACTAGAGAACGAGCGAAATCTTTTTAAGAATAGCTGTACTGCTCCGGGGTCAAAGCGATTTTTTTTTTGGTCATCCCCATCACCTTCTTGCACTCCTTGGAGGTTGTTTTTCGGCGATTGAAAGAAATGAACAGTTTAGCCGACCGTAACAGCCCGAGACACGATCTGAACACTTGGGAAAGTGAACACTTGAGGTAACATGTAACATGGGCCGAACACTCGGTCGAAATAGTACAGTAGTCAGAGAGTATGTGCTTGTAGATTCGCAGCCAGCACAGCAAAGTCAAAAGTCACCCAGAATGAAGCAGGGATTTTGAAATAGAAAAATTCAGGGGAATCAATATTCTGATAGTCGGTAATTGTGATGTAAAAAATGTGCCAATCCAAGTGAATGTAAGAATGAGAGGGCAGAGAAGAGCCCACAGATCGATGGTGAGGAAATGGTGGCACATAGTTCTCCATAGTTTTCAGGAGCACTACATGGTTCTGTGTAGTTTGGTGGTTTCCGAAGCTTTGAAGAGAAACATGACAAAAAAAAAAAAAAAGATCCCCACTTACCTTTCAAGGGCTGATGATGTCTGGTTCCTTGAGGGGCATCTCAAGTTGCATGCTCTGAGGAGGCGGACAAGGTTGAAAATCAACCTATCAATCAACCTGGAGTAGGATGATTATACACAGTCTTTAGGTGGATTTTCAACGGCCTTCGGTTGATTGTCAACCTGGATGTAGGTTGATTGGATAGGTTGATTAGTTACCTAAAACGGCCGTTTTTCAACCTATGGCCCTCTGTCGCCTATCGGCTGCTTTTCAACCTACAGCAGGTTCCTTGTAATAGCCTGTATATTTTCTGGCCGTCCCATATTCATTGCATAGAACATGATATATTGGTGGATATATGTATAACGAAAACAATCTAAGTTACAAAGATGGCGACTATAGGTGCGTATGTACGTGTACGTGCTCCACCGTAACCATTGCGCCCATCTGCATGAGCATAAAATCCGAAATCCGCCTTGGTGCCTTTCACCCATCGTCACTGTTGCACGCACGTACGGACGATCTTGTCGCCATCGCCGTTGTCGATGAAGGAAGGGAGACGCACACCGAGCACCTGGCCGGATTTGAACGGGGTATTGCCAGGATGATAGCCAGCGAAATTTGGGTTCGAGCTGTCTCTTGGGAATTGTTTTGACGGCCCTGGTGCTTTTACAAAATAGCTGAGGGCTCTGCATGTCGAAACAAACAAATGCACATCAACCTCGGCATGGTGGGCCGATATTTCACACCAAAACAGTATTTCGACAGGTGTTCAACCATTTCTGGCCGGATTTGAACAGGGTATTGCCAGGATGATAGCCAGCGAAATTTGGGTTCGAGCCCACCATGCCGAGGTTGATGTGCATTTGTTTGTTTCGACATGCAGAGCCCTCAGCTATTATGTAAAAGCACCAGGGCCGTCAAAACAATTCCCAAGAGACAGTCCGAACCCAAATTTCGCTGGCTATCATCCTGGCAATACCCCGTCAAAATCCAGCCAGAAATGGTTGAACACCGGTCGAAATACTGTTTTGGTGTGAAATATCGGCCCACCATGCCGAGGTTGATGTGCATTTGTTTGTTTCGACATGCAGAGCCCTCAGCTATTATGTAAAAGCACCAGGGCCGTCAAAACAATTCCCAAGAGACAGTCCGAACCCAAATTTTGCTGGCTATCATCCTGGCAATACCCGTTTTGCTGCGAACTCTCACGTTTGATTAATCCCTAGAGTCTAGCGGCCTCCGAAATCCGCTGGATTCTCGGTCGAAGCCTAGCCACTAGCTTATTGTGCCGAGGTTCACGTGCATTTGTTTGGATCGACATGGAGAACCCTGAGCTCCTTTTCAAAAGCACCAGGGCTGTCAAAATAAATCTGAAGCGAGAGTTCGAACCCAAATTTTGCCGGGCTGTCCTCTCAGCAAGACCCCCTCAAAATCCAGCTTGCATTGCTGTCATATTGGTCAAATACTGTTTTGATGCGAAATCTCGCTTTATTGTGCCGAGGTTCACGTGCATTTGTTTAGATCGACATGGAGAGCCCTGAGCTCCTTTTCGACAGCACCAGAGCCCTGAAAATAAATCTGAAGCAAGAGAGATGCTTAACGCGCGAAGCGTATGCCAGGACTCTGTCCTGGTCTGATTCCCGAATGGGGCGATACGTACCCTTCAGCGATGGATGTGCAGGTGCGAAGCATGCAACTCATCACATCACATCTCGAGCTCAACATGGGTTCCCGAATTTGGATGAAAATCAACACGTCAGAAGGCATGCAGCGGAGGAGATTCAATAGAGTCGAGGTCCTCCATAGAAAACTCACAGCAGGGATGTGGAAGGCCCTACAAGTTCTTTCCATGACGGCGTAGAAGCCATGGGCATGGACCCAGTTCTTGATTTATTCTATGTAATGGCCTTTGAATGTGATTTACCATCCATTCAACCTCTGCTTGCCCATTTAATTCGCTGGGCATTCAAACTGAGGTCGATGTCTATGCAATGACTTGAAACCGGTTTTACTGACATCCCTGGATTGACTATTTGCCTCAGAAAAGTGGCCCAGCAGGCCATTTGATTTGCCAGGCATTTAAACTGAGGTCAATATCAATGCAATGACTTGAAAACTCCTTTACTGACGTCCCTTGACACTACTATGTAGCTGCCTCAGAAAAGTGGCCTAGCCGACTGTTTAATTCACCAGTCACTCAAACTGAGTCAATATCTGTACAATTATTCTAATGACGTCCCCTAACAGACTTACTGCCTCAGACAAGTGGCCCAGCAGACCGTTTAATTCACCAGTCACTCAAACTGAGGTCAATATCTATACAATTACTAGAAACCTATTCTCCTGACGTCCTTTGACAGGCTAGCTGCCTCAGAAAAGTGACTGTAGGCAGAACTAAATGCGATTATCGTGTTCGCTATTTTGATCCTGAAACACGGGGAAATCAGCCAATTACGGTCCAGTGCACGGGTAGTTTCAATCCAAAAAAAAATCAGTTGTAGACTGATACACCAAAACCTCCGACAATCCCACCATAGAAACGGCGCGCCCCCCTGGGTCGCTGGTAGACCGTGGTATCTGAAGTCAAGAAGGGGTTGCCAAACGATGATTGTAAACGAGTAGGGAGAGTACGCCGTCGACTGTCAACGCGTTGGTAAGATAACCGGGCGAGAATTGATTTACTTACAATCAGCGAACCCAGCCCAATCACAAGCCTGGATTACTTTGTAACCAATTTCTCTCGTCCGCCCGGATTGCCGCGAGATGTGGAAGGAGTGCTTGCACCTCGTTCCACCTATCATGAAATTCCATTTCTTTAGGATCTTGTTCGTCGTCCAAACGTAAACGTGACGAAATCTCCTCCAGCCGCGGAAAAATGCCAGAAAGGAATCCCGCGACGGAGATGGGCGAAGATATTGCCGAATACTCTATGTCTAGGTGTTTTAAGGAATGCTGTGGAGAGCGATTGTCGGCGCCAGGTTGCGGAGTTGGAAGTACCGTGCCGTCAAAGGAGATGACGAGCCTGCGCAAGTGCCGGCAATATGTGGCAAAGAGTAGAAGGCATCCAAGTGAAATGCGAGGGCGTGTGGTAGTAGATCGGTATGATGACAACTCGAGGGATTCAATCCCTGGCCAGGCCCGTGTCATTTTCGCTACTGCGTCGTTGTCCAAGTCGATTCATACGGACGACAGAATAGAGATGGCCCTGAGATTGACGAAACATAAGAGAACTCGAATCGACTCCAGCCGAATGCGATAATTAACCGTTCTTTAAGCAAATGGCTCCTCGGCAGTGCAATTGCCCCATGTAGGTCTATCTCCATTGTATTTTCCTCTTCTCTCGTCCCCAAATCCCAGTGTCCTTGCTCCATTCGCAAGCGCAGTAATCCCCATTCAGGGCACAATTTCGCACTGCGCTTTCCTCATCTGACCATTTCGCGATCAATCCGAAAGCTCGCAGCGATTCATATCTGCTGTATCAAAATTTCCCTGGTAGTTCTCTCTCGCACGTTGGCTCTCTCTTCGGACTTTCCCCCATCACGTTGCACATGTTGATTTCTTTCTCCGCACGGTTTAATTAACACATTTTCTGCTATGTACGCCGCAGCTACGGACACTGGACAGTGTGTTCTCTGAGCTGCCCAAATTGGGGCAAACCTATGCCCGCTGCGCTTTCGTCCCCAGTCAAAAGGGTTGCATGCTCTAACGTTCTTTTGGTTCCCCCCACCCTTATCATCCCGCTTTCCAGGACTGCCGCCCACCTTGAACTGGCACTGTAGTCAATCGCACCTAGTACTCTGCCCAATTCTCCAACCATTACCCCCAGTATATTTCAGGACTTCTGCAAGATGTGACCAACTTAATCTTCAAATTCTCCAAGACCATGATACGAGGCAATGCTACAGAACCTCCGCAGACTCGGGTACCTCAAACTATGTCTGTTTTACGTTCAATATCAAGCTTCAAGAATGATCTATAGACCTCAAATCCATCAACTATTGCCTTTTTCATTATTATCCCGTTGTGCAGACATCTCGAAGGCTCGCCGTCGCTATCTTCCTTTGTTCGTCTCGCCCAAGTTCGAGGACATGAATCGCAAAAACCTCGACAAGCGTGATGAGCGCGCGGAACAAGGTGTTCGGAAGACGGGTATGTGATTAGTGCGTGGTCTATTGCGCGTGAATTTGTTGTTTTCATAGTCGCCTCACAATGTACTACTCCCCCCCCCCCCCCCCCCCCCCCCCCCTAGAACCCGGACACTCAAGGAAGATTCGTCAATATCTTTTCACCTACATTGTTTGGCACAAGACTGAGTATGTAGATCGCCGGCATTTGGTCTTTTACCCTGTTTTGCTTTTTTACTTCAAGAAAAACGGGCCAGAATTGAGCGAACAACACTAATCTTTTGGACCAGTGCACGTGTCCGAGTGCTAGGTAGTGGCCCGACTTGGTATTATTTCTGTTCTCTCTGGCCCATTTCCAAACGGATTCTAATTAAACTTCATACACTACTTTTTCTCCATCCAATCTAACTTCCCATCGCATTTTCGGACCGAAAGCGCTCTTGGAGGCTGTGCTGGGATGAGTTTAGTGTCCAAATGTGCACTTTTTCAATATTCTCATTGGCAAGCCAACATGTCCAGTTCGGTATTGATCAATTTGAGCCAATCAAGGGACTCATGTGATTTGCACACACTCTGCAGGATGTTATTTACCGTTGCAAATGCAGTGCCAAAGTGGAGGAAGCCAGGAGTGGAGAATGCAGCCCTGGATGCAGTGGTCAGCATGTTCCAGATAGACACTTCTGATGTTTCATCCATACTGGTGGGGATTGTGGATCGGGGTGGGTCAGAGCTGACCCTGTCGTTTTCAGTTGCCACATAGTGGAGAAAGAAGCAAAGTGACGGAGGATCCGTGGGAGGGGTATGAATGCACATTGAGGGGCTATGGATGCAACGAGCCGTTGCAGAAGCTGCTGAGGTGACCGGGTTGATGACACAGAAGCATAAGTGGTCATGTGATGGTGTTGTCTAACAAAGGACAATTAACGCCACACTACCTCCCTTGACCCCCATGTTGTCAATCCAAATGGCCCCAGCATCTGCTGCAGAAGTGAAGCTACACCCAATGCTCTGGGATGTGTCTTCAATGCCTCCCAGGAGCTGCTCCATTGCCTTGCTTCTTTCCTCAGCGACATGGCAACTGAAAATGACAGGGTCAGCTCAGACCCATCCCCCATCCACAATCCCCACCATTATGGATGAAACATCAGACTTGCTCATCTGGAACACACTTACCACTGCATCCCGGACCACAAACTCCACTCCTAACTTCCTTCTTCACTTTTTTTTTTTTTTTTTTTTTAATCCATTCATTTTGCCCCTCGCCGCTTGCGGCATGTTGGGCATCCTTCTACACTAGATCTCGTACGTGGCTGGCTACTGTCGGTGAAAGCTATAGTAATGGTCCGCGAAAACATGTCCGACCGCCGACATCGGCTAAGACGAACGGTGGCGACTAGATGAGTCGCACGGGGCCCTAAGAGTAATGTAAGTGGGCCTGGGCTTAAAGTAGCTGGGGTGTAGTCCTCCCGAGGGTAGGCACTGATAAGTAAGGTACGTAAGGGAGAGTATAGGGAGGGAAAAGAGGGCGTCCGGGGCAGGCGAGCGGTGGGGCGGGCGCTGGGGTGAGGGGCGGTGCATACGTGCGGGGCAGGGGGCGTGGCAGGGGCTAGTCGGCGGCAGGCGGGTCGACGGGCGGGTTTGCGCGCAGGTCGGCCTGGAGGGCAGCCCAGTCGGCGAGGAAGCCATCGGGCAGGTCGGCGGCGGCATTGAAAGGATCAGCGGTGCGGGCGTGGGTCGTGGGCATGCGGATGCTGTTCAAAAAGTTGAACATCTCCTTGCGCGGGGGCTTGTCAGGGTGGGGCGCGGACGGCATGGGGAGGGTGCCGTGAACTGTGTGGAAACGGCCGGTGCGGCCTAAGTACCGGAGTAGGTGGGGGAGCACCTTCGGGCAACCTAGGAGCTTTTGGATAACATATGCATCGGGGCCGACAGCGCGGTACAGTTCCTGGCGGGCGTGGAAGTGTTCGGGACAATGTAGCAGGAAGTGCGAGACGGACTCATCCGCCTGTCGACAGCGGGGACAGATGGGCGAGTCTGCGCGGCGTATTCGATGGAGATGTTTTGCCAGCGGGATGTGGCCCGTGCGGAGCTGGAGGAGGAGGACAGCGTGGCTCCGGGGGAGGGTGTCAGCGAGGTCGATGTATGATCCCTTGAGTAGACGGGCATCGTACTGGGCCGTGCGCGAGTAGCGCGCAGAGCGTCCCCACTGCTTTTCGTAGTCACTCTTCCGCGTGGCTTTCAAAGCCTGCTGCACTGCCGAGCGGCTCCGGGGCAGGGGGCCGCGTAGGCTGATGGGGATGGCTCGCTGGTCAGACGAGTCCGGGTCTTGTGCAGCGCGCCGCGGTTCCTCGTCGGCACGTTCGTTCCCAGCGATTCCGACGTGTCCCGGGGCCCACCGAACCGTGATGCGCGCCTCCGGGTGCCGCTGTTGAAAGGCCCGTGCAAGGCCGTGCCAGACATCCCAGATCCAGTGGGATG
The DNA here is from genome assembly GCA_029378375.1 of Mycena olivaceomarginata. Classification (NCBI taxonomy): domain Eukaryota; kingdom Fungi; phylum Basidiomycota; class Agaricomycetes; order Agaricales; family Mycenaceae; genus Mycena; species Mycena olivaceomarginata. The sequence continues at coordinate 206,484 of JARKIC010000146.1, read as the reverse complement.
GGTTGGGAGTGCGCGCCTGCGTTGCTAGGATCGCAGGTTGGCTGTCCACTGCGATGGTCACCGGGCCGCGGACGTTGTCCAGCCGCAAGAGGAGTGCTAGCGCTAAGCAGCCGCCGACCCCCTCACCCTCGAAGACTGTGTGGTGATCGTTGTCTCCGAGGTGGAGGCGCAGGGTGCCTTGCTCGATGCCGTGCACGTAAAGCACTGCCGAAGCACCAATTCGCTCGTCTATCCCGGAGCCGTCAGTATATACACGGTAAATCGACTCATCCTCCTTTTCTGCCTCAATTGCATCCTTCTTTGACGCCGCAATCGTCACGTCCATCGTCGAGGGCCCACGTGGCGGGAACGCGGACGGCTCGGATCGTCTCCATCTTGGATGGGTCAAGTCGGAAGTCGTGGACGAGGTCGTATAGCGGGGTCGCGTGTGTGCGCATCGAGCGAGCGGCCTCCTCGCGGATTGCGGCGTGCACCGGGTTGCTCGCCGGGCGGGTGGCCAGGCGCAGTGCCGCTCCCGCCCGCACTTTGTCGATGAGGTACTGCACGGGCGGGAGGTGCGCGTAGGCATCGAGGACGTCCGTCGGGGTTGACCGGAGGGCGCCCGTGATCGCGAGCGCTGCGCGACGCTGGACCGAGCGTAGCTTCTTGACTATGGCGCGTTCTTTCCGTTCTTCGGGAACAAGCCTCGCGAGGAGGGATCTGTTTGAGACTGGGGGGGAAAGAAAGAGATCAGCCGCGTATAGCATGCGAGGGACACAGACGCCGAGGTACAAACGACGCATGTCGCTTGCCACGATACCGCGGGAGGCTCGAGCAATGCGCGCGGTCTGGATTAGCCACGCCTCTCCCTTGGCGAGGGCGGCGGCTCCCTGCTCGTGCCAGCGGAGCTCCCGGTCCAGGTGCACTCCGAGGAGCTTCACCGAGGGCATCGTCTTGATGGTGTGCTGTCCGAGTCGTAAGTCGTAGCGGGGCTCCGGGACGGTCTTGTTGCGCAAAAAGGGGTGAGGGACGCGGCGTCGCGAGAAACCCGCCACTTGGTACTTTGCGGGGCCAAAAATGGCGTTGCGGCTGGTGCCCCAGTCGTTGATCCCGCCTGGCCGCTCCATCATGCGCTGGATTTTTGCGTGCGTCCGGGGGAAGGTAGAGGCCACCGCAATTACCGTGTTGTCGTCAACGAACACTACGCCGTCTTCGCCCCGTGCGGGCCGAGGGATCTCCGCCAAGGCCGCGTTGTAAATCCCATACAGGAAGCCGGAGTGAGGGTCCCCCTGGTCGAGGCCGCCTGCAATGTCGAAAGGATCTGAAGTGAAGTCACCAAAGGTGAGTCGTCCCCTGCGCGCGGCATAGCGGCGACGTAGCCATTCCGCGTGCTCTGCAGGAATACCGCGCATCCGCAGGTCATGGTACAGGCGGTCGAGGGCGACACTGGGGAAAGCACCTTTGACGTCCATGCACAGCACGGTGGCAACTTTCCCGTCGCGCCACGCGTCCTTGACCACCTTCACGACCTTGTGGAGCGCATCGGTGGTGGACCTCCCCGGTCTCGCTCCGAACTGGTTTCGTGGCAGGATGCCAGCGATCTCCGCTTCGGCTACTTGCTGCAAGTCCTTGGCGCCATACAGCCATCGCGGTAAGCCTTTCGTGAGGGCGATCGGACGGTACGCGCCCGGAACGTCGTAGTCGGGCTTTCCTGGCTTGCGAAGTACTGGGATGCGGAGCTCAGACCACTCGTCGGGGAAGTGGCCGAGCTCGTCGAGCGAGCGAAAAATTGGGCCTACAAACGGAATGAGAAGGTTAGTGCATTGTTTGATCACACAGTTCGGGATGGATTCTGGAAAAGTCGCCTTATAGGGCTTCATCTTTTCGGCAGCGCGGCGTAGGAGGTCGTCGGAGACGGGTTTCCACTGCCATGCTGGGGTGGGATATACTGGGTCGGGTGGGACCGATGACACTGGCATCTGCGGGGGGAAGAACTCCGCTCGCAGCCATTCACACTTGTCCTCATCCGTTTCCGCGGATGCTGTGGGTCGGCGCCCTGCGCCCTCCCGCCGTACCAGCGTCGGAATGCGCGAGGCGCTGCCGTCCGATGGGGCAGCACTGAGGAACTTGTGGACGTCCCACACCTGGTCGCCCACGAGCTTCTCCTGCCACTCAACCCAGTGGCGCGCTTTCCCTCGCGTGACTGCCTTGTTGTACGCGCTAGCGGCGTCCCGGGCTTCCGCATGCACAGGGTGGTCCGGGACAAAGCGCTGCGCATACGCGCTGCGCTCGAGACGTGTCATTGCGCGCCTGAGGTTCTTCATTTCCTCGGTGTACCAGCGCTTCACGTAGGGAGAGGGCTTTGAGAACTGGATGACCGCCTTAGTGGTCGCCCAGACAGCATCCTCGACCGCGTGGATGGCAGCTATCACGCTCTCGACTGTCTCGTAGCGTTCCGGGCGCTCGAGGGGCACCAGGGCCTCGAGCAGCCGGTTGCGGTACTCCTCCCAGTTTGCCTTCTTGTAGAGCGGTGTCGGGGTGTGCTCGTTGACGGCGTGGACGAGCTCGAGAACCTGTATGACTGGGAAGTGATCAGTCTTGGGGGGCATCCGCCCTGGGTCAGTGGTGCAGGTGATATAAGAGGGAAGGAGGGAAGTGGAGCAGAAAACATTGTCCAGGCGCGTGTGGTTCTTGGTGCGGAAGGCCCGGAGGGTAGGGATGTCGCGCGGGAGGGCCATCGCCATGTGGTGGTGCGCCAGTAGGTCAAGTAGTGGCTGCGCGAGGGCGAGGTTTGCCGTGGTGAAAAGGTGTTGGTTGCGCAGCTCGTCCATAGGGGGTGGTGGCGGTTGAAGTCCCCGGCCCAGATGTAGCGGAGTATGCCCATCGGGCAATGTGCTGCCTCTGGCGAGCGTAGAAAATCACGCAGAGCGTCCAGGGTGGTGTTGTCATCACAGTTGTTGTATATGTTGACCACTCGTACTGTGCCGAAAGCATCGCCAAAGAAGTCGATAGCAGTGATGTCAGGCGATGGGATGGGGACGGTTTTCCAGGAGGAGGCAGGGAGGCGGGTGTTTACGAGGATCATCGAGCGTGAGGCTCGCGGGTCCTTGCCATGGGAAGGGGGGTATACCGAAACGAAACCACGTGTGGCTCTTGAAAGACCCCGGAAGTCGCAGCACGGCTCCTGTAGAAGGGCGAGGTCAAAATAATGGGGACTTAAGTGGTTGAGCATGTCTGTCTGTGCGTCAAGCGACTTGTTGAGGTTCTGGCCCCAAATGCGGAGCTGGCGCCCCGCCGGCGAAGGGTGGGGGCGTTCAGACATTTCGGTCGTCCACCCGTTCAGGGGGGGGAAACTGTGGCTATCGACGATGTACCCTCAATCAGGAGCTCGACCTCGTCCTCCTCGATCGGGCGGAGTTCGGGGAGAGGCGATGCCATTGCTCTCGCATCCCCTGCCGAGCTACTCTCGCCAGGTGCAGGGTCATCCGAGAATCGGAATCCCTCAGGTCCGCTCTGTGCTCTGTTTACTGCGGCCTGTATCCTCGAGCGCTCTCGCACCCAGGCGCCCGCTGACGCGGGCTCCTCAGTGGGTGAGCCCAAAGGCCCGCCTGTGTTTCCCTCATCCTCGCGCTTTGACGGTAAGGTTATCAAGGCTGCGCGTTCGGGATGGGTCCATGGACCAGGTGCCTGCGGCTCGTGTACCGCTGCTGCTTCCCTGCCTTGACTCAGGCGCCCGCTGGGTGGCTGTTGGGGCACCAAATGCGCATCCAGTGTTGTCTGGGTGGTTCCTTGGTGGCCCCCTTCTCCTCCTCGCAGAGTTCCGCGTTGCCCGCCACCCGCAACTCCGCTCCTAGCCACTCCTTCTTCACTTTGACGCCGACAACATCCCTAGCATCTCCCTTGAGGACTAACTCCTTCACATCCAGAAGTACTGCCCCAACACAAACGAGGTCTTCCTCTCCATCCTTGTGTACTTTGACCGCATGTCAAAGCTTGCCGCAGCCACCGACCGCAAATTCGTCATTGACTCGTACAACGTTCACCGCCTCGTCATTGCGGGCGTGACCACCGCCTCCAAGTTCCTCAGCGACATCTGTTACCCGAACTCTCGCTGGGCAAAGGTGAGTCTCTAATGTGGCTCCCTCAGCTCTAACACACCTGAATCCAGGTCGGCGGTCTCTCGCAGGCCGAGCTGAACGAGCTCGAGCTCCAGTTCGTGCTCCTCAACGACTTTCGCCTCGTGATACATCAGGAAAAACCTCCCTTTCCTAATTTAGGGGAAATTTGGTTCCTGCCGTCAAATTGGGGCAATCTGGGGAAAGTGCTGGATTGTCGTGATTACCTTGTCGCAAAAGAGTGATTGACTTTTTTATCATGCGGGAGGACTACAATGACATTATATAAGTTGTGGAATTGATTCGGGCAGCAGTTTTGCGCACGAATGGGAAATGGCGACATGAAGAAAATCTTGAAATGTCGAAGTCCGCTGCCGTGCGACCGGCCGTAATGTGCACAGCCCATGCACGGACCACGCACGTGGCATCAGAAAAGTGGTTGGTGTCTGAATTTGGCTAGTGTTGCGGCAAATAGCTCTGGCGTCTGATTGACCGGAGTAAATTACCGAGGGCTTTCAGCGAGGGTCTATTTGACCTATTTTACCAGGGTAATTTACCCGAAATTTACCGAAGCTCTCAGAGCCCTATAGACGTGCTCAGAACCCAAAATTTGCTCATTTCAATGTCCCAAATGCTCAAAAAATGAGTTCATTTCGTTCCTAGCCCAGACTTGGCTCAAATTAACCCAAGTGTCTTGCAAATGTGGCGCTATTGGCCCCGAAACGGTCAGACAACTACCAGGATCTGGTGGTTGTGCTGAGATTTCGGCTTGAAGACGAAAAGACACCAGAAAGGGGTGATGTATCGTGTCCCCAAGTCGGATTTGCGTTGGATTTGCCCATAAAAATGAGGGTCAGCCAGGGTCAAATAGGCTCTATTTTACAGGCATTTTTTAGCCTCCAAAAATCCTGGGTTAATTAGCGGCTAATTAACAAGGTTAATTTGCAGGTGTAAATTTCACAAGCCTATTTGCCGCAACACTAAATTTGGCAGAACTTACAACATGCGTCAACAACTCTCTCTTCTTCCCACTTCCTCGCTGACTCCTTCCTCCCCTCTAGGTCTCTGGCTTTGGTCCTACTTCCTACACCCTCGATGCCCCGATGTTGCGGGTCATCGTGGGGTCCACGGTGAGCCTTTCTTGCACAAACTCCACCTTTTTCTGACTGTCGGACGCGTAGGAATCGCCCAGCACAGATTTTGCTATCGTCGTGGTCAGTCCTAAGATTCCCAGATGCGTAGACTGTTGTGTACAATGTGCTTCCATGTCCGCTTTATTGCGTCTGGAGATTGCTTCCACCTGACAGTGATACTCATCGCAGACCGAGGTTATATTGCCCGCATCCGCCACGTCGACACGGACGACTGGGAGAGCACATCTCCAAGCGGTTCCCATGCTGCCCTCCTGAACTCCCTGTCTCTATACGCCCGCATCTAGCGTGGCAATTCCGCCGCGCGCCACTCGTCCCGGAGCCCGGAGACATCGAGACACCGCGCTGGTTTCCCATCAACACGAGCCCGCGGAGATGCAGGTGGCAATGGTAGTCCCAGATGTGCTCGGCACGTACCTCTGCTCCTCATTTCATCGCTGATATTTGGTCTGTTCTTTGACCCAGACACCCGCGCTGAAGAGCACGGCGGCAGCAGCCACATCTTCATTTCTCGGACGCGACAACCCGACTGGGGGTCGGCAAGACGATCGTGTGCTGAGGGGCTGAGAATGGGAACGGGAATAGGAATACAACAAAGCCGGTGGGTAGTTCCTCGTTGCTATTCCTTAAATACAAGTGTACACTGACCAACGCGCCATCCAGAGGACTTATCTCCCGAGTCGGGTGTGCTGTGCACGCCAAACCATCCCCTCGTCGTCCGCGTCGGACCTCTGATGAGCAGGTATGTACCGCTGCTATCGTGTCGATTTTTTTCTGCCCGCTTATTTCTATTCCAGTCAATGTTGTTGAATCGTTGCCAAACACTCATGTGTAGTTTTCAGGTACCGAGGTAAACACCTGATCGCTGTGGTGTTCCATCAGTGTGGGTTGCGCATGAATGCTGGGTATGTCTTCTGCTACACCCCACCTTGCTCATGACATCTTGCTAAATTTTCTTGGTAGGACTGATCCTGTTCTTCTGCCGAGAATATGCCAGAGGGGGTGTGAGGGATACATAGTCTATAGAACATTCTTGTGTGTAGTAGTTGCCATAAATAGAATTGGTCCATTCTTCCCATGCATTACGAGCGCGATGAAGAGAACATCGATCGACAACTAATACCTTTTAGACCATCGGTAATCGCAGGAAAGGCTGGGTAATTAAGTCTTGATTACCGGTAATTTATTTTCAACGTCCAAGCCTAGTTAACGGACCTAAGAAGGATAATTTGGCTGAATTACCCCAAACTTTAGGCAATCGGGCCGAATTGGGAAAGAAGGTGTTTCCTGATGTACCCCGAGACGAGATGCAAGCACTACGCGCAACAGTTACTGGTAAATCACCGCATATCAGCTGCGCAAGACAACAAGGCCTCACCGGTGATCCTCGCCCGTTCACCCCTTCCCGGGCACGCGGCCGGTTGACGAGCAGGAGCCAGCTGGGTGCCGTCCGACTGGGCGAGGGCTAGATGACGTGGCGGCGCTGCAGGGGTACAGAAAACATGCTGGCGTGGAAGGGAGGGTGAGGAAATGTGATGGGCTGGCTGGTGCAGCGAGTTGGGCTCGACTTGGACTACGGCTAGTACGGGAGTTTACGGGAATTGTGTGTGGGAGATCGTATGTATTTGGTTGTACTTGTGGGAGTCTATACTAGAAGAATGGGAGTGGGACTCGCCTATTTCCTTTTTCGGGAAGCGAGTCCCATTCTTGATCCCATCAACAATGGGACTCGCTAAAGAAATGGGACTGGGAGACCGCCGCCAATCACATAGTGACCCGCCGTCACGCAGTCTCGGTTCTTGAGGCCGCCATTCGGAACGCCCGGAAAATCGTGCCATCTGATCCGAACCAACTGCTTCGATCCATCGTTCTCGGTCATCTCCGAGCGGATTTAGGAGTTTGCGGGCGATTTCTGCAGCTGGGAGGGGCGGTAACATGGCAGCGGTTAAATAATGTGTGGCAAACCTGTCACACACTTGGGAGAATGAAATTATTGCCTAATACTTGATTTCATTATTACAAGAGCACTTGGGATGTATTCATTTTGCGAAGCATTGCCAGCCTGTGCCTCAATGTTCGCTTTCCAGAGAGTGCTGGCCCATCGAAATCCTTTTCTCCTAGGACTTTGCTCCCCCACCATTCTCTCGCTTTGTAGCGACCTTCATTTTCGCTCAAACCACTACCTTCTGGTTGTCGATGGATGGATCAAGCCTGCTGCAAGATCCAAACAATCAAAGCCGTCAAGAGTCGGTGCCAAAGTCTCGCCGCCCCAAGCTGTGTTAGATGTCAATTCTGCGCTCCAATATCATGTTCAAGCCTGATCGTTTGCTTTGCAAGACCGCAAGTGGGAAGCGAACCTCCCCTCATCGCCCCACTCGCTGTTAGTCTCATGGTTCCTCCACTCCAATTAACCCGCTAGCAAATCCTCCGCAAGAGTCGAGACCAATCCGCACGATTCCACACAACAAGTGTACAAAAGTCTCCCAAATCCCAGCCAGTGCAGCATCCTGCCTGTTTGATATTCTCAACAGATCTTATTCATCTTCTGTTGGGCCCCCGCTGACCCTATTCACTGAGCAGGTTGCCGTGCTCTTAATCACCAGCACACAATCTCCATAAATGTGTATCATTTCTGGTTTGCATGTGCATAATTTACTGAAGTTCCCGCAGTCTATCGCCTTGACGGTTTATTTCTTCTGTGTGTACAGTATAGTAGGGTTCCTTGGATAGTGAGACATCCTTGGGTATTATTTTTTTAAAAACTCCCGAGCGTCATCCCAGGTTAAAATTTTGTTACGAAATACATCCTATATCGAAGCCTCGTGTTCTGAATTAATTTCAAGTGCATAGACGTGTCGGTGCTGGAAGAGAAGGTCGTTTGGTCTAATTCATTGCCTATTCAGGTCATCAATCACTTTCCTTCTCGTTGATTGTCCATTAATTGGGCCACTATTGACCTGAACTATTTCCCTTATTAAGGTCAAACTTCTTGGCTGCAATCTCCTCTAAAAAATCGGGCAATCCGGCCGAGATTGATGCATCTAAAATGAGATCGCGCACACAAAAGACGTGACACCTTTGTGGGCACGTGATACATTTGTTGACAAGTGATCGTCCTTCTTCTGTCCGCGCCCAGCCGCGCCGCTGTCCGGTCTCCCACGCAAATCCGACCTATCCCGCCCTGAATCCGACTGCTACGGGAATAGCCGCCAACAGTCAACCCACAGGAGCCGATGGGGCAGAATGATGATGTGTGACATCACGCTATCCAAGGAACCCGATGTGTGACTGTTCGGCCGTTGAGATCAATTTTTTTATCTGGCTACATTCTACACACTTAAATTGTGAAATTTCGAGGCAGTATAGCTCATTATAAGTTCTAGTATGTACAAACTTAAATCCAGATGTAATTTCTTTGCATTGCGGACTTGGCATCAGAAACATCAAAGTGGGTATCCAAGGAACCCTACTATACTGTACCTCTGGCAGCCTGTGAATCACTCTATTTCCTTGCTGTTTCGCCACTCACCTCCATTTTTTCTGTTCCAACACCACGCATTTCGGCCGTGGCGGAACCACGGTGTTTAGATTGAATATTTTGCGTTCTTTAAGCTTTCAACGGTAAGCAATCAAACCGTAGTGGCTGTATTGATTCGGACACTATTTGCGTATCCATTGAAGGCTCGACTCCGCGTAATCAATTCCAACATTCGATCCGTGGCACCTCATAGGTGCAACACCTTTACTCAAATATTTGTCCAAGCAGCACCAATGCTTTTACCGTTTCCTGCTAGTATGCTTCTTTCATCTCATTCCATAATTTACTGCCAGTTGATTCACGAATCATTCCGAGCCCGACCCTGCTGTGTGTTACTTCTGCTCCTGCGTCGAACCTTCTTGACATTCCAATCTAATTTTTGACTGCCTTTCTGTTTATTGTGGAGCGACCAGGATTCGCGACAAACAAGAAGGAACGTAATCGAGTATTCGTATCCATTTATACTGTCCTAACGGATTTCAACCACCTTGGGATATCAATATTTCTAGACAACTTTCAACATCCAACCTGAGAAGGAGGAGAACAGTGGCTGCGCCAGAGCGAAGCGTAGGCGTATCTTGTATTCTATATTTTTCTCTGGCCCCAATCCGGCCCTCTGTAGAGCTGTGCATCAGTTATCGGAAATGGCCGATGTCAACCCCGCGGTATTGATGTACATCAACCGATCACTCCGCCTATGCCGCCTCATAGCATCTGATCAGGCTGATCGTGATGCGGAGGGGTCACAGATTCACCGGCAAGCAGACTTGCCGAGACAGGCGAGTACCACTTTAGCCGAGTCCCATTGTTGATGGGATCAAGAATGGGACTCGCTTACCGGAAAAGGAAGTGGGTGAGTCCCACTCCCATTCTTCTCGTCAACCCTCTACTTGTGGTTCCACGTGATTTCCCAGCCCACAATTTCGTGAAATGTCTTGATATCTTGCTTGATATGGCATTTAAAACGGCAAATGTCGGCTTCAGTTTCGGCATGGCTGAATCAAGCCGAAATCAGATGTTTCACCTAAAATGCAGCCAAAACGTCGCAAAATCCCACTGAACCATGTGATTTCAGGCATGCCGAAAGCCAGGCCGAAAGTTGCCGTTTTACAGCTATCCGCAAAACCGTAGACGTTTTCGAAAAAAAGTTCAGTTGATCAAAAGTGGAGTTCCAGGATTAAAATAGCAAATGACGATGGCAGCGTCAATGCTTGCACCCGTATTCTTCATTCATTCATTCATTCATTCATCAATTATAGTGCTGCGGGCCCTTTAGGGCCGATGTCGCACTTTACAGGGGGACAATGTAGGTAATGGCTGGCTATGTGGGATGTATCGAGAGGGATTGGCGCCGAGGGTAATACGTGGATGTTGTATGCAGAGATAATATTGTAGCTAAGTTTATTCGTATCCGATGCTGAGTAAATGAGGAAAAGAGAGAAGAAAAGTAAGTGAAAAAGAAGGACGAACGGTCATTATAGGTTGTAGTGAGGTAGGCGGCCTGTGGCGCGTACGAACGCGAGGACCGGAGCGGCGTCGTTCTTGGAGGATAGGAGCGTGCGGAGGGAAAGGCGCGCGGTCTTCACGCGGAGCATGAGGTGCAGGCGGGCGACGCGGTGGGCAGGGCAAACGAGGAGGAAGTGGGGTACGGACTCAGGGACGCCGCAGTGTGGGCAGAGTGGGGAGGGCGCGAGCCTGTAGCGGTGCAGATACGAGTTGAGGGCCGATGTGGCCCGTCCGGAGCTGGGTGAGAACGCTGCATTGCGGTCTGCTCAACCCCGCGTACATCTTCTCCAGCACCTTGGAGGGGGTCGCGTCGTCGAAGATGGAGATGCGGGCGTGCCGGGGCGACGACGACCACTCCTCTCGCCACCGCGTCGTGAACGCCTTCGTGCCTGCTGCGATAACGGCTGCGCGGCTGATGGGGAGGGGGCTCTCGAAGACTTTGATGCGCGTCGCGAGCGGGGAGGTGCCTTGGGCCGCTGCCTTGGCGCAGGCGTCGACCGCCTCATTGCCTTCGATCCCGACGTGGGCCGGTACCCAGTGAACACGGATTTGGAGGGTGTGGCGGGTGCGGAGGAGGCGGGCGAGGATGGCGTGGAACGTGGCGAGGAGGTATTGTCCGGGCTGGGGCTTGGGGGAGGCGAGCGCGGCGATGGCCGGTTGACAGTCGATGAAGATGTCTACGTTCGTCAGATGCGGCGTGCTCGCGATGATGTCCAACGCGAGGATCGCCCCACAGACTTCAGATTCGAAGACGGTGTGCTCACTTTTGTTGCCCAAGTGCTTCTGACGCTGTCCCCTCACCACTCCGTCCTTCATCGCGACCGCTGCTGCCCCTACCCCTCCCTCGAACCCTGACCTGTCCGTGAAGATGCAGAAGGTCCCGCTCGCTGTCGACCTTATTTATAGCTTCAAAAGCGGGCAAAACAAGAAGACCATTACAGACAGTTTGCCCAGTCTCTCAAGGAAACCTTCAAGGTACATATGCTTCCCCTCATCGTACATTAGGATACCGACAAACGGACAGGCATTTGCAGGACTCCCCTCCTCCAGAAGGTCGTCAATTCGATGTGGTTCGCAAACCGTCGCGCTGAAGGCCCTGGCTTTCCGGAGCTCTTCAACCCCATCACAAAGCCGGGAGTGGCCATCATCCTGGCTGCGGTATGTCATTTTATTGTCTGGATTGCCCTGGTTAACATTTGTTGCGCAGGCCAAGGATTTTATTGATGAGCGATTGACAGGCATTCGGACCGATCACTGCCAATGAGTTGTCCACGAGTCCCACCTCAAGGCCCTTGAGGAGGAGCAGACTCATCCGTACAAGATAGTGGACAACATTCTCGTCCGCTTGCACAATATTGGCCCGTACGCCTTTTCATCCATTCTGTACCCACCTTCTCATTGTACTTTAGTTTCCACTCCAGTGCCCAGCCCATCGCCGTTGTCAGTAAGTCGGCCCTGACCAAGACAGACATCGCTGCCGCAATCAATCAGGGAATATGAGATGGATTCACAGACTAGTACTGAGACCGAGGCCGAGGATGGTGGAACTGACACACGCGACGACGAATAGATATTTACCTGATTGAATTCAATTTTATTTATTTATCCTTTGGGGGTATAGAGGAGTCCAGGACAGTAGTGTACAACAGTGCCTGTACACTCAGATACTTCCTGGGCCCCGGCGTTCATGAGCGGGACCGTGCGGTGTAATTCTACCTACCTACCTACCTACCTAGCTACCTGTTCGCGTACCCAGCCATCAACTCAGATGCAAACCAGCTATCTTGTACAATCTTGGCCTACATGGGCAAGTTGCCTACAGAGCTACGGCACTATCCTATACTGTAGTATTTTATTCAGTTCGGTGGTCACGGGTCACAGGCCCCCAAATCCACGAATATTTTCGTGGGTGTCACAGGTCACCGAGGCGGACGACGAACTTGCAAAAAAAGTCACAAAAACGCGCAAAATGAGGCAAAAAACGCATTTTTTCTTCTGCAGTGCGCCACAGTGTCCTTGCCTCCCGCACGCGCTCCACGGCTGACAGTACAGTCGCCAGCCACAGCGGATAGCGCTCGTCTTGGTCACGGTGCTGCGGTGAGTGCACCAGAACAATGGATTTGATGTCCTGGTCGGTGAGGATGGCACGACCAAGAGCCTTGACCACGGTTGGCGGAGGCACTGGGATTGCCCTCGGATCAAAGTCGGTCACAGTCGGCGAGTATTCTGAGAGATAGTCAGTAGGATTCAGAAAAGCTGTCGCTTTGTGCGTAGGTGGAAGGGTGAACTTGATGAGTTTTGACACAGGCATATCGACAGAGGGCAGAGAATGCTTTTCCATCCCTTCCGGGAGTTTGAGGTACTCGGGAAGACAGCAGGAAGACCACCCATTGCGGCGAGGCTGACGAGAGCGCGAAGAACTTGAAAGTTACGGCATCCAATTGATGTCGCGCCATTTTTGATCCGACTTCTCTTGGCGCTACCATAGATACATGCTGACCGCACGAATGTACATATTTAAGTCAGAAATGAAGTTTGGGTAGGTCTAGGGACCGAATTTGGGTGTTCCCGACAAAAACACGAATTTTTTTTCATGTCACGGTCCCCAAGGCCGATCCACGAAAACCTAAGTTCGGTTTTAGGTGTCACAGGTCACAGGCCAAACGAATTGAACGAAATGCTACAGTACTTGAAAACACGAAGTCACGCAGTCTCCTACCCAACCGCGGTTTCGAGGCTCACAGATAGAGTAGTAGTTTTACAAGCTAGATCTCTGAAGAATGATCAAGAAAAATAAAACGGAAAAAAAATAGTGTGACAATATGTGACCTAAGTTGGTGGTGAGCCTCTCCACGGCGACTAAAATTACGTTCAAATATATATGGAAAAGCATTCCTAATTTTTCCCCCACTAATTTGAAGGATTCTCATTATCGTAGCGCAATTCTACAGTTGAAAGTTGAAACATGACTTTTCCGCCATAAGGCGGAGGAATTGCTTTGTTGGCATATTCAAGTGAGCAAGACATTATTCTACTCACTTTTAACCTCCAATGAATCCATTTTCAGGTCAACATTCGCCCGAATGTAGCTTTGAATCCTAGATGCGCTGCGAATCAAAGCGTGGGAACATCACGTGGTGGTCACGCAAATCCGCGTCCATCAACGGCTATGCCAGTTGACACAGACTACATCACGCTATATTTTGGGGGTAACGACAGCGCTACGGAAGCTACATTGGCTACGTTGTGCACCCAGATTTTCCTTGATGTTCGCAACTACATATCCGAGAACGGGGGAAAAGCGGGGCGACGCGCTGGGCCGGGAGGGGCGGATGATCCATGTGGCGATGAAGTGAAAGTGGAGATGTGGGGGTGTGCGGGGGAGGACAAGAGCGAACCGCCGCCTCCCGAGCTGATGGTAATGCCGAAGGAGGGGGCATGGGTCGGCGAAGTGCCTGTGTTGCTTGCACCACCAGCGCCCACCGCCGACGACGTACCCGCGGCAGGGAATGATCGAAACCCCTCGCCCCACTGCACCGCGCTTCCTCTGCCATCGTCTCCGCCGCCCAAAGCCTGTGCGTGGGTGTGCGCGGGCGAGGCAGTAACACGCTCATGCGAGTGTGACCGCGGCTGCGAATGCGAGTGTGTATGTACACCCGGCGGCAGGGGCTGGGCTGCAAACACCTGCTTGGTCCACATCTCGAGTGCGTCGACGCGCATGCAGAGGGCATCGTGCTCCGCACGGGGGACATATTTCTCGGGGACATATTTCTCTGCGCTGGAAGAGAGTGATAAGCGGGGAAATTAGGATGATATGAAAGGGAAAATGCGAGGGAGAAGACATGTTTGAACGTGTTGGTGCACCACAACAAAACTGAAAGAAATGAAAGGGTACAACGAATGGAGGACGAAAATTTGTTCTTTTCGCCGATTTTGAGAGGCACGTCAAGGACGAAAAAAACATGCCAACAAAAAGCAAAGAAAAGTCCCAAACGCGGAGATGAATGTGCGGAAAATGAAGATGGCCAGGACGATTAATATGCAACTGAAGTAGGCATTAAAAGACTTGTTGCTTGAGGGAGAACCAACGGCTTCAAGAACGCGAAAAATAGCACGAAAAAAGGACAGAAAAACTGATTCAAAACACGACTTACGCAGGTTCGACAACATGCAACTGACACTTTGCCTGATCTCCCCTTCTTACACACGGTGCACACGGCTGTGATCTACCACACCAGCTAGTTCAGTTAATTGTATCACATCAACAACGAAACGATGTGCACCTGTCACACCGGATTTTCCTCCGTTTGCATTCTGTATCGACATCCCGACATCAGTTGTATGTCACCATGATTGAGAAGAATGGGGGAATGTGCTGAAGGGACGCACCAATACAGCTCAGCGCCTGTCGACGTCGCCTCTTTTTGGGCGGCTCGTTTTCGCCCGTAACGTCCCGCTCATTGCCATCGGACCCCGCATATGACGAGGGAGGGTACACTCCCGCTCCCTGACTCTGAGTCGACATGTGTGCAGGCCCATAGGTTGAGGTGGAGGTCGACGGGCCGGGGCCTATGGGTGGGAGGTACGGGTGCAGCGTGCGGATGCTCGGTAGCTGCGGGCCGGTGGGGCGCGGTTCTGTATCGACATCCCGACATCAGTTGTATGTCACCGTGATTGAGAAGAACGGGGGAATGGGCTGAAGGGACGCACCAGTACAGCTCAGCGCCTGTCGACGTCGCCTCTTCTTGGGCGGCTCGTTTTCGCCCGTAACGTCCCGCTCATTGCCATCGGACCCCGCATATGATGAGGGAGGGTACACTCCCGCTCCCTGACTCTGAGTCGACATGTGTGCAGGCCCATAGGTTGAGGTGGAGGTCGACGGGCCGGGGCCTATGGGTGGGAGGTACGGGCGCAGCGTGTGGATGCTCGGTAGCTGCGGGCCAGCGGGGCGCGGCTGCATTGTTTCTCCCAATTCCACGTCACAAACAACCAAGTGCACCAGACTAGCGCACCAGTTTATATATGCGCATTTCCGATCGGTTAGCCCATGCCGTTCTGCTGTGGTGTTTCGCGGATCCTATCCCCGCTTCCAACCGCATTCTGCTTCCTGGATTGGAGTGCCGTAACCTCATTCCAAATACCGAGCTCCGCATTCTGCCACCACGCCGATTCACTGCGGTGATATCAGCTCCTACAATCCGACCCCTGTCAATGGGCGCCTCGACACCTGGGAAACAATTATCGAGCGAAAATGCTTAGCTATCCTACCCTACATGCAATAATGACTTGACCTGCTATTATGCCACTGCAGTTATTTCTTTTCCTTTCACGTTTTTAGGCATACGCACATGCTGTATTGATTTGTGCCTAACAATAGAAGCCAGATGCCCTGAGCACCCATGCAAGCACCACGTGTTATGGAAAACAGGGTCACTATCACCCTTAACACGAGGTGCTTAACGGCAGCATTCTTACCTATTCTTACGCACCTCATGTTAATAACGACACCTTGTGTAGTCATCGGCCTCAGCATGCCAGATCCCTAGGACGTCGATATGTTGAATCTAGGGGCACTTAATTTTTGTGACCTAGCTTTCCATTGATGGTGGTGGGCTAACAACACAAGGTGTCATTATTGACATGAGGTGCATAAGAATGCTGCCGTTAAGCACCTCGTGTTAAGGGTGATGGTAACCATAACACGTGGTGCTTGCATGGATGCTCATGGCATCTGGCTTCCATCATGGAACTTTCCCAGAAGTCTAGGACCCTGCAGTGGGAACCATGCCCAGTAACCCGCACTGCACGTTTTCCTCCATAACCCCTTGCACCTGACAGAAGCAGCGCCGTTCACATGGGGCATGAATCTGACCGATCTGAATGTGCCTTGTCCCATTCTAAGTATGCCTAGATTAACATACATATCAACGGATCGCCATGCACTCCCCATCCAAGCCTTTGTCCCAGTCCAGGTCTAGAAGACAACATCACCAAAAGATATGTACTGTACTATTTCGACCATTTATTCAGGTGACGAGTGACAGAGGGTCATGAAAACCGAATGAATTTGGTACAGGTGACGGTGACGGTGGGGTTTGAGGCCCAATTAGGCTCAAAAACATCAAATTTTTCGTTCCGGCATTCGCCAGACTGTCATTTATAGTAATATTGGGGTGATTGGCGAGACCTTATCGCCGGTGATAAGGCATACCACGAGTGCGAGTGCGAGTTACCCATGGGTCAATATGAGTATACTTGTGGGAAAACTTGCGAGTATCCATACTCACGGATCCGAGTACCTGTGGCCGTGAGTTTCTCACGGATCTGAGTATTGATTTTGGTTGAAAGCTTTGCAAACTCATGAGTACTCAGACTCAGAACACCGCCTAATATATATTTCTACTGCCTGTACAGCATAATTAGGTGGTACCTCCAAGATTTTAGAGCAATAATACCACTCTACAGCACAAATAAGGTGTGTTCGAGCCCCCAAATCACCAAAATACAACCAAAACCCACAGGTACTCATAGGTACCTGCAGGTTTTCCGATACTCATGAGTACTCATATGATCCATGGGTTTTATACTCACAGATCTGAGTATGGCTTTTTTCTTCATGAGTACTCGTTCCCACGGATCTGAGTTACTCACAGGTGCACTCGTGGTATGCCTTAGCCGGTGACCAGTGACATGGTGCGAATAAATGGTTGAAATAGTACAATAACATCCTCTGGCCATCACACCACCAACAAGGCAAGAGAGAAGGACACAGGCAAAATGGAGTGTTGCAGAGAGCACTCCAAAGGACTATGACGTGGCGATGCCGACGTCAACTCGGCACATGTCGGCAGAGGTAGACCGACGTCAACCCATGTAAAGAAAACACGTGATCCGGTGATCGCGGTCCGATCACGCGTCCTTACGCAACACGTCAACAAGTCAACGAACTTCACAAGTTCAGCGTGAGTTGGCAAGCGCCAAGACAGCAGATACCCTCAAGGATGGAGGAAAATGTCATTTTATACGAAGGCAAGAAGAAAAGCCACACCATGTCCTGCCACAGTTTCTTGAGGTGACCCAGATGCCCCAGGAGGGCCGCAGGGCTGCCATTCACGACGGTGAACAAGGGAAGGTCTAGCCGGGAGGTCCAGCCTCGATGTTCCAGTCAATGACGACGCCAGCACAAGAGGAGGGAGGGGCGGGCGATCTTCGGGCGGTAGAGAAGAAGAACACCCATGTCTATCGAAAATATCGGTTAGACGTAACCAGACATATATAATCCTTACTGAAATTCAAAGTCATCTTCGTCAACATCCATTGCATCCGTCAGAATTGTCTGTGGGTCTGGCGGCGCCGTTGCCGCCCGAACATTGTACTTCGCACTGTAAGTGCATTTGCTGCCTGTCTGGTGCGATTCGAGGCCCGAGAATTGCCCAGAGGAGGAGAGCGGGGTTCGTTCTGGAATAGAGGTGCCCACCCACTTGTTAGAGCGGTCGCACTCCAATCTCCAACACCGATTGACGCCAATCTCCGCAATGAGATGACCAGCGCGGTAGAGCTTGAGGAGTCGCTCGGGCTCGCTAAACACTGTGTCTTCATCCTCCTCGTCGCTATCCTCATCGTCGTCCGGCAAATGGTATAGATCTGGGAGGTCGGCAGGATGTGGGTGCTGGACGTTGCCTCGGTGAGCTAGCGGCGACGTGGGAGGAAATTCGAAGCGCGTGGTAGGGAGTGTCGAATATCGGCGACAATTGAGGTCTAGACGCATGCCGTGGATGCGTATTTGGGCCGTTTTGGGTCGAGGAAGAAGTCAAAGTCGGGGAATCTGCGCCAGACAGGTCAGGAAAAAATCCATCTGCCCACTTGATGTTTTTGAAAACCATTGAGTAAACATTGGGCAGGGTCAAAGCAGGAAACAATTCGAGTTGGAAAACAGCGAAGAACAGAGGGGCAGAGCGACCTGGCGCGTCGGAAGGAAAAACGGAGCGTACTGGGACGCGTTGTTTGTAGCCACCAAACACGGCAAGTCCGGTCCGATGGACTTTTGTGATTGTTCAGCTCAATTCAGCTTGTGACACAGGGAAATTGTATTAACTTGACAGATTGCTTGGGAAGGTATGGAAATGGGGGGGGGGGTGGGGTTCTGTAATTCGATTCAGGATAAATGGACTTTTGCGCGAACGAAATAGGGATCGTCACCGTACCCGTCCAGGACGGTTGGACGGACGGACGGACGGACAACCGTCCCGTCCCGTCCTGGGCTACTGGTCTCCCCAGCATGCCGTCCCGTCGCCGGACGGCAGGGAGGACGGCCGTCCCGTCCACCGGAAGACGGAAGGACGGACAGATGATTCTGGTCGTAATTTCTGGTCGTAATTAATCTGCTGGTGGCTCAGGGTTAGTGAATCCCCTGGAAAGACTCCGTGCAAATCGTGGAAATTGTTGCAGATCCTAGTCTCCCTGAGGCAGACGATATTCAGAACCGGCGCAAACCTTCGCGAGCTCAGGATACCGGATCTGACGTCTGCTTTCTGACGCGTGACCCTTAACGATAGGTCCTTTTCAGACTCCGACTGATCTGCCACTAAGCGGGGTTTGAAATTCCCCAAACCATAGCTCCTCGCAAAACCTCCGCTCGTTCTCGATCGTTTCCCATCCAATGGACAAGATATCTGGCAGGGACGCAGAAGTACCTGTCTAGTAGGCCTGTGCCCAATATCTAAGCAATTGGATCCCACACGATGTCCTGACGCACGACACATGCTCTGGCGACATCCTTGGATTCATCGGCCTTATTCTTCGCATCCAAGCCCCTTTCTGCGAAGATTCTTTGTCTTATGGGTTCCCAGGACCCTCAACTACTCATCGAGGATCATCAAGCCTTAGACTGACCCCAGGAAATGGTTGCTAAATGGCATTAAGTCCTACATTGAATTTATGCATTTTGTCTTCTGTGAGCCATGTCTTTGCTCTCTATGGTGCGGGCCGCCTAGCTGCCGCTACCTGAGATTAGTGGCCAAATCGGCCGGAGATTTTTTTTTTAAAAGTGTACCTCTGAGCAGCTTTCCATAGCTTTCGCAATGCAAATTTGAATGGTATTATATTGTGTCTCAAGAACGGGTCGGACACATGTACGGCTTGCGGGATTGCATTACATAAATATGCGAGTGATCTCTTACCCCAATTAGTTATTCACATGCAAATATCCCGGAGACTTTTGCACGGAGGTTCGACTAGTAAAGAAGGGCACACGACTGGCGTCATTTTGCGCCTATATAGAGCTTATACGGACCTGTTTTCAATATTTTACCCGCATGTGGCCAAATCGGCTGGATCTTTTTTTATAACTCGCTCAGTTTTGATTTAAATAAAAATCCCTCTTCCAATTGTTCTTCTATGTTCAAACGGAGCACTTTTGGAAGAGGGATAAGAGATCCGGTCGAACTTGAAGCCGCTATATTTCAAGCACGAGGGTAGCGGCAGCTAGGCGGCCCGCACCATAAACAATCTATAACTTATTGTGAACCTTCCTTCTGAATCTCTGGATGGTTTTCTTCCACCCACGCCGGTCTTGTCCGGTTGGAATGCCAATGATACCCAAAATGTGCATGGCAGAGTGAAACTGATGTGGCCGCCCAACGACATCGTACTGGGCGCGGCAATTACGATCGGCGTCTCCGATAGCTTGCAAGGCTCACCTGTGAGGGTTCTGCGAGGTTTCTGGTCGCAAATGATCGATTCGATTGCGCGGTTTTTCCTCTATTCGTCGCTGTAGGTCAAACCACCCTCAATTGGTTGTACCTCAGCAAATTCCCTCCTCGCATCTTAAGCTGAGTCATCTACAAGCATTCTGAAGCAAAACCTATTATTTTTGTCCACAATATTTGGGGAGCTACTTCAATATGTGCATAAACACACCGGTAGGGTTCTGGAGATACCGAAGGAAAAGTCGGTCAAAGGCAAAAAATCATGAAGATGGGCGACGAATTGGAAGAAGAGCTAATTGCGATGTTCGCGGTAAGTGTCTTCTCACGAATCACCAAAAAAAAAAAAACCGGCACCTCACATTGTGATAGAAAAACAAATCCAAGTTTGCTCTGTCCCTTGACGCATGGGCATCGAGCAATGGATATGCGTTCATCGCAATGGTTCTGCACTGGGTGAATAACTCAGGTGATCTGGGTGAGACTCAATTCACCCGTTGTTTTCGGTGGCTAATATCTCTGCACTATGCAGAGGAATGTTTGATTGATTTCGCTGAGCTGGTCGGTAGCCATTCCGGCGAGAACATGGCAGACACGGTTTGGACAACTCTAGAGAAGTTCGGTCTTTGTGGACGAGTAAGGCACCCTACGCCAGTTCACAGTAATTGTTGATTTCTTACATTACACGTTTGTCATGGATAATGCAACAAACAACGATACGATGGTAGAGGCCTTGGAGCAGAAGTGTAGGAAGGAGAATATTCCTTTTAGCA
This sequence comes from Mycena olivaceomarginata, assembly GCA_029378375.1. Taxonomy (NCBI): domain Eukaryota; kingdom Fungi; phylum Basidiomycota; class Agaricomycetes; order Agaricales; family Mycenaceae; genus Mycena; species Mycena olivaceomarginata. The sequence goes on along the minus strand of JARKIC010000146.1, from coordinate 185,718 downwards.
GTAGTCGCGTTCGTATGAGATGCATGCCGCATACAGTCCATCTCGCCGCCATCAAAGTAGGTCACCAGACTTTTTCTCGCTTGTTTTAATATGCTGACCCGCTTCAAAGCTTCTCGAGGTTGTTGGTGCAATCAGCAAGGATGAGCAAAAACAAGCAGTATCTCGCTCGGCGTCGCATCCTTATCAAGATACGGTGAATGGGGTCGGTGATTCCCCTGAGGATGCAGAGCTGCGAGATGATGAAATTGTTGCTGACGGTACCGCCGCCATGGATGACAGTACTGATCAAGAAGAAGCTGTCCGCTTCCAGATCCGTGTCCAGAATGGCGAGCATGACATTGCTTTTGCAGTGCAAAAGGTAAGGCAACGACTCTGATCCCCGTTCGAGTATTTATCTTTCCCATGTCGTTCCAGCTCCGCCGTATCATCAAACATGTACGGTCAAGTCCCGAGCGCCGCAAAAAATGGGAAGGCCAGATCCGTCTCAATGCAGATGAACTGGATGCTGCTCTTCCGAAAGCAGAGCTTATCCTCATTTTGGACGTCAAAACACGCTGGTCATCAACATACATGATGCTTCGTAAGTCAGAATTCTGAAATCAGAACTTCTCAAATTAATACACGCAGGACGAGCGCTAGGATATCGAGTCGTTGTGGCTGCGTACGTTGCCACAGAAAAAGACCTTCGTACTACGGCTGTCATGTCTGACGAGGACTGGGATGCCATCAAGCTCGTCTCGGAATGGCTTGGTCTATTCAAAGGAGCCACGGCGAAGATGTCAACGACTAAGAAGCCGATGCTCTCTCAGACTCACGCCATCTTTCGCACCCTTCAATCGGCCGTCAAGTCAAGTATCTATTCCGCCCATGGCGCGGCTCAGAGGAAGTTGCGAAACGGGCTTGTCCAGGCTCATCTGAAGCTGAGTGAGTACTTCAGCCGCTTCGACACGTCACCGTATTATCTATGGGCTGCTCGTGAGCTGAGTTTACTCTTTACTATCACTGTTTAATCCTTCGCTAGTTCTTGACCCCCGCATCTCATACGAAGGCCTCAAAGATTACGAGTCCGATTCGACTCTCCTTCAGTCTCTCGAGGATGCCAAGGATGAGCTTTACACAGAGTACACCACTCACTATGCAAAAAGTCCATCACCGGCATCGCCTGGCGACACGGCAGCGTCAACCACGACTACCCCCACCTCTCCCTCCAAATTCGATTTCCTTGGGCGATACAAGAGGAGCAACGTCTCTCCAACATCACAGCTCAAACGCGAGCTCGATAAATATTTTGAGATGACGGCAGAACCCGAGGATATGGAGACGTGTGACATCCTGAGGTGGTGGAAGAATCGGGAAAGCACCTTCCCGAACTTGTACAAATTAGCTCGAGATATCCACTGCATCCCAGGTACGTTGGCTAATAGTCCTCTCGCTGTTTGATACTAATTTTTTCCCCATGACAGGCTCCGCCGTTGCTGTTGAGAGGGTCTTTTCAGGTGGAGAGACACTATTGGCATTCGTCGGGCCCGAGTGAAGGCGGAGACGATCCGGACATTGATGCTCGTCAAGGCGCGTGTGAAGTTGGACCGGCAGCGTGCCGTGGCTCAGGCCCAGCGAGCGCTCAAGAGGGCAAAGACGGATATTATCGACTTGGCAAGCTCTGATTCAGACTCACACTTGTTCTCGTACTCATTCCGTACTTACGATTCTACTAATTTTTATTATTTCCTTTCTCCCTCGTACTTATTGCGTACTTACAATCCTATTAAACTCTGATAGTTCCTTTCTATAGCTAAGTGTGCTCCAGTATGATGAAAGCGATTCCCTCGACGAGGCATACATCTATAAAATAGTGGCTAGGTGAGAAGAAGCTGCCTCCGCAGTCGTCCGTGGTGAAAGCCACCAGTTTCATCTGGTGGCTACCGCAACCTCTCTAATTTAACCCAGAAGAAGTCGAGTACGGGACCAAACGATGTGTCATTGACCCCAAAATTGGTGAAACGCCCCGTACGCCATTCGAGCTGTAGGAGTGATTTCACAATTTTGTTGAGCTCCTAAAATCAAAGACTGCAATACGACATGCCTTCTGGCCCGGTTTGAAAAATTTAACCTAGAAGAGTCTCCCCCAGAGCTACAAATAGTGGCTGACTTGGTCCGACAGCATTGCCCACTGTCCAGGAAAATTAGCCACCAGTCCGATCTGGTGGCTACCGCAAGCTCTCTACTTTTTTCGAAGCCAACAGGAAGGCATGTTGGATGGCGACCTTTTATTTCAGAGTTCAACAAAATTGTGCAATCACTCCTAGAGCTGGAATGGCGTCATGGCATTTCGACTGATTTTGGCGTCAACGACGCATTGTTCGATCTTGTGCTCGACATCCTCTGGGTCAAATTTTTTCAAAGCCGGCGAGAATGCATGTTGGATGGCAACCTTCGATTTCAGGATCTTCAAAAAATTCTGGAATCACTCCTACAGCTGGAATAGCGTATGCGGTTTTTCGACCAATTTTGGCATCAACGACACAATGTTCGGCCTTCCACTCAGCTTCTTCTGGGTTAATTTTTTTGAAAGCAGGCAAGGAGGCATGTGGTATGGCGGCCTTCGATTTCAGGAGCTCAAGAAAATTGTGGAATTGCTCCTAGAGCTGGAATAGCGTAAACAGTGTTTTGACCGATTTTGGTGTCAACGACACATTGTTCGGCCTCGTGCTCGACTTCTTTTTTTCAAAACCAGTGAGAATGCATTTTGATTTCAGCAGCTCAAAATAAATGCCTTGCATTCCGGATTTGAATGCCCCGCAAGAAAGGGCAAAAAATGTATTTGGCTGTCGATTCTTTGATTCAGGAAGCGGTCCGACGAAGTCGATACCCATGGATTCCCATGGCCGCTCGGGCGGGGACAAGGAGTTCAGCAAACCATAAGGTTTGTGGTTGTCGGGCTTGCTTCCTCGGCAGGTAATGCACGACTTGCAGTAAGCGTCGATGTCTGTCACCATGTCTTTCCACCAGACATGTTCGCGCAAATAATCGAGAGTTTCTTGGGGCCAAGATGTGCCAAGACAGAGTGCGTTTCCGAGATGACAATGTCGCGCACAGTTCTACTCTTGTACATTAGCTTTGGAATGCAATAGAGTTTAGATTCCTTTTGAACTAGCTAACCAATCCTATTTTGAATTCTCCTCGCCGTCCCTTCATTGATTCAGGTCACCGTTCAACCCTTGAGACAAAAAATCTCACTGACAGTGAGTGATATTCAGACCAAGCAGAACTGTGCTGTGGGACTAAGAATTAAATCCCACCTTTATGCTTCTGCATCGTCTGTACGCTTGCGCTTCTTTGCCGCTGGTTTATCCTCCTTCGCAATCTCCGTTGCCCCCTCGTTCCCCCGCAAGAAAGGGTTTACTTCTTCATCGCCATCACGAGTTTTTCTCTTTGATGACGAGCCTGCGGTGGACTTTGGTTTCAAGGTTGGCGAGAAACTGGCAGGCGCGCCTTGGGAGTTTCCGCTGCCGAATAAACTAGAGCATCCGCCGCCGCTCATTTCTGCCATCACCTAGAAAGAACGTCAGATTGGGGGCGGTATTTAAGTAAATGTTACTGACCTTCGCGAAGTCCATCCCGCCCATCCCAGGGCCTGCTATCCTCGATGAAGGGGGCATGCTCCAGAATTCAAAATCGTCATCATCCTGGGCGTCGAGTGTTTGATCCTCCGAGTCAATCCATTTGCTGAAGTCCGTCTTGATCTGGCCGTTTTTGTCTTTCTCCCTCGTCAGGCGTGGCCAGTATTCGATCTGCCGCTCTTTCTTGTGGAGGACCAGGGACAGCGAACGTTCCGTCAGTGCTTTAGACGATTTCTGCGACAAACATGAAAACGATATGTTTAAGATGGATACTACGAACCTCCGGGATGACTTCCGCGAATAAGTTTAGGCTGAAGGTGTAGTCCTTGACATACCCTGTCGTGGCGCTTGCAAAGAAAGTTGAAGTAATGCTTGGAAGTAGAGTCGTCAATGACATACTTTCCAGACGTGGCCTTGAAAAAGATTTTTGTGGGCTCAAGACTGTAGTTCAAGGTGTTCACTTGGATGTCAGGAAGGTTCACAGTGAGGTAGACGACATTCTTTGGATCATGACGCGTAAGTGGGAATACCGCAAGCCGAAAGTAGGAAGGCGAACCATTGTCTCGTCGGACTCTGAGCTCCGCTGCGCCCACAAGAGCTCGGGGTGTAATAGGGTCATTATGGATTGTGTTACAGAGGAGTGGATTATAACATAACATAATTGGCCGACCCACTGTTCCCATCCCAGAAGGAACGGCAGAAGGTTCCAGAGAATTGAATTTGTTCCCCTGAAGAGCCCACGCTTTCGAGAACCTTATATAAAAATAAAAATCAATTTGATTAGCTCACTCCCTGGCAACCAGCCTTCCAAGTGGCATTCTCGAGGCATTCTGCTACCCTGAAGCATGTGGATCGATGGGCTTACTTCTCAGCATCGGAAGAGCGGAGACCCGCACACTAACAAGATCTTAGGTAAAAATAAAAATAAATTCGATCAAGTAAGTAGCTCATGGCAACCGGCCTTCCAAGTGGCATCTTCGAGGCATTCTGTTACTTTGGAGTATGTGGGTCGATGTGAAAAAATGCGTCCGGCATCGCGGCTTTCAATATCGAAAGAGCGGAGACCGCAAGCTAACCCGCCCGGATGACTCTCTTTATGGAAATGCAGCGAGGAGCTACCGTCGACGGAGATCATCGGAATCCAGCACTTCGGCTAATGTCTCCGGGTTCCCAACGCCTTCTTCTACCTCTCACGCAGACAGATATAATAACCAATGGCAAAACGATGCATGCGTTCTCTGGGCTCAGCCACATTGCGCTCCCTTGTATCGAACCCAGTTAGACCGATGACCGTCTTTCTATGAATTTCGTCGATAGTCGATAGACAGACCGGCATAAACCAGTGCGGCAGTTCTTTTTTTTTGCCGCCACTGTATAATACTGGGTTTCACCTCAAGTTTGGACGGAACAACGGCTACATGTTGTGAGTGTTTTTCTCCCTATTTATAAAATTAAGCCTGTCCGTCCGAAGCTTTTTGAACTCCGCCATCAGCTGTCCGGCATTTTCCGACCTTGCTTCCAATTCCAACGGGAAATTTAAGATTCAAACCGAAGTGGTGGGGTACCTCACAATAAACGTGCTTTGCGACGGTGCCCTGGCACCAGCCCTTGTAAGCCTTAAGGTCTCGAGGGGCTGACCGTTAACCCTTCAGCTTAAGGCTTCATAACCGTTAAACCAAGTTAAGGCCTTAAGGCTCCAGCCAACACTGATTGAACGGACAAAAGCAGCCGGTGAAGCTGGTGAATCCCTGTCTACTGTTGTCTCATGTCCGTCGACCACTTATGGTCCAGCTATGTGCGCGTTTCCGACCTCTGTCCCTAATGCTTTGCCTTGAATGTCACCATAAACTTGAAAGCAGCGCAGCAAACAAAGGGCTGGGAACGAAGTCAGAACATATTTCACTGAGCCCGCAAATAGACGAACCAGAAGCACGATTACCCCCACTTCCTGCAATCCTCGCATAAACCTTCTCCTCTTGCTTTTGAGATTTGCTTTCGGCGTAGTCTTGGTTGAGACTTCAATTACTTCAGTTGCGGAACTGTAGGCCGGGGGCAAATCAGAAGTTGGGGAAGGCGCCATTGAGTGGGCGCCGGGAGTTGATTTGGCCCTTTATGTGCCCTGCGGCCGGATCACCACTGCCTCAGCCTCGGCCCCGGTGAGCTTCCTTAGTATTATGGAGGCCGGTCACACATCCGGTCTGATGGTTACAGCGTTGGACAGCATTGTAACATCTGTGGTACAGGCTGTTGTATAGCTATGGTACAGCACTTGACAGCTCGACAGCCTCGATAGTCCTTATATACCGTGACGCTGTGGAAAGTAAAAGCACTCAATGTGAGTGTGTAAGCACTCTTTACGCTAAAATAGATAAATACAATAGGGACAGTCAGAGTAGGTGCTTCAGAGGTGCTTAATCCATGTGCTTCAGAAGTGCTTCGAGAATTATCAAAGCGTGGGAAAAGCACCTAAATCGTGAAGCACATCTGAAGCGTTGAAGCGCCTCCGGAGGCGCTTCAGCCACGCTTCACGCTTCGGTTCAGATGTGCTTAATCTTTTCCATCAGATATCATTTTGATGGACAATTATGGTATGCATGAAGCACATTTAAAAGCACATCTGAAGCACATTTGAAAAGGGACGGTCAGAGCGTCTTGGTGCTTATCACACGCTTTTGATTCCAAATTAAATCTTGAAGCACTTCTGAAGCACTTCTGAAGCACGGGCTTAAGCACCTGTGAAGCACCTACTCTGACTGTCCCTAATGTTTTCAAATCCTCTAAATTCCGCGGATCATAGCGCACTTGTCGCAAGCGGCAATCCCACATACGCCAAACTGCTTTCAATGTTTTCGGACCTTCGGATAGAACACGCAACATGAGGTCTGTCTCTTTTATCCATCAACCTAACTGGCTGCTGAACTGTGTCCAGAGAGGCATACTTCACTCTCGTTACCTCGGTCCCCAAAGTCTTTCAGTTTATTCCCAATCCCTACGATGTCCAAACCCTTGAATCATCCTCGAACTTACCTGGTCTTCCGAATTCCAATGCCCGTCCAATTCCTTCTAAAGATGACAGCCCTCTTGTGCTTAGTGGACCCCTCGCGACTTCAAAGAGTCCGAATCCGACCTCAGCTCGATAATAAACAAAACGAACAAGAAGCTCCGTTTCCTTGAACACCATGACAGTTCGCCATTCTCAGACACCCAGCGAAGCAAACACGGAACGCGTGTGCCTCCTTCCACTGGATCCAAGTCTCGCCGGAACATTTCCTGACGAATATCGGCGTTCAAACTGCGCCAAAATTTCGCAACTTTCTCTTGGTTATCCTCTAACCCGATCATGTTGTAAATCTGTAGCCACTCGGCCGTATGTTCCGAAATAGACTTGTTGTTCTGGAAGCAACGGTTGAGCTTGTCCCGCTGCTTGCTACGGAAATCAACTGGGAAGCAATATTCAATAAGTCCCCAAAAGAAATCCTCTACAGTCCAATTGGACTCGTCTTTTGCAACTTCGCGCTCGTAGAAGTCAGAAGCTTTTCCCTTCAAACGGTAAGACAAATAAAATATCTGCTCATTTTTCGAGACCCGACCAGCCTTTACATAGGCCGAGCCCTGGCGCACGAAGCGAGAGAACGCTTGTGCATCCGGTGAGCCATCATATTCCTGCGGTGGAATCGGCTTCAACAAAGTCCCTCGGGACCGTTTCCGTTTGGATCTCTTGGACTTCTTCGAAGACTTTCTGCGCTTATGACGAGACTCCCGGTGCCCGTTGCTTTCAGAGCTTGTCTCGCTCGGCTCGTCATCTGGGCTGGGGCTAGGGGAGCTGTCTGGAGGCTCGGAGGAAGGGGGTGTAGTCGGTCCCGCAGATTGACGAATTGCCTGCTGAATCATGCTTCCAGCGGCCGCACGCGTTGCCTCTCCTTGCGCGGAGAATTTGCGCGATGAGTCCTTCGACTCATCTTGATTCATGTTCTTGAGAATGCTATTCTTCACCGCATTCTCAGCCTGGTTCAAAACTGGTTTGAGTAATACCGGCTCTGAATCATTCTCAGATCGTCTCAGGTTTCTAACATCTCTTTCAGATTTAACATGTTTATTGGATGGGGTCTGGCCAGGCGTTTTGCCGTCTCTCTTGCGAGGTGGTACCTTGAAGACGACAACTGGTTCCGGGCGGTGTTACGCAATGCTACCGGTATCAGGTAGATCATTGAAGAATCCTGGCGGCGTCGGTAATTCCTCCTGCTTTATCATGCGATTAATTTCCTCAAAGTCACTGAGTGCCTCTTTCTGAGCCTTGAGCTCAGATTCAGAAAATTCATCACTGAAATCTAATCCTCCCCAGTTGCGGGGGTCGGATCCTTTGCCCTTCGAGCGCGATGTTCCTTCACCAGAAGGGACTGCGGGGCTCAATGGAGCGGTATCCATGTAAGGCGCCGGCGCAGTTGCAGACACGACGATCTCGGGGTGACCATCAGATCAATCAGAGACTCATGTGGAATTTTCTGTTCGGGCTGCCTCGCCGCAGCACGGGCTTCGAGGGCGAGGGACTCGTAACGACAAGCTACAGCAATGAGCTGCTCCTCGCTCATCTCACGGGTGGCGAGGGAGGTGGGTAGCATCTCCGATTCCGAATCGGAAGACTTCCTGCCCATCGCCTGCAGTGCGCCCGCCGGACGTTTGTCGGGATGTTGCATGGACGGCCCACGACGATGGCGGAGTACTAAGCCTTCTTGACGACGGAGGGGGAGGCGGAGAATCCAAAGCCGGGAGTCCGATTCGACGAACCGATGACATTGCTGTGTACTGGCCCAGGCGGTACCGGGAAGTCGGTTATATTCAAAGCCTGGAAAGAATTCTATGACGGTATCGGATACTCGGATCAATTGCGCCTCACCGCTCCGACGGGGGTTGTTGCTAGTGATATTGGGGGCTGCACAATCCACGCGGAAGCGAGTATAAGAATATCTCCTTCAAAGATGAAGTCAACTCCGAGTCTGCGCAAAAACCTGGAGGAAAGACTCTCACCAGTGCGAACATTGATTCTTGACGAGGTTTACTTTTTGAACGCTAACGACCTGGGCCCGGGCTTCGGAATATGTCAGCATGGGTAAGGGGAATACAGAGCATATTTTCGGTGGTCTCAATTGGGTGACTTGCGGAGACCCTTGTCAGCTTCCCCCTCCTCAAGGGCACTCGCTTTTCTCCCATGGACTCGTTCAATGCCATCTGAACGATGTCTTGAATGATTTACACGAACGTAACCGGCAGGAAGTGAAGGGCATCCAAGTTGGCATCAGGTTCAGCATATTGTTGTATTGGATCAGATTATGCGACAGCGCGATGACCCAGTGCTGCTTGATATCTTGAAACGCCTGCGAAAGGGTTCGTGCACCGAGATGGATAAAGAAATTCTACACAAATATGTGTTATCAAGCCCGGATTGCAGTGATGAGACAAAGCGACTTACAGATCCGAGAAGATGGGTCGACGATCCAAAAAATGCGTGCCCCCTCATCATATACACCAATGCAGACTGAACGACCTTGTTTTGGTAAATTGAGTGCTGCATTGGGATCAGAGGTGTTGGAATGCCTTCTTTGAGGCAGATGCCACTATTTGTGATGCATAATTGGTGCCCTGCCCACCCAGAACTGACCGTATCGTTGTGTTTCTCACGTGCGGTACTCTTTCCATCCCCAGCGCTCAGACTGGTTATTCTGTGGTGTAATGGGCAAGATGAACCTTGTCAGGGCCAGGGGGGATGGCGGAATACATACCACAACATTGATTTGACCTTGGAATGGCTCCTTGTATTTCATTTTTGGTGTTTTTGGCCAGTCTGGTCAAGCTTGCCTTGATCTCAGGCTGTTCGGCCGATGTTGTGATGGCTCTGCACCACCCAATGCAGTGATTCTTGGGGGGAGACTTTGGTAGGTTATAGACAGTACCCCAGGGCATATGTGGATGAGAGGAATTTAGGATTTACCCATGGGTTTACAAGGTAATGAGACAATTAGTATTTACTTTTGATGATGACGAGTATGGCGGTCCCGATGCACTTTTATTCTCCCCCCTAAATATTGAGTTTCGCCCTGCAGATTTGCCCATTTTGGTAGTTCCGCCCAGTGTTGTCAAAGTCAGTCAATGAATGCCAATAAACGACAGTCCGGTCTCGTCAACGAGCTGGAATAGATCCGACCAATCCACGCTTTCGGGCGATCGAATCTCGGGGGAGGGGCAGCTCCCGCGGCCTACGCGAGTCGGCGCACACCGTGTGCTACCCCGCCTTCCCTCCTTTTTCATTGAGCTGATTATCGTCCTAAGATCTAGGCACGATTCCAAGGTAGCACCACATTTAGTGCCGGTTCTCCGGACCGAGCTTTGTTGCTGCACGTGGTATGAAAGCTCTGGTCCACTACGTAGCAAGGTAAGTGTGCAATATCATCACTGTATCGAGATGGGCGTGGCAGCAATCTGCCCTCTTGGTCTCAACTGGTTATTAACAGCTCAATCATTAACATATGTAGGAATTACAGTCGCCTCCATCAGTAAAACTGCAGATTCGTCTTTGAGATCTTACGTCTTTGAAACTCGTCTTTGCGCGTCTGTCCTGCGAGGTACGTCTTTCGTCTTTGTCTCGATATCTTTGGACATCTTGGTCTTGGGAAGAATGTCCTAGATCTTTGGTGAGTCTCTTCGAGAGTCGAGGTTTCTTGGAGGATACTTGCGTCTTTGGAAGTTACGCTGGGTGGCCATCAGTGGCGCTGACATGGGCGCTTGTTCAGGCGACGTCTGCGCGATTAGACGCCAGTTACCCTTTCACCTCTTTATCATGTGAATGCAGTTAAAAAAGAGATGTATATTAAGTCTGGCAACTCTGTAGTACTAGACTAGTGTACATGTAATTAAAATGCTGGAGCGTACAAGAAAAATCGAATGACAGATTTTGTGACACTTTTGTGACCCTGCCAAACACCTGCCAAAACTCGCTACCACATGATGTCCCATTTCGGAACGTTCATATCTTTCCACAGACCGCACCAAAAATTCTAGCATTTTCAGGGATCTCAGAAAAGGTGTCAAATAGCCTGAGTTTACTTACCGGGAGAAAAATAGACGGCGAGCAACTTGCTATCACTACCTCTGTCAGAGGGGGGACTATAATAGTACTGAGTACGCGACATAGCATATTGATGTCGGCAGCTCGAGGGAGATTGATGGCGCATCAATGATTAGTGATGCCCTCGGCCGACATCAGCCAGCCCGAGGCAGTTGACGGACTTGGAATTAAGTAGAATATTCTAGATAAAATAGCAATAAATAAAATGGTCTGCAGGATGTCAAGTCATGCATTTATATATTTAGTCGGTGCTTTCAGGCCCGAATCCAAAGTAGAAAACGGGGCTGTAAGTACTGTCTCACCCTCTTTTCCACCGATGCGATGGGTGTCCACGAATGCCAGGTAGGGCATGTTGTCCTACGTAATGATGAACCTACAAGCTTCGAATGGAAGACAAGAACAAATTAAAATGTAGTGCTTGCTGAAAGCAGCGAAATTCTAAGCCAAACTGTCTGTTCAGATTTGCCATTCGTGCCCTCGTTCTTATGCTCGAGGCCTGAAATGTCTCCATAATGCAATGAATACCTTCACATTTGTCCTGCGACTCTTCGCCCACGCGGTCGTCCGCAATCTTGCGCTTCAATCCGGGCCAAACATTTGCAATTGAATGCAGCGAACCAGTAAATTGACTGTGGCCGAGCCATTTCAACGCGGATTTTGACCGGGTATTACGACGAACAGCGCCAGGACGACGAGGAGCAGCCAAGAGCATCCCACAATTACGCGGGTGGTGTATGGAGGTATCGAGCTCGTGTTAATATAGGCCGCAGGAAGATAGAGGCAATAGTAATGAAACGCGGAGTGAAATGCGAGCTAAGTCGCCCGTCGGCGTATATACACCGACTCATTCGTCCGACGTCCATCCAGCGAGCGACGGACAGTGACGGAGAATGACGGTGGAAGGCGCTGGGTATAAAGCGCGCCCGGGCGAGGGTGGAGACATGAAATTCTGGAAGCGGGAATGGATGTCTCGCCTTTTCGTGAGACAGCCAAAATGCCACTCCTCCGCCCTCTCGTAGTAGCATCAGAAGTCCAGCGAGATCGCCGACATCTGCGAGCTCCAGTACGCGGAGCATGCTGCATGACACTCGAAGGGGCAAGGGCTCAGAGCCCAGACAGGACGCCCGCGCGGCGGGTAGAGCGCGTCAAAGAAGGCTGGGGCGACGTCCGCGCATCCACAGGCAAGCGCGGGATCGCGACGCACGACCTCCGCGTCCACCCCGCAAAACAACATCCCTCCCACGCAGGGAAATGCACCCTCCGCAGAGCCTCTCGCACCGAAACATGCAAGAGAGAACCCCCAAAATCCCGCATCCCCACAATCGAAAAAACAAGGAGAGACAAGACAGGCAAAAGATCGCCACTCACCCACGAAACAACTGCCCACTTCCACCGCAGTGTGTGGCCCTGGCCGGCGTGTCTCTGACCTGCCAACTTCCGACGCATCTTTCTCGCCCAATTCTCCCCCGATTTTGCTGAAAGTAGGCGCGTTCGACTCGGATTTGATGCCCCCTTCCGACCACACCGCCCATACACTCCAGTACGCAACCCTCACGAACCACCTCCAACGACGCGTCTTCTTGATCAACTCGTTTCTTGCTCAATACTTGCTCAATTCGCGTAAATCCAAGTGCGTCCGCTGCGCCCTATTTGCGCCTAACTTGCTGACGCGTCGCTTGGGCAGCTTGTAACCTATTGCACCCCCAGCAATAGCCGCGAATGGGCCCGAAATGCTCGTTCCTCATGGTGCTCTTCCCGGCCCCAAACTCTCGATCGAAGAGTTCTGCGAGCGCTACGCACTGGACGACGAAATCTGTGCCCGTTTGCGGCAAAAAAAGTACACGAAAACCGAGACCCTGGCTTACATCAAGCTCTCGCAGTTGGAACTTATGGGATTTATGGGCGGTGAGATTGTGCAAATACAGTTTGCTGTTTCGAGCTGGACAGTTCCGACTGCATAGAACTATTATTTCTTGTTGACTCGTATGCTTCGTAGTTTTGTCCGATAGTTAGATAGCTTTTGTACCCGATGATACAGTGTTCTAGAAATACTAAAGTACCCAATTGCGTCGGACTCTGTGATCACTTTCATCGCCTCCTGCTGTCATAGATCAGTCCATGAGGCGACACAGTCTAGAATTTGCTGGATAGAGAGATGCCCTTGCTCATAGAGATTGAGAGCAGTGATCTTGACATCACGACTAATGTGTCGATTGAGCATGATTGAGGAAAACACTGCCCAAGGGACGCGTCAGCAAGTTAGGCGCAAATAGGGCGCAGCGGACGCACCTGGATTTACGCGAATTGAGCAAGTATTGAGCGAGAAACAAGTTGATCAAGAAGACGCGTCGTTGGCGCGCGCGTAGAGGTGGTTCGTGAGGGTTGCGTACTGGAGTGTATGGGTGGTATGGTCGGAAGGGGGCATTAAATCCGAGTCAAACGCGCCTACCTTCAGCAAAATCGGGGGAGAATTGGGCGAGAAAGATGCGTCGGAAGTTGGCAGGTCAGAGACAGGTAGGCCGAGTTAGGCCAAAATTCAAAGTCTGAGTTGAACGATGGGTTAGATACCAGTCGAAAGCGCTTGAAAAAAGACATCGAACGCACCTAGAATCGAGGAAATCCGTCAAGAATTGAGCTCAGAATGAGCGTTCCAAGAAGGCAAGTATTTATTTTGCTCTTATTTACAAAATGATCGAAGTGTCATTAGCTTTGCAAAGTGCTGTAACTACGGACATGGCTCGTATTTATAGGAGAGTAAAGTATTAGCGGGGATATAATGTAAGTACCGGAGTTTCGGGGTTCTGAGTGGGTCCGTGATGGATTGAGTCATAATGAATCAAGGTAAATCAGTATGACTCGGAGATCATTGGAGGTCTGAGACTCCCGTGATGAAATGAGTCAAAAACATAGCATAGGCATAGGTATGAGTCAAATGCAGTACGAACCAATGGAAACAACAGTATTGCGGAAAGGCTGTGTGTCGGAGATAATCGGAGTCCGAAGGAGTCCGAAAAAGGGGCTTGAAAATCACGGTACGTGACATGGGCTCATTTTAATGGTGATGTACACCGTTTCGATAGCGCTCTTCATCAATACTCTATTCAATGTGGGACACTAAATATTCAGGCATACTAAAATCAGGGCCTTCTGTTCCGAACCAGGACAGCTGATGTTCATTTCTCTGTCAGTTTTAATTCGATTTACCTGATTTCAATTGTTCCTGAAAGCATGAGAGTTGGCAATCATCCCTGGTGTATTGACTCTATGACGGCCCAACTGTATGAAAATCAACCTAGCATTCAACCAAAGTTAGAATATTATTAAGCTGGGTATAGGATGATTTTCACCAGCCGTAGGTTGAACAACAGCGCTCCATAGGTTGATTTCGGTAGGTTGAATAACACTCTATCACGGTACAATTCAGCCTATCGTCCCGTCAGCGTTTCAGAGCGAATATCAACCTATCTAGGTTGAATGCAGTAACCTACAGTTAACCTGTATTCGACTGATTTCTTCACACTGGGATAGGTTGCTTTTCATCTTAATTTTGGTCAAATTCAACCGTATTGGGATGGCGAGAAATGGGAAGAATCAGGTTATATTGATGGGCGTCACGGCGCACGATTCGGTAGCTATCGGGAGAGAGAGGAGGGAAAATGTATGCATATAAGGATGGCGTGTTCGCGAAGAGGGAAGTACAAAGGAACGACCAAATGGGAATGGGTTCCGCTGTGATATAAACCTGTCAGCAACGTACGTGATCGCCAGCAAACATCAGCGATTTGACAAAAATCTTGCGTCTTTTTTGACCTTGTGGGCTTGCGACAAGCCGACAAGGTCAAAAAAGCTCGCAAGTACGCAAGCTCGAGACAATTCAATTTGCATAAATTAATAATGACATGGTAGTATAAATTAAGCTATGATAAAAACTCGTTCATATGGTGGTCTGCATAGCGATTGATAATATAAGTATTAAAGGCATCGAGGGAGTCCGAAAAGTGAAAGTCCTCGGGCAATGCCTGAGTCCCATAGACTCCGATGAGATGGGCAGCGCGCGCGATGGAATCCACGGGGATGATAGCTGTTGTCGGTATTCCACGTTCCCGTTCCAACTCCACCACCCACATTCCTGTGTCAGGATCCGGCTCGTCCCCGACCGGAAAAAGCCAGTTAACGAAGGCGCACTCGAAGACGCGGTCACTGAAGACGAAAGAGCAGAATAGGAGGACGCGGCCAATGACGAGGCCATGCATGATGGGGGTTCCCACGTCCACCAGAACAGTGTCTCGCCGAGCATAGCCGTGCCAGTTCGGATTGGATCGGATACGCTCCCGGTACATCCCGCCCGCGCCTCCGAGATCGCTCGGCGCGTAAAAACGGGCAACGGCAGAATGATGAACAGTTATTCGTCCGGCAAAAACTGGACATGCGTCGATCGGAACAGCGGGAGCATCGTCATGCGGACCATTGAGTTCCTCGTACAGGAAGCGCCGCAAGAGGTCGGGGAGACGCGGCTGATGAATGTGGACTGCCAGGGCTTCAATTGTTTTAGGATATCCGCGCTCTGTGATGGACAATAGGATGAGAGATAGAAACTCAATAAAAGGGAAGACACACGTGGAGTCGGGGCTAATTCGATGTCGGACAATGATTTGGGAACATGGACAGTCCCATCATCGTCCTCTTCATCGTCCGCTAGAGCCGCCGCTGCCGCCGCAGCTTCGATTTGGGGTTGTTCACCCGCCAAAACCCTCGCAGTATATGATGTGGTGGTGCCGGTGAGCATACCACGCAAGGTGAGGACAGCCTTGAGTGCAGCGAGCTTATCGAGCCGCATCAGGGTAAGGAGCATTTGGGAGAGCGCCTTGTACCGGCTTGAACGGAGCCACGGCTCTTTGACTGCCTTGATGTGCTTGGACTCGGTGATGGATGAGCACAAGCCATTCGGGGACCCGAAGAGCCGGATGGAGCGAGGGTAATGGACTAGGGAGTGCTGCCGCGGGAGGGAGATGTCGACACGGACACCAGAGGTGATGAAGATTTTTCGATACTGATGGAAACGAGCAAAGGCCTCTTTGATCACAGTAAAGTCGGGGAGGAGATGGCATTGCGGCGGACTAGGTAGCAGAAATCCATGAAGGCCGATAAACATTTGATCATGTAGGTTCGGATCAAGCCGCCGTTCTCAGGCGTCCTAGGTTCGGAACAAGCCGCCTTCTCAGCATAGCGAATTCTGAGAGGGGCTTGTGCCAAACTCAAGAAAAACAGCAATGTGTTCTGCACGTCCTACTGGCTCAGAAATCGCGTCAAACAATTCGGACTTTCGACGAAAATTGTAGATAGGAAGCACGAAAATAGCTTGCTCTGCTCAGATTTCTCTTTGGTCCCCAAAAAATATCGGAAACTGGAGGGCAATGTGGGCCTTTTCCGAAAGTACGACCATGTAAACATATGAATATAATTGTTTCGGCTTGGTTTCGGCTTGTTATAAAAGAATTCTGAAGAGATAGATTTGTAGTGTGTACATTTCTAATGCGGATAGAGCTTTATTTGGGGTCAACATGATCAGAACTGCTTGTGCTAGGTCAAGACGGAAAACGGCCAAATTTGTGATTATTTGTTATCAGCGCGTCGCGAATCTCCACATCCTCCTCATTCCACAAACATTATTAGACATTCTAATAGCCAAAACAAGTTGATTTAATCATCATTCACTCCTCAGACGCCATCCCGTCGCCAATTTTCGCCCTTTGCATCGCTCATGTCAAACTGCCCGATTTGGGCATCAAGTTGAGAGCACGTTTTCTGGGCGACCGAAGCAGCTACCAACTTCATTCTTGCTGAGGAAGCTTCTTGAAAAACACTTCCGTATTCATCGAGCCCATAAAACTTGGGGATTCATGCAAAATGTATTCTGTCACCTGGAATTGATCTGGAAGGTTATCACTCAGAAAAAAGGGCAATGTGTTCAAACCGATCTCCTGCTTCAGGAAGTGTCCCGTTCCCTTTGATCCAAGTTGTTAGTTTGTACATTGCAAGTGCGAAAATGATCTAGTTTACTCAGAATGCTCATATATGTGCTCGGGGGTCCCAAGAAATCCGCCGCTACCGAGGCTTCATGTCAAATATTGGGCAACTGAATTGCCTCTACCAAACCCCCCTTGGGGTGAAAGAAACGAATCTGAATAGACAGCTCAATTCATTTCATATTCTTGATGCGGAAACTACGTTCACATAGGCAGATATCTGTTATTATTATGCTGTAGGTCAGGAACATGGGCAAGGGGATATTTGGACTGATATGACATTCACACTCAAGGTCTTCTTTTCACCTCAAAAGCTCTCAGGGAGTTAATGCAATCGATTTTTGTCCCAAAACCACTCACAGGCCATTTTATTACCACCCACCCGCCCAGCTTGAGGGAAGGCAAGGTGGAAGTCACACCTGTCACAGAGGATCACACACATCATGAACGGACAAAATTATATTTCCTGCATGAACAAAGGAGTTATGAGCATAGAACTTGGTGAGAAACCTTCTAGAAATCGCCCTCTGAGTATATCGAGCCCATAAAATCCACCGAATTTTAAATGAACTTGTTTTGGCTGATGTAAATTGGAAGTGCGACTTCCTGTGCAAAGATTGAACGCACTGCAATAACCTTGAGCTATCTGCTCAATCTGAGCTTGGAGACGTCTGCGGGGACATCGAATAAACACTTTATCACGCAAAATCACGAGGATACAATTTGAAATGACAGCGAAAAATCGGTTTGAACACATCATTCTTTTTTGGCAGTTTGTACCAAGCCTCTCTCCGAGAATCACCGGCTCGCCGGAGCGGAGAGAGGGTTGTTCCGAACCTAGCGTTGGCCGGCAATCTTCTCCACTTTTTGGTGATGCACGTGCCAGAACACATCCGTGATGCGTGTGATCGGCCTTCTCGACGTTGAGGACAAGATAAGTAGTTCTCACTGCGTTCCGAGGGTCTGTAGACCAAGGGTTGGTCTACCCCCGTAGGTAGACATAGACAGACTTTGAGCTAGACCAACCTTGTCTACATGTGTCAACACCCCTCGCTGGCAGGTCATGTTTCTAAGCCTTGTTTACGGAATCTGTGTCGAGCTGTGTCGACTGAAATGTTGCTGATGCTTGACAGTTGATCATGATGTGATCTCTGATGTTTGACCATCAGCGGACCGTGATCACCGCTGTCTCCGCTTAGCCTCGCGCATCGAAAATAAAGCGGGGTCACATCACGCTCACCCTAGGGTGAGCGTGATGTGACCTCGGCCCAACCTTTACTTGACGGTCCTCGTCGCTGAAGGGGCTTGTTCGTTCCAAACTATCAATACTGCAATACTTTTATCTTCTGCCCTACCCTATGTCTAAATCTACAGCGATATCTATGTCTATAGTACCGTGATCTCCAGCCCTATTACTGAAAGGAAACAAAACAAAATAAAATCCATCCGTGCCACGCGATGAGGGCTCCTGTGTTCAGAGGCGTAAACAGGCTTCGACTCACTACCTGTCTTAGTTAGTTTCAAGTTAGAAAATGGGAGAAGAAGAAGTTCGCATCTCGACAGTGGTGATCTTGATTTAGACGACGCGGGGACGTGATAGTGTTTATGTAAGCCTGCCTGTCAAGTCGTCCAAAGAAAATTCAAGGCCACAATGGCACAAAGTATTAGGAAGCCAAGGGCTTCATTTGTATGTATAGAATGGATTCCCATATTCAGATTTCACTCATTTAGCAGCCTACCAGAAATTTGGAACAAACTTTCCACCGCCATCAACCACACACCAGCCAACAAAGGTCACGGAATACTAAATTCAATGCTATGATGGCACAAAGTATTAGGAAGCCAAGGGCTTCTTTTGCATGGATAGAACGGATCTCTGTCCTCAGATTTCACTCATTTAACAGCCCACTAGTAAATTGGAACAAACTTTCCACCGCCATCAACCACACACCAGCCAACAAAGGTCGCGGAATACTAAATTCAAGGGTACAATGGCACGAAGTATTAGGAAGCCAAAGGCTTCATTTTTATGTGTAGAATCATTTGCCATAGTTCAATACCCTTCATTTAAAAGCCCACAAGGGCCGGGGGCTGATGAATATCACTACACCCCAATCACAATCCGACAAACTCCCAAAAAATCCAACATGTTGCCGTTGCATAAAATGGCTGGTCGGCACAGTGCGCTGCAATGAGGCAACAATAAAATCGATAAATTCATATCAGTACCATCCAGGGAATATAATGACCATCTTCATGACGAGGAAAGACCTCGGCCCGTCCTTTACAGCAACACAAGCGAGGTCCAAAACAACACACCTTCTCGCCGCTAATGCAATCACAGTTGAAGGAGATGGCAAACAGATGTTGTCCTTTCTATGAGGAACTAGTTTTGTACGGAAATCCCAACCTTCATTTATGTATGTTGGCCAGCTCGGTGTTGGCTCGGGGCCATCGCACCGCGCAATGGCCCAGTTTGGTGGCTCATCGAGACTCACAGAAAGAGTGAAATAGAGAGAGAGAGAGAGGAATGAGGGAGAGCCACTGAATCATGCCAGCACACGAGCAAGATCTGCAGGGCAGACGGGAGAAGCCTCCAAAATAATAAATCACTGGAATGATATTAATATTTTTAGTTGGTAGCAACGCACAACCAGGATGCCAGAGCAGGTGGCAGAGGGCAGCAGGGAATCCCCAGGTGTAGGGGCAGTGGTAGACAGGCATGGTCTACCCCGGGTCGACAGATGTAGACCAGCCGTAGACCCAGGTAGACCAAAAATAGTCTACGTGGGATAGACAGACTCTGTTTACGTAGTCGACTGACATAGACTGACGTCAGCTTACGTAAACAGGGTCCGTCTACGGGACCTCGGAATGCAGTGTCTCGTCGTGACGCTGATTTATCTGCCAGCGCTGAGAATGGTGCACGCCCAGGAGGGTGGCGTTAGGAATTCTGAACTGTAAGTCTTGCCGATCGGCAATCACCGGAACATAGGGAACAAGGAGAGGGCAGGACCCGGAAACACCGCCTATCAACAACTAACCAAATGTTGATCTTGCCACATCGACATTTCTTGCTTCCTTCCCTCATCCTCCTCTCCCTTCTGGTTATACTCAGGTACTCATATTATCCAGTTGGTTCTATCCAGACACCGGCTCTCGCGCACTCTCCGTTGTCTTGTTTCTAAATTTTGGCATAACAGCTCGATGTAAGTCAGTTCCTCCAGGGATGACGGACATTAAAGTCTGCAGGGATAGCGGCTACATACAATTTTCTTTATTGCTTCGCACTTTTCCCATCTGGTTATGCTCAGGTAAATTGCTGGTAGAGGTAAGGTCTGTACGGTGACTTCATCCAAATTAACACTACTTTGCTTTTGATGCAAATCGAAAACTCACCCCGTGAAGGTCGCACAGAGTTTTCACAAATGATAGGATGGCCAGTTGGGGACACCGGACATGCGCAGTCTGGAACAGCTCAAGAGTACGAGTCGTTATCACGACTGTGGGGTCCCAAGGGGCACAAGGGAACATGCCCTGCCTTATCAAAGCAGCGGCAATACCTCGTCCTCCAGAGTCCAGCTCGGCATTCAGAACAAAACTATCTGTATGTATATTGGCCTAAAAGCCAGGAGCGTTAGTTTTGTTACGCTCACCTAATATATCTACAACATGGACAGCAAAATCACCATCGGCCTCTCTGAACGGTGCTGCCTCTCCTTCTCCCACCCACTCAATGTACATTGACAACATGTCGTCCATCTGAGAGTCAAATGCGCGTGTTCTCCACTCAATTCTGTCTCGACGAGCACGCCAATCTGGCCGCTTGGGGCTATGATATGGTGATCAGCTAAATATTCTTGCTGAAGGTCGAAAGAAAGTACAGACCAAGCCCGAGATTTCTCTTCTTCCATGACTGCCTGAAAATCCTCATAAAACTCGTCACCAGCATGGCTGATATTTATCTCTGTCCTCCCATCGAGGACGTCTTCAGCATGGATATAGTCATCTTCATCCATAGCGGTGTCATCGTAGTCCTGAATAGCTTCCAATATATTATGTTGTTGAGAAGTTAGGTCTTCAAAAAATCATGGACTTGAGTTTCCATGGATTATGTATGTGTCAACGACGTACTCTCTAATATCAGCCTCTGCTTTTCTGCACGGTGCGATCGGAGCCTGTCTTGAGCTGCTCTGCTAACCAAGTCAGATTTCTGCTAATTAAACCACAACCGTTGAGCTCTGGGAAGCAGCTAAACACTACTTTGAGTACTGGAAGTGAACAAGAGAAATTATTGAAGTCTTAGAGTTGGCCGCTCTAGATCAATCTAGAACCAGTTTCGGCCTAGCTGCAGTAGTACTCAGGTCACGGATTTCAGTGCTACAGGTACACAGTACAATCGACAGTTTCAATATATACCACATTGGAACTATCTAATTCTACAATCTCATATTTCTGAAATGAAATATCATTGAATCAATGGCCGACTATTTGTTATATAAATTGCTATTCAACCAGTGTTGCATGGGAGGAGGTGTAGCGGTGGAGAGCCAACGACTAATGGCGGAGAGAGACACACGGGCCAGACCGAAAGGTACGTCGTGTCGTACTTGATCTTCGTCTCCCCCACGGCTCCACCACCATGATCCCTGTCTCCCTCTTCATCACTCGTCTATTTTTCCTCCAGATCCGCCTCGACATATTGACACACCATAGAGAATGTCCGACTTTCCCCCCATTCGCTGCCAAAGCCCAATACGAAGCTGCAAGACGTACCTCGAGACTGTATTCGAACACCACTCAAGGCTTAAACACCACGCAACTGCCACTCGACGGCTGGCTCAAATCTCAAGCGCCAGGACTCGAAACGCAGCGGACTCGTTTTGGTCAAATGCCACTCAAAGTGCAAAACACCGGAAATCTCAGTGACTCAAGCCACAGTTCAAAATTCCAAACCTGCGGCCGCAACCCTGGAAGCTTGATGATGGCTGGCAAGCTCCACTCGCCTCCGGACTTCAAGCCGCGCCAACTCGAAACACTCAAAACCTCAAGACACCTCAACAGTGGGCAATATCGGTGAGTTTGTCGTCTGGTGTGGTAGTCGAGAGTTGGTTCGAGTTCGGTCACATGATTGCCATTGCTAAATTCGGCAATCTTGTCTTGTCGCGTTCTCCGCCATGCGCGCGGCCACTTGAGTGCTGCTCTTTTGCAATTATTCTGGAATATTTTTCCTCTCCAATATTGAAACCAACCTCCTTTGTCTCAGGACTCCAGGAACCTGAACCCAGTGAAATTCAAAACGGTGCCGAGAATGCTGAACGCTCCAATCCATGGTTTCCATATCCGTCTAGAATGGCAAGGGTAAAATCCGACATATCCCAATAGAAATCTGACCTTTTTGACAGATGTTCCTGCTTGACACCCTCGACAACCTCCTAAGACTCCGCGTGTCGAGTTCACTGATGCGAGTCTTTCTGTGGGTTCTGAAGGAGGTTCATTGCAAAGATGTGCCTTCATTCGACCATCTTCGACGGTTTCAAAAAGGACTACGTGCTGAGTGCGGAATCCCGAGTATTCCTTGCAAATCAGTGCAGGGCAATGTGTTTTTCATGAACGAGCCAAGGGCGATCATTGCCAAGGTTCCAACTTGCCCTTGAAACTAGCGCTCGGGCTAACAGATTTTCTCAGGACTGGGAAAACCCCTCCACTCGTAAACACATCCACGTATATCCCGAAATCCCCGAGGATGGTGTCATCCGCGAGGTTTGGCATGCGCAAAAGTGGCGGAAAGATATGGATCTCGACATTTTGAGCCCAATGTACAACTCTGGCGTCTCACACTACTATGTCAACGAAGTTTCCCGCCTCTCCAACGGAAATCTTGTTATTCCTATCCGCTGGATTAAGTTTCGCGGCGGGATTTATGCCGATTCGTTTTCCCTCGCATACAATGACAAGGTTTGTGGATTATTTTGACGATCTGCAAAGCATGATTACAGCATACCAGGGCGAGGCCAGAAACGATATTAATCCGTGCCAAAGATTTGACGGAAAACTACTACGATCTTGAGCATTCAGGCAGTATTCCGAATTGGGCAGGTCCGTCAGCATCGTTTAAATACAGCGTGGTGTTGTGACATGCGCTATTTCTTTCAGCATCAACCGTTGAGGCCAGCTACCCCGCTCGTATGCCAAATCCAAAACGTGTCGCCGCTGCTGGCCGTCCGATGTACAGCAGCTTTATCAACTATTTCAGCGACGACGTGTCTGGGAATCGCTCGAAGTCCTGGAACAAGCACTGGAACGGGTATATGACACATCAAAATCTGCCGCGGGAGATCCTCCAACAGGAGTTCCATGTCCATTTCGTCTCGACATCTCCCAATGCGAGCGTCGCCGAGCAGTTTGTGGAATTCAAGGCTGCGGTGGAGTAAATTATTTCATTTCTTCGCTTGTCTAAGCTAAAATGAATACAGAGAAACACACACCGATCCTGTCGTAGTTCAAGATGAGTCGGGAGGCAGCACATGCTTTTCCATCTACGTCGACACCGGTCTCTCAGATAATCCAATGCAGAGTGAGATCTGCGGTCACATCGGTGGGAAAGGCAACTGTTATTGTCGAAAATGTAAAGTCGGTGGAACACAAAAGGATAAGGCTACAAACGACGGATACCATACGCTCTTCGAGGTATCTGCTCATTCTGAGTTCAAAATTCACCACTGAATTCAGCTTTCAAGGCAGGTGTCCCTCGTGCGAAAGCCCAGATTATCGAAGAATTACAGAAAACAGGTCAAACTTGCGTGCGCTGGTGTTAGCAAACCCGTGAAAGCGTCCCAGACCGAAACTGGAGTCAAGGACACATATACACAGTTTTGGATTGACGGGCTCATCACCCGATTCCAGCAGATGAAGAAGGAGGAACCCGATCGTTCTATCGAGGAGATTCAAGAAGAGCTTATTCAGTGGACGGTCGACAACCGAGATAAACTTTACAGTCCCTTCTTGACCATGAAAGGTGTGCTTGCTGTTGAGGCTAGATTGTCTATTCATTTCTAGTAGGTTTTGATCCCGCAGTCGACACTCCTATCGAGATTCTGCACACAATACTGCTCGGGATAATCAAGTACATCTGGCACATTACACACAGTCCGTGGTCTGCAGAAGCGCAGCAGAGATATGCCACTCGCCTTCAATCTACGAACACAGACGGTCTCTCCATTCACGCGATTCGATCCGCCTATATCATGCAATATGCCGGGTCCCTGATTGGACGCCAGTTCAAAACGATCGCGCAGACCAACATCTTCCATCTCCGAGGGCTTGTTAGTGACGACCAATTTATGGCGTGGAGGGCTTCCGGTGAGCTTGCCGCGCTGATGTGGGTGACTGAAATACGTGATCTTGCCGAATATCGTGTACGTGTTATCTCGAAATTTTCACAGCACCAGCTGATCTGCCTACAGCAAGATCTCAAAGTTGCCGTCGCAAACGTCCTTGACGCATTTACAACCATTGATCCTTCAAAAATCATCACGAAGATTAAATACCATCTGTTAGTCCACGCCGACGCTGACATCGTGAGGTTCGGCCCTCTCATCGGGCTTGCTTCGGAGGGTTTTGAATCCTACAACGGAGTATTCCGATTTTGCTCTATCCTATCTAATCACCTTGCGCCGAGCCGAGACATTGCCATACAATTGGCTGACCAAGAGGGTTTAAAGCACCGTCTCACAGGCGGATTTTGGCCTTCGGGTGCCGACAAAAAAATGGACACAGGCAGGTAGTGGGGTCCGGGATTTTTTGTCGAAACATCCAATTCTACACCTCCTCACTGGGGAATCATTTTTACATGAACCATCCGGCCAAACTACTGGCGTTGGTGAGTGTTAAATATAAACAATATTGTTTGCGTACTGATTCTCTGCAGGACTGGGCCAACCCACTCGTGCGACCTTTTATACATATTTATCCGGAGGTTTCTGGCCCAATTGCCGAATTCTGGCAGGCGGACAAATGGACCTCCGAGATCGGTCTGGATGAGCTATCCCCGATGTGGGCTGATTGGGAAAATAAAGCCGCTTCGCACCGTCATTTTTTTGTGATGACGGAACATACGTCGTACCGGTTCGTTGGATAACGGTTGAGAATGCGGTCCATGCCGACGTTCACAATGTTAAAATCATTCGACGCCCAGAGGTTGGTCTTAGCATTCTCTTCTCGTGAAACTTATCTTTTTAAACACAGGGTGATTTATTTGAGGTCGGGACTGGGAGCTACAGCAGAATTGCTGCCAAAATTGAATTACCTTGATCTCCGCGCCGCGCTTCGCCCGATTAACTTCACAGGTTGCTTCGATAAACTTCAATCCGCCATATAATAATACTTGTTGATCATTTATCTGCAGAATATTCGCCAGACTATGAAATGCCTCACCCTCTGAGAGAGAAGGCGCGCGGGCGCCCGATGTTTCGGTTGCGTGTCATGCCCTGGAGTGACGACGTTTCAGGCAATGTCAGCAAACAATATAATGCGCATACCAACATGTATGTAACAAACCTCAATCTCCCGCACCAAAAGCTTGCGCAGGAATACTTTGTCCGGTTTGCATCTACTTCTCCACACGCTTCATCGTCAGAGCTATTTGTAGCGCTTGGTGACGACTTGTGCGTTTTCTTGGTACGCAGTTGCATCAGTTAATATTTTTTTTAGTATTCCCGGCACTTGGCATGACGCTTATGACTGTGAACTTGAAGAAGCAATCCTGTTTGAAATAATTCCGCATGTACTTCCAGCCGACAATCCCCAGCAGTCTGAAACCGCATCTCATATTGGAATGGCCGGTAATCTGGGTTGCCGGAAGGATCTTAACGGTGGACCGAAAGCGTACCAAGAAACAGATGAAGGGTACGAGGCCTTTTATAATGTACGCATTTTCTTCTATTTGCGTCCGAAAAATTCCGCATTCAATCTACTCCAGCCGGGCGAGCCCCGGGACAAGGAGGTGACAGTTCAGACGATACGCTGGCAAGTGTGGAAAGCATGTGGCGGCAACAAAACTGTCCTTGATGCCTCTTATTCCCAGACTGGGATTAAAGACAAAATATCTCAGTACTGGATACAGAGAACACTCGAGATGGGCAAGGGATTCCGCGCTATTCAGATCACTGATCCTCAGACCCGCGATCCGAGGCTCAATACTCTCAAAGGCGAAGATCGGAAAATTGTGAAGGACGAAATCTCTCGCCAGATTCAGCTTGACCTATGGAACTGGGTCATTCAGCAGCCACCCGAGAGTTATGCGCTCTTAAGTGCCGATGATCGTACATATTTATATTTGTTTTAGCAGAGCCGTTCATATCATTGATTCACGCCGTTAATCTCATTCTTTTACAGCTGCGCGACTGGACCTGCGTCCCGGAATACATTTCAACATTCTATTATGCCCTAGGGGTTTGTGTGTTCCGTGTTATGGTTCCATAAGATCTGATGTCGCCGTGCATAAGGTATTGACCCCCATTGCGACACACCTGCCGAAATTCTGCATACGTACCTTTTGGGAAACAACAAATATGTCTGGCATGACACCACCAAGCAGTGGGACACCAAGAAGGAAGAGATCTTTGCGGCCAGACTTGCTGCTTCCTCCATTAGCGGCCTTTCAATCCCCCCTCCACGCCCACGCTATGTTGTCCAATATAAAAATTCCCTCATCGGTAAACATTTCAAGATGCTTCAGCAACTCGGAGTATTTCATATTCACGATCTATGCACCCCTCTGTTATTTTCCCTGTGGAAGGCGACCGGAGAACTCGGCGCCCACCTTTGGTATCCAGAGATAAACAATATGGAACAATATCTGGTACGTAAAGGCATTACCGCTTGCTTACAAGTATACTAATAACTTCAAGGCCGATCTCAAGGTTCTTGTCGCAAATCTTCTTGACATCTGGGGTTTGATTGATCCGGAATGTATTCTTGTCAAAGGGAAGCTGCACGTTTCCCGCATCTGCCAGAAGACATTCCTCGATTTGGTCCGGCCATCCTGTATGCCACAGAGATTTACGAGTGCTTCAACGCCGTCTTTCGCTTGTGTAGTATTTTCTCAAATCACCTCGCACCTAGCCGTGATATTGCTGCCACACTTGCCGACATGGAACGCTTCAAACATGTTGCCAGCGGCGGCTGGTGGAAAAATTCAGAAGGGACATATATCCGAGCTGGCAGTCTCGTGAGATCCTTTCTTACCTCAAACCGGGAGTTGCAGCGTCGGCTTGGCTGGTCTGAAACTCGTCCGTTGGTCTGCGGTAAGTGTCTTATCATGAAAAAAAGCAATGAAATTTATTGCTCATTCAGGCACTGTCAAACCGGAGTCGTCAGCCAAGCGCGGTTCAAACTCGTGGGAGAAAGCATTGGGCTCGACATTCGGACTCACAGAGCCTGCACCTACTGGCGCTTCGTGGGCCTCATGCAAGTCTGTGATTACTCAGTCAGGCGACTCATGCAAGCCCGGATCTTGGGTTTTTTTCCAGCGGCCAGAGGCAAGTCAGTGTTGCATGAGGTTCCTAACTAATAATTTTGTCGGATGCAAACCCCCGAAGTTGGTCGGATCTCAAAGATACTTGCAAGGGATCGTAATGGAAAAATATCGACGCAAAGTAGCAAACGCAATCGTTGTGGTAGACCTGTTTGTGGTTTTGGATACAAAAGACCAGCGGTTGAACATGCCAATCCTTATTCAATCCAGTGGGACCCAGACTTCTTTGGTAAAACCCAGGGTTGGTTTTTTATGGCGCACCTCTAATGTTTTGTCGTCGTCCTGAAATTAGTCTACAGGAACTTCTGTTTGAGTTCAATGCACAGCACGATTGTGTTACCTGAAAGTGTTCGACGGCCGCTGTACCTGTTCTTCAAGAGCGAATTGTAACCGACAGAACAGAGTTGCACACAAGACACTCTTCGCAACCCCGATTCATTTTGAATATGCATGGTCTTCACAATGCACATCGCATTAGAGATGTTCTACCCGCGAGCTTTAACTGCCCCAAAGCCTTACCTCCAGGACCGCATTGCCAGTCATAGCCGATTCGCTGAGCAACTTCGTACAACGGGTCCCGCCAAGCGCGCTGCGACCAGGGCGAAAACACAGGCAACCCGTGCTCGAAATAAACAGCAGAAGATGGCATCTGCATCTGCGCAGGAGAAAAGGCAAGGAGACGAGCACAATCTAGTCGGCGAGAGCGGGGGGGAAGCCACAGATCATGACAATGGAGAAGGGATGGACTTGGATTAACAGGATTCGGATCGCCGCACGCGAGTTGCGACCAATTTCCGTTTTGGGTCTCAGTGCTATTAGAATTTAATGTCGAGTGCTGAACACTGACAATATTTGAGAGCTCGCATGGGAGATTAGATCCGAAGCCGCAGGGAAGTTTCAAAATGTCTCGTGGGCGGTGTTTTTCCATAATCACTCCCCACCCGATCCAGTGTTCATGAGCTCGGGTTCATAGAAGTGCGACAATAAACACGTTAATTTATAGCCTATGCTGGCGTACCATCCGGAAAGGCTAGTACAGTTGCAGCTTCTCCAAGTTCCCGCAAAACCCTTTCGATTTTCGTACGTGATGATGCAGCTGCCCAACGCCATCGCCCAGTTTCTCGTTGAAAGAACTCGAGTGACCTCTCGGTTTCCGTGAGTTTTGCCTGAAGTCGGACGCACTCTGCACGCAAACGAGCACAGTCTGCTTGCGCAACATCGCGCTCTTCCTCCGTCTCAAAAAACTGGATACGAAGCAACTCGAAATCCAGCTGCGCATCGTCTAAGGAATACCGTTGGGGGATTTCACACAACGTAGAAACACACCATTGGTATCCGACCCTGTCTTTCGGCTCACTGTCCTCCCGGCCATTAAGCTGTACTTGACCCTCAAGCCACTCTTGCGAGTCTGCCTCCGAATCGAGCGCCTCCTTGGGCTGGTACAAGCTGCAGATAATAGCCGAGTCAAAAAAGATATTAGAGGCGCATACAAGCACGTACCTGGTAATTTTTTGCTGAGCTACGCGTGCACTGGGTCGCGGAGTCAGTCTGTTGCCGGTTTCAGTATTCTGCGTCCGCTGGCTGAGTCGCATTGCACGGCGATGTTGCTGAGCGTCGTACTGGACCCCAAGGCAGAGAATCTGTTCCGTAACTTCTTGGGCTGTTTCCTCGCGTTGCGAGTAGCAAGGGATATAGATATCTTCGCTCATGGGGCCATCGCTTTGAAGGTAGTCGTCGGACATGGGAGGAAACGAGACAGCTTGTATTGATTTTCGGTGGAGTTACATAAGAAAAATGCTGGGAGAGCCGGGACATCCAGGAGTGCGCTCCAGGAGACATCGTAGGGAGGTCCCCTGGACGTCGCGAGTAACATTCGGATGATCCTGCCAAAGAAACCTCCACATGACATAGCACATCAACATCGCCGAGCGATCCGCTTTCTGACATCCAAATCCCATCAGATCAAAACGGCGGTGTAGGTCCATGTACATTAGACTGTCTTTTAATCGCTCATGTCCACTTGTAAAGAGCTCGAATACCTGCAAGTTTGGTTGATAAAATACAAAAATTTGAACCTGGATCTGTGCCCGATTGCCCCGACTTGCGACTCAGGAAACCCACTCTTCAGGCTTTCAGCAACACAACTTGGCAGGTCGCAAGTTGAAGCAACACACCTATTCGGGCAAATTACGTGGTCCAGTATAAAAAGTCGCTCATAGGGAGACATTTCAAAGGTCTGCAGCAGCTTGCCGTTTTTCAGCTCGACGATAAGTTATGCTCCACCCCGGTATTCGAACTCTGGAAAGCAAACGGCGCGCTGCTCTGGTACCCCCGAGATAAGAAATATGGACCAGTATCTCGTCAGTTATAGTTGCCCAGTTCATTTTGCGTTCTCAAGTTGATTTTTCAGGCTGATCTGGAAGTAGCTATCGACAATGTATTAGACCGCTGGGCAATTTTTGAACCAACTCGGATCATGGTGAAATACAAACTGCATGTTCTCCCCCACATTCCACCTGCGGTACGATGATTTGGACCTTCCATCTTGTTTGCCACGGAGATTTTCGAGTGCTGGAACAAGGTTTTCCGTCTCTGTAGTGTTCTGTCAAATCACCAGGCACCCAGGCAGGATATTGCAACAACATTGGCAGACATGGAGAGGTTTAAAAATCAAGTTAGCGGTGGATAGTGGAGGCCGGAAGGGAGCGCTAGCTGGATTCAAACAGCGCTCAAAGTACGAAACTTCCTCACAGGGAACAAACAGCTTCAGCGCCGACTGGGTTGGACACCGCCTTATTTATTTAAACCAGGTAATCATCAAACCTTCACGGCGATAATATTCGCTAATATGCCATCCAGGAGCAATCAAACGAATGTCAAAGGCCAAAAGACAATTGGGGATTTGGAAAACCATTCTCGGTCTTCATTGGAGCGAGCGAGGCATAGAGGAACCCGGTCCACAAGGTTCCACTACAAATTGGATTGATTGCAAGTATCTTGTTGCCTCTTCAGAGGATATCTGTTTCGCAGGGTTATGGGTTTTCTTCACGGATGCTACACGAGTATGTGGACAGTTTCTTTTTTATCTTGTCTTTCATTCCGAGATATTGTGCCAGACCGGTGCCGGGGAGAGAGAAACATTTGCCGGGCGGATAGCAAAGATTTTAATTCCAGAGAACAGCCTTTCGGACAACGGTTCGGTCGTCGTTATTGAACACTTCACCGTCTCAGACTTCAATGATCCGCGGCTTGACATGCCTCTCTTGTGTCGCACTACTCAAAAATCTGTGGTCAAGCCAAAGGTGTTACCTCACACCAAAGAATGAAATTGACGCTTACCAGTGCCGTCCAGGATATTTTGTTCAAGTTTAATGCCCAACACGACTGCCGGCACTTTTCCTGTCCATTGGTACAAGTAACCGGGGCAAATCAGGAACGGCTGGAATCGAAATATACCCGATAACTCACGGCTCATTCTGATGATTCGCGGTTCCATCTCAACATGCATGGACTTCACAATGCCCATCTCATTTGAGAGACCCTCCCACGCCATCTGACAGAGCTGAAGCCCTGCTTCCCCGACTGGCGTGCGAACATGACGAATTTGCGGCGAAGGTGCGAGAAACTGGGCCCGAAAAGCGTGCTCAGGCGCAAGCGAAAAGCCAGCAACAAAGTTGAAGAACAAACAGGACCAGGTCGAAAAGGCAGCTGGTGCTCAAGAACGCTCGCTTTAATTCATTACTTTCTGGCCCGGGACTCAATATTGTAGTGAGGTTATCAGTTAATATCTAAAGATGGTTGTCGGGTTATTTCTGAAAGCTCTCTGAGATGTCTAGTAGATATTTGTGCCAAAATATCGCGTAGCAACAATATTTACCGTGATATTTTGTAAATATTTTCCGAGAACATCCCAGATATATTGGATTGGAATGGGGGTGTATCGTTCCGTGGCGAGGCGCTTGTCGAGATTTATGACCTTGCACATCTATGGAGAAAGGAAGGAAGCCGTGATCCGCTTGGTCAGCGCTTGGTCGGCACGGCGCTGCAAGCAAGCAAGGGTAAACAAGGCCCTGGACCAAACGCCGATGGCGTCCAGAGACAAGGCGGCCTATGGGCGGTTTCCCAACGAAATACTCACAGAAATCATTAAGGATACCTCGCAAGCAGATCAAATATCCCTCTGCCTCGCGTCGAAGCGCTTTCACGGCGTATGTCTTCCCGTTTTGTATCGCGTCGTGCACCTCGTACATTACGCCCACGCGGTCCATTTCTGCGCAGGGGTCGTTGATAACCCCACCCGCGGAAATTTCATACGAGAATTCTCGGTCGATTGTCTTAGAGAACCTTACGGCACGTCTTCCAGCATAATAAGTCGGTGACTGCTGTCTTACTTCCTCCACTAGCACAAGGGCGCACATTCCTGGTCGAAACTGGACTTCTCTTCTCCTGGAATCCCTTACACTCATGCAAATGCTGCTCCGTTTTTCGACCCATGGCCAACATAAATCTGCCTTCCTTCGATGCACTTTCCCCCGACTTCTTTGCTGCGAAATGTCTTGCGCGATAGACGATACCGACTCGGCCGAATCCCTAGCATCTTTTTTAATTCGTCATCCCACACTGACGCACCTACATCTCGGCGCTAGCCAGCGAGCTCACACGTCGCCGGGCATGCGCATTCCCCTGTTGAATCTCCAATGGTATGCCGGACCCATCGGACTTCTTCGTTCCATGGATGTGGGTGCTCTGCGCGAGGCTAGGATTAGATGTTCGACCATACACTCGAAAATCGAGAACACCATTGTCGCGCTGAAGCTACTGACACGCCCCGACATACCATTCGTATTTTCCCATGAAAGGCGGGAGTATTTGGATTTTTGTGCAAGGCTCGTGGATGTTCTGTCAAAACACATCCCACACACACAGACCATCCGACTACCAGCGGTGCATGGATACCTGAGTCTCGTGAGTATTGTCAAGTCCGCGAATGATTATTGGTTGTAACTTGATCGTTATAGGTAATTCAGCGCATAACGGCGTCAATCCGCCGCTTCACACGGCTGGAATTCCTTGCCATCGAATATCATACCTCACAGTGGATGATGCATGAAAACATGAGCATCCCATTGCAGGCTTTGGGGAATGCATGCCCCACTCTGGAAGCATGCCAACTCAGTAAGTTCTCCTTCACTTGTCAGGCCCCGAGACTGATGTCGTCTAGGTGATCTGGCTTGGAGAAAGGTGGATGGGATGTGGGAAGATTGCTCCCTGGAGGACTTCCGCCTGCTTGCTGGACTCAGTTAGACCACTCCATTCCCGCTGTGTTGAATGTTTGCAATATTTCTTGGGGAGTATTTTCACTGCAGTATATCTTGCCGTCACCGATCCGCACCCGGTGTGAATGGGATCGCTTGTATACAAAAGTTTCACTCCGGGAGAGCATTTGGGGCTTAAACTACAGAGTTGAAACCCGGATCCGAAAAAGACCCAGAAGCGAAAAATATGATATTCTAGGCACAATTTTGAGGAGGGTAACCCAATTCTTTTGTGTGAGACCCTTATAGAGATCATAAACAATCCCACTTGAACAAAAAAGCTGTATTAGATTTTTGTGAGGGAAGACTTTTATGCATTCTAAAAGTTATGATAGAGTGGCAATATTCAATATCCGGTGCCCCGGTGGGGCAGCGAAGCGCCAGAATCATCCGATGAGACTTGGAATTTGTGTCGTTGTATGGCTGTCGGCAAGGACCGTGAAGGCGGCGGTATTTGCGGTTAAATTATTTTCAGACGCAGTAGACTGATATGTATGTAACACCTACAGAGTTCAAGGTGCCTATATGTAGAATAAGGCTACGAGATTTGACCGAAAAATGCAAAAGACGCATCGAAGAAAGCTGTTTTGATACCATTTGTCGGCGTGCGATACCACCTCAACGAATGGAATCGTAGTGGGCGCCAACCAGAGACGCCGGAGGAGTTGTTCAATCTCCGTCACGTCTTCCAGGTTAAATCGGAGGTAGTCAAATGTAGTCCTAAATTGGGGGTAAGTGAAATCACACAAAGGAAAGCTTGAACCAGTGGTTTTTTTTTTTGCCCTGGCTAGTGTTTGATCTTATGAGACCGCGATCAAGGTAAATCTGAGGTGAGGAGATGCCTGTGAAGGCCTTGCCCTTAAGGAAGCCCTCAATTTTGTTGAGTTACAGCTCTTCACCGTGAGAAGGATTTGTTGCAGACTTTTGTCCTGAAATTCAAGATTCACAATGTTTCGTTACTCATCGGGAGTTTCAACATGCAAAACTCGAGTCCTCCCTACTACCTTGCCGCCAGAGCAACAGTTCTGGCCACATGCAACGTAACATTTGCACTACAATTTGATGCCGCCACCCTGCGGAACTCCCTCACTCGGCCCCAACAAATATATATGGTGTGATCGAGTTACATGGTACATTGATTTTCGAAGGCCTAGATCACCGGATTCTCGACTGGCGGGAAAGGTTACAAAAAAAATTATGTTTGATCAAATGCCTCGGGTTCTTCATCGCTAT
Organism: Mycena olivaceomarginata; assembly: GCA_029378375.1. Lineage (NCBI taxonomy): Eukaryota > Fungi > Basidiomycota > Agaricomycetes > Agaricales > Mycenaceae > Mycena > Mycena olivaceomarginata. The sequence goes on along the minus strand of JARKIC010000146.1, from coordinate 151,867 downwards.
ACACATATCCCCTACACACATCCTGTAAAGATTTCAGTGGACAAAGAGTCTAGGCGAGACTCACAATGTTCTGCGGCGCCCTGCTTTGCCTCTTTCATTAGTAGTTTTTGCGATTTGTTTAGGCCGCTTTCGGGACGACCTTCGAACTGAATAATGCTTCTTGCAGTTGTATGAAGCAACGTTGGATGGGAAACTCAAAGACTACGAGACGGTAAAGGAGATGTGTATGGTCGTTGCGGAGACGATCAGGCGCAAGGGTGCAAAGTCATTGTTTGGCATCCAGACTTAGCCGACGGGCTTGCCAAAATGGCTTGCCCCGCTTAGCGGAGTTTGAATTTGGCTGTGCGGGCTTGGACGGCTTGGCTTGTGGCTTGGCTTGACTTGCGCTCGCCTACAGCCAGATTTCTCACTGTAAATAAATCTTTAATAATTCTTGTTTAAGCCCTCTGAACCGTTTCCCTCTACCACCAGAGGTTTATTATCAGCCTTCTGCTTCGGACAACCGGGTTTGCGCGCCAAAAACATGATACTTGCTCACTCCGCATGACCCGAAAGTGTCGAGCGCTAGGGAACGTTGCTGGACCTCTGTGCCACATAGGAGTCCAGGATATTTTTTCCCGATCCTGCCTGTCAGGAATTCGCGGAACGAGAGGTGCATGATTTTTATCACCCCCGCATTTTCGGGAACATGCAAAACGGCGCTCAAGTAGATGAGCGTCCCCTAAAGCTCCTGATCGATTTCGAGCAACCCCGTAAGCGTTTCGATGCCCTGAGGCTCGACGAAGTCGAAAATAGCATCGAGCACCCTCTTAGTACGCTTGAAGCATTCGGAAGTGCCAATAGCGTCCCTCGATGATCTGAAGATATAGGTCATGTAGCGGGTTGAGGGGGGCGTCGCCTTTGAGGAGACAATCCACGGAGTTCCGGGGTGGTCGAGGTCGGATCTCGCGTGAACATAGCGAACAGCGGTCGCAGCGAAGATGAAAAGACCGTTAGCACAACGGGTGATCTCGTCCGCGTCTTGATCCTTGACTCGCCAACCGCCTGTACATGTATACCAGTTAGGATAGATCAACGATTGTGCGACGTAAGACGGATGTCGTTCCTGGCCGTCTCCGGATCGATGACCTCTATGCTGTATTTGCACATGAGAGAGAGAAGACGGTCGGATTTGAGGTAGGAGCGGAGCGGCACAAACCCTTTATATCGCTGTACCACTACTCGGTCGAGATAGCTGGTTGGCTGTTTTTAAAGGGTGGCGCGAACTCGGTGCCAAGCCAAGTTATCATTGAGAAACAGGGAAGCTAATTCACGAAAAGTTTTCTCACTTCCAAGACCCACATGAGGCTCGAGGCCATTACCCGAAACTTTTTGAATGCTTTGGAAGCCAGTGTGTTCTCCTGTACCTCGGAGAAATGCAGAATTGGCCTGGGTGACTCTGCAAATTCCTCCAGGTCCATGTTTTCGATGATGGAGGTTCTGGCTGGATCCTCCGGGACATCGCCTGCACATGAGGCTTTCTGAAGGAGAGCTTTGAATGCGTTGACATACCATGCCCAATCTTGCAATTTCTTAAGAAGCTGAAACACGGAATACAACAGGGCGAGTCCAGCAGATGTATAGAATGAGCATCGGAAAATTTGGAAGTCCCGCTTGTCGCCGCTTCAGTCGACTCCTCGTGGCCTCATGAGCGGTTGCCTTTTTGCGGTCTTGATATTTTTCCGACTGGTGAAATACTACATCCTCTGTTTACAATGATCATCAACACTGTACTCATGTCCTCCCTGCATCGAACGAACCCCCGTAGTCTTAGAGTGTTCAACTGGAAACAACAATTTTATAATTGCTTTCATTGTTGACCTCAATCGTGCAGAAGCAGACAACAATAATTCGTAAACTTTGTGCACTATCCGGCTCCCAAATTCTGTGTTTTTAAATCGATGAATCCTCCTATCAATTTGCCTCTCGTTCAGTTGGTTGGTAAGTTAGCCATGCCAACCGCCCTGTGTGTGTAGGCTTTTGCCCCTCAGCATTCCCGTGATTTGAAACTTTTCTTCATCTCATTCACTGTTTCAAAATCTGGCATTCATTCTGTTCTAAACTGGACATTCCTTCCAGCAGGGTGAGTTTCCTTTGTATATTGTAAATGCTCCGAGATGCTTTCAGCGTCTTGCCGTCAACTGCCGGTGGTGTTCTGCCGTGATTCACGATTTCCGGACTCATCCGGGCTCCCACTTTGGCCAATGCAACAGTTTTGGCCTTTCTTGAATCCTAAATATAAAAATAAGGAAATAGTAGTATTTAGCCTCTGGAGGTTGGCACCACTGCAATTCATGGGGTTTTAAGTGCTCATAAATAGCTATTGACATGAAAGAACATGCCCACAAAATATTGGGGGCTGAGGATAATTTCTACCTCCCACAATGCACCGATTATCTCAAACAAAAATAATCTATGTAATTTGACAACGAATTAAATCTGTATTTTCGCAGCCAGAACACCGTGATTGAGGGCCATTTTGTCATTCAAAGGGGTGAATGAAGTGTTCTTGGAAATTTCATATAGAAAGAATAGCCTGTCCCAAGATATCGTGAAGAGCTGCACCTATTCCGGTCACTTTCCGGCATACCGAGTATTCAATAAGTTACGATCGAGATGAAAAGGTATTTAAGTTCGCTCACAAACTAAATTTCTCGCTCCAAGCGTGTGGCGCCATCCCCCTGACGCTTCTTGTTTTCTGGAACCGCGCGCCACCACGGATTTCGAGATGCACCTTGTTGAAGAAGGAGCATATATTACAAGGGAGGCCTTGCAGAGTTATGAATGAAAATATTTGAGCGAAACTTATGTTTGGGTTTATTCGGCCCAGGAAATACGGAATCGGGAAGGACTGCGCGAACTTTTGAAGCATTTGTCGGGTGCGAGGTCTGCGATGATCCAGACGGAGATCCAACATCCGGTCTTCTTGTTGCGATATAGTTGGGCACCATCGGTGAATCCAATGAGAACTACATCGACTTCCTGGATATCACCCCGATTGATTGCATCCAAATAATCCTGACCATGGATGTAGTCCTCGAATGCTGGAATATTGAGGTTGCCATCCTCATCCACTGTTTCTACCAGTTTTTGGGTCTTTGGCGACGATAATGCATATTTTTTGCGCTCTCGGGCGAACGGAAGAGGGCCTGTAACTGCGGGCAGGGAAAATGTAAAATTCCCGCGCGCTTCCCTCTGCATTAATCCGGTGTCCCACAAATGTTGCATGTGTCACGGTTCGAGAATGAGCCGGTGTACGCCATACATGTATTAGGGCACATTTCTGAGCGGATTGGCACAACGCCGCTCCACTCTGCAAACCTTTTTCGCGATCGCAGCATAAGAGATCACATTTTCTTCTAGGTGGCGTTCTTTGTAGGCATCGCAGTTCGCGCTGTACATTTTGATGGAGCCGTTTTACATACGTGACATTGTCCCGCCGCACCGTGGGAACGGTCAAAGCGCGTTCTCGCAACATTGATGGAAGATGATGCGTAGATCAATGGTGAATAACTTATTCATTTCTGGCTCAATTAATCTAGAAAAACACCTATGTGTAGGCCCCACTCACGCAATCCTGTCACATATAATTTGGGGGGTGCGCCCGGTGCAAGACTACAACGGAAAATTCACAGGTTTTCATCCATTCTGAACTTTCGTGCCCTGCATAATGGAGCGAGGGTTTGTATCGGTCCAGGAGGTGGTGGAAAGTCATTCGCATACATGGTCAACCCCAAAATATGCGGTCAAAATGCTAAGCACAAGTGAGAAGATTGGTTTTTTTTTAGCAAAAGATTGGTAGGTAGGCTTTGTAAACACTTTTCACCCCTGGAAGCTGAAAAATTGTTCCGGTGCTCGAATTTTCCTGAGATTTCTATTAGTCCTGTGGGTTCCCCGTGTAGGAGAGGATCGTCGGGGGTGGGTATGCGAAGATTTACAACAAAACCCCCCTGGAACTCGGACACCGAGGAAAAGTCTGTACATATTGGGTCATCCGGGAAGCCCACGACCACAGTGAGTATCTAGATCGTTAGACCCTCATATTTACCCCAGGATTGAATTTTGGTTCATGGAAAACGAGCCAGAATTCGTTGAACGGCGCCGTTTCTTCGGGCGCGGTCCGGTGTCCGAGTTCTAGGTGATGGCCGGATTTGGGATCGATCGCAGTCTCTTGCACTCGTTCTCAACCAACATGGATGAAACCTTGTATAAAGGGCTCTCTGCATCTAATCCAACCACTCAGGTCAAAAAAAAAAACAGTAGGCTTTCTAAATGTTTCGTATGCATCTATTTACTTCGCGAAAGCCCGAATTTCTAGAGTTTTGGCTGGATGTCGGTGCGGACATCCAGTGTGTGGATCCTAGTGAGTGGAGGAACATTTTGCACCTGTACTATGATGAAACAAGTCATTCAAGGTGTTTTCAACGTAGGAATGCCTCTGTGCCCATGTCTTGTTCTCAGTATGGCCCCGTCAGACCATCCAGATTGGAAACATGCTGAATTTTCTGTCTCTGCAGAGAACCTGGCCAAACTTTCAGCCTATATCTACAACAAATACTCAGAAAGACATTCTGAACTGTTCTTGAACCATTCCACACCCCGTCTTCAATTTTGTTTCTCTACACAGGCTCAACCAAAAATCACACAAAGTGGTATTTCGTAATTTTAAACAGAACAAGCGCTCGGGGGACCGCGGAGCGCTCCCCCCCCGCCCCCCCTCCCCCCCCCCATTGATCAGAAATGCGACAAAACCTTCAGAAAACAAATAATAATATCAGTCGGACGGACAGAGAGACATAACTTAATTTACTATGCAAAGGGAGATGTACAGTGGTATCGATGAGGTTTAGGGCCGTGCAGCACAATCTTGTGTTTTGTAGATACCCCCTAATGAAAATAGGGTTTAAATTTTGCTATATTGTGTGGTCGAGTTTTCAGAGAAACTTTCGTTTGTTGCGAGGCAATAACGATGCAAGTAAAGGGGGCAAAGCCATCAAAAACCTTATGAAATTCATGAAAATTTCAAAATTCTACAGCCCACAGACGAACACAAAAATTAACCACCGGCGAACTGAGGTGTGCAATATTTCTATATTTGGGTGTATTTTGCTTCCTGTTCATTCAGAAATGAAATGGGTATGGATTTTTTTGTGGAATCATATTTGTGGGCACGAAGTGAATACTCTGGGAGACAACCACAGACGAACACAAAAATTAACCACCGGAGAACTGAGGTGTGCAATATTTCTATATTTGGGTGTATTTTGCTTCCTGTTCATTCAGAAATGAAATGGGTATGGATTTTTTTGTGGAATCATATTTGTGGGCACGAAGTGAATACTCTGGGAGACAACCACAAAAATTAACCACCAGCAAACCGAGTTGTGCACTATTTCAATATTTGGAAGTATTTTGCTTCCTGTTCATTCAGAAGTGGAATGGGTATTGAATGTGTTTGTGGAATCTTGTTTGTGGGCCTGAAGCGAGTCCTCAGCTCATCTACCATTTCTTTAAACGAAATCGACGGCTTTCCTTTATGTGTCTTTGGTTCCATCCCCTTTGAGGCTATCTCCTTCCTCTCCCATCTGGCCAGCACCTCCAACTCCTCCCCGGCAGCATCGACGTGGCACGGCACACAAAAATGTAGCTTTGCTCGATCCTCACACTCATTCACACCCAGCCCATGTTTCCCGGTGTTGAAAGCTGTAGAATCAAACCCTAATCTAGGATGTTCAACAGCAAGGGAGCATTCGGACCATTTAAACTCGCAGACCATCTGCGCGGTGACCCAATCTGGCATATATCTGTGCGATCTCTCCCACCGTTCACCCAATTCTGGGCCGAGAAGGAGTGAGGACTGCGGAGTTAAACCCTGATTGGGACCCTGAGGGGAGGAGCTACATCGCGTAAAGCAAAAGCCTTTCGGCGCTTCACGCCGCGGCCACGTACATCTTCCTCATAAATGTTGGTAGTGATTCCTCAAGTTAGTTGATTTACGTTCAAGCCTGAATTGACCGTCAGAGGCTGAAAATTAAACCTACACTGTGTCTGGACACTGGATTTGCCGTTTTGTTTGTCCTCATCTTGACGGTCCCAAAGACTGCCTCCCACAAACCTGCTCTTGGATCTTCTGATGCTCTGCAGCCTCTCAACATGAATGGCATATTATTCCGCTGGACATAGCTCGTGTTTTATTGCCGAGAAAATGCGCTGCAAGCCTGTTACCACTCCATACAGTCTCTTCCACAAGACCAAAAACTCATTCTGTCGTGTGAACATCTTCGAGGCTTCGAGCGGTGTCCGATCTTCCCCTGGTTCAAAATTCGCTGCAAAGTCGTGTGGTTCAAGAGTTGAGGGAAGTACCATCATCTCAGAACCTTCCGACTGGTGCCTAATAGCTTGAATGCTGCGGTGAAACGATTTGGGCGGCCACTTCCCCAGAAAGCTGCGAAATATGTCGACCCAAATCCAAAGTTTACTCTGTGGCCACCTTTTCTCCTGTGCTTTCATCGGACTACTCTGCCCCCCGTTCATTTGGTAAATCTCAAGGCATTTCATCCCCACGCGACGGTACGCCGGCTGACGTTACTTAATATCGATGAATTAACTCCCTAGTTCGTTACAGCGAGTGTCCTCTGGAGACGTATCATTTGCGACCCAGTCTAATTGTCTTCTTGCGACGGCGTCGTACAATAGTCGAATATATCCGATCCTTCGGTGCTCAGAATGAAGATGACTTATTCGCTATAACTCCTAGGACCCTGTCGCCGGAGCGAAGCGTAGGTAAATCTTATTCAATATATGCATCTCCGCGTAAATCTTTCTCAGTCTCTGAAAATTCAACACTTCTTCCCTGATGCCGCCGTGATTCTGCATCAAGCAAAACCTACCTTCTGTTCGATTCACTGCTAGTAATGTTTCTGTTCCTGGTGCTGCCCAGGCGATAATCTATTTCCAGGCTGCTGTGCCACACGTTTTTGCGTCCGAACGTCTTTGCGTGTTATCCTCTTCGGGTCTTATCAAGCATTACTAGGAAGACCAATCTGCTATCGTTTTCATGGAACTTCATCTTCGAGTTCGCGACCAGCTCTGGCGATTAAGGCCTCATTCTCACGTTTTTTTGTCTGGCATCGTACCGCCTGACCGCAGAGGGCGGGTTTCTGTCTGGTCTGCTCCATGCGTTGGCCATCATTGTCCCCATTGGATTTGATTCTGACCTTGCAATACATTGACTCATTTATTTTTTCCTGCCTGTCCCCGAAGCGAAGTACAGGCATATGTTGTTACGGTTTACGGCGACGGGTTTACGGCGGCGTCCCGGACTCCCCGGGCGGACCTCTATGACAAAAAAGCATTGTTTCGATTCATTACAAGCGGTTGACGGTTTACTTTTTTTTCGCGCATTTGGGTTTGATGGGAGGCTAAGCATCTCCATTTTGAGGAAGGCTTGACATTTCCAATCTGGACTTCGACCGCGATATAAGTACTAGTCTATCGCAAGATCAGCAACGACTTGAAGGAGCACACACTGTGGTTACTGGAGGCCAGCTACATCACCCATGATGTATGCAGGCTCCCCGGGGTGTGCCGTACTGTAGCAGCCTTAATGTTGCCACGACTCGGAAAGTCGAGTCGCTCCAAGTCAAGTCGGCCTAAGTCGATTTCAAATCAAGTCGAGTCGAGTAAGTTGACTTGAGTCGACTTTTCTTGAACAAATTTTCAGAAACTTGTTCTAAGTACTCTGCAGGTTGAAAAAACGCAAAAGGGATTTTTTTTTTTTTTTTCGGCTGTCACGGCGAAGTCACGCAATGTCACCAAGCATGACTCTGTCACTCCTGTCACAAAATTCGACCATGTCCCCAATTTGTCCCCAATCGCGTTTTTTCGACCAACCGTGCAACTAGGCTGTGACCGACTCGAAGTCGACTCAAGTCGACTTGAGTCGATAAAGCGACTCGACTCGACTCGGTCTAAATCAACAAGTCGACTTTGTCGGCTCAAGTCTGGAGTCGCGGGCAACATTAAGCAGCCTCTTCCGCTATCCTTTGCAGGGTGTTCGCATCTTGAATCCTGATTAGACTCACAACCTATTGACGACGCTAGCAGATGCCCCCGAGATGTACCTGGACGAAATTCAGGACTCACATCCGCAAAAAAGAATATTCTATTTCGCAGACAATGTTTCGGATTTAATAATTTCAGCTGTAAATAGAACTTGAATGAATATGTCGTTTGAATGTTTTGCCATCTTCAGCCCCGCTATCCTTTTTTCCACAGGCATCAAATTCAAAATTCTCTTCAACAATGTTCGATCAAGCAGGATTTATCAATGCTTCAATTCCAGCTACTGCTGTTGCCGCTGGATGTTCTGGTTTATTACAACCGCCTCTTAACCCATAGGCTCTGCAACATTGTAATTTCCCTTGCACTGCTTGCTCGGTCTGTCGGTTTGGGGAATTTATTGAACAAACAAATTCTACGAGTCATTCAGCCTAGGCCTCGGGTCGGCTGCTGTCAACCATCAGTTTTCCGGCAGCGTCTGCTATCTCGGTCGCAAAACCGGTGCTTTATCTGCATGCAATCGTTCTGTGGGCACTCCCGAGCTTTGTCGAGGCATTATCCTTGCCCTGGAAGATTGTTAATCATGATCTCAGAATTCTTGAACTCGCACACCGTGTGGCGAACGGACCGCAAGCTGGGCCAAAATTCCCCTTACTGCTTTGGCTGGTACTTAGGGCGCGGCTCGTTTTTTGTACATTTTTGATGGTTTTCCGACGAGAACAGCGGTTCGGAGCTTCAATTCTGGATCGTTTGCCTTGAAAATATGCTCATTCTCTCCACAATGAAAAATGCAGAGGGCAATCACCACCCTACATGGGCCTGATGCGATCAAAATCGTCTTATTAGGCAAATATCGGGTGTTCTAGTGCAGGAATGGTTGGCATGATAGCTATAGTGGTCCGACTGACCTAGAAGAAATTGGAGAGGACTGGCCTCGGTTGTATTACTGAGGGTTGGAAATGCCAGGATTTTTTATATCATATGTATTTCCTATATACAAGGTACTTAAATATCCATCACCATGAGAATGCAGAATACTGGCGAAATAAATCGCACATTGAAAATACCGGCATTTCTAGCCCTCCATATTCATTGCAGAGAGATGAGCTTATTTTCAAGGCAAACGGTTCAGAATTGAGGTCCGAACTGCTGTTCTCGTCGAAAACCATCAAAAAAAAAAAAAAAAAAAAGCCACGCCTTAATTACCACAACAGCAGTAAGCATTGGCAATGTCGTGTGCAATTCGACCTGATTCAGGCCACCGATCCCCACTTGCATCTTTGTGCTGCCACATTCCAGTTGATTTTTGCCTCTCCTTAACACATTTCATGCCAACCTTCCATCGTTGAAACACCTATTTTTGCAGAATATACATGCCAAATGTACTCACTCGGAGCTGGAATAGTATTCATATTTCACTGTTGTTGGTGCATTGTATTTGCTGCCATATTTTGTTTTCAACAATCTAGATAACCGTGCCATGTTTAGTTAGGGGCTACTTCCAATACATCCCACAGTCTCTTACTCTATCTCATTTTCTGCGCCGGAGCGCAGCACTATGGCTGTAATACTGGGGCATAATTATTTTTGACACACCTTCATGGAATTTTACACAGGCTGGACGAGTTTATGGGAAATATTCACCACCTTTGGGCTTTGGTGCATAAAAAACACACCCCACTCATCAGGGCTATAAAGACACAACTACCAAACTAGTACAAGTAACAAAAGTACACACGTTAACAAACACAGGGAAAAAAACACACACCACAAATCAGAGCAAGGAAATGTTACACAGCCCAGAGCTCTTGTTTTCTTCAGCTCCTCCCAGTCACCCCACAAAAATACACATCTCACAACGTTTGCTCAAAAATACACAGGTTCAGCCGAGATCTCACGGATCAGCAATCAGCATGGCAACTGCCTTTGATGCAAACAGCACGCTTTGGGATGAGTGGTTCAATTTGGAAGTGGGTGGAAGGGTGTCTTGAGAGTGCTTGAAGACGAGGGCAGTCAAAGGGCACAACTGAACTTGGCAGCAGAATTTATTGCCGCCGTAAGTTGGCTCTCACAATATTACCTTGAATCTGGAAGCTCGCCAATATCTACAGGACAAGAATAAACAAGAATTCGGAGGTCATCTTCGAGATGAAGCACCGCTCAATCTGGCCAAAGCAGTCCAGTCCAGTTTGCGGGTGGCAGTGACGGACCCATATCCGCTGAGCACTCTGCAAAAGCAAGGCTGAAACACTTTCAAAACAAGTGCATGTTAGTTTGGACCTCAGACCTCGGTGCATCCAACAAAATTGAATTACTGCCCTGCCACAGTACTGACGAGGGCAGGTGGCAAGCAAATGGCGGGGAGTCTGGTTTGGACCTCAGAACTCGTTGCATCTAACAACATCAAATTACCTCCATGCTGCGATAGCGACGAGCACAAGTGGAATACTGTACAGATAGCGGGGGAGTCCATTAGTAAACATCTGAGAACTTACCTCAGCTGAGACATCGAACCTGCTGTGAGATGGCGGAGAGAACACCGGGCAAGCTCCAGAGAATAAACGGCCAAAATAGTAAAGTCTGCCCCAGATCTAGGCAACACCACCAGAGCATTTAACAGGTATAGGGAATCTTCCTCATCGTCTCCCGGGTTGGGTGTGGGTTGTGTTTTGTTCTTCTTCTGAACTCATGCATCATGTCTGTCATACTGCTGTATCTTGAGCTTCTGTGGAACATGTATTAGGCCTTGGGTTGAATCATTGACCTGAGTTTGAAGTGCTCATACTAGAAATAACAAACCAATCTTGTAACTGGGTTTGACTCTGACTCAGTTCTACTTCATTGCACGTTCCAGCAATTCACCCCAATTCCATGGAATCCGTTCTGACAGAAATGCTTTTGTCAAGAATAATTTGATCTTGGTTGCACACAGTGCGGGACCGTGGATAGATCTGGGTACGGTGTTTGTCTGTGTGGAAGGTGAGTGAAATCGAAACAGTTGGGATATTCAAATCCGCGGTCCATTGGTTGGTCAGAGATTCAAACCATCATACTGTGGTGCCAACTATTGCGATGTTGCGGAGTGCATAAATATTGCCCGGGTTGCACCGGGAAATTTGGGCAAGGTCGAGATAGGACAAACGACCAGCTCCAAAGTTTTCTAACCACTGCATGGGGAGTGGGAAAGAAAATGAATCAACGACAATAGAGAGCTTGCACAAAAGCTGCATCAGCTGCATGCGGCTTCTCGGCATTGCGCAAAGTTATCGGGTTCACGCACTTCTCCACATCGCTCCAGCCATCAAGTTTGCGGGGCCAGTCTGGTGTTATTGGGCCTTCCCGCTCTTCGTATATCTTGCTGCGAGCTGCTGCACACCCTCGCCGACACGTGCGATTAGTTGAGCCGCTTTCGTCGTCTGATGCTGCCCGGTCATGTTGGCGTTTCGATAAGCGATCAGCCAACGCTTGGCGTGAAGGCGTGAGCGAATCTAGGTTGAACTATGGGAAGTGAAGGTCGGATTGAGAATTGTGCCGGCCCGGTGGCCCAACAGGGTCTGAATCCGAGTCGTAGATTTCAATCACAGACATCGAACCAGTTGGATGGCAAAGCATCTCATATCCGTAGTCAGAAGCAGGAGAACTGCACGGGATGAGGGCACGAACAAGGCTCGACTAGCCGCCGGAGAAGGAGCCATTGAAACTGAAGATGCAGCACGTGAGGGTGCACGGGAGCTGACCGGCGTACACTCGTTGAACAAAGCATGAGGCTCGGCATGGGTATCCATGTAGGCTTGGAATGTGATGGGGTCAATCCACTTTTCAGGATGCTCTAGACTGAAAAAGCGATGGCTTTGATACTCCTCTCCGACAATCTTTGGGAATCAAAATTCAGATGTTTCTCGAACCGTCAGACTCAAATGACCTACATAGTTCCGGAATGCTTTGAGCTGCTTGCACTGGTTGGGAGATTCAAGATTTTCAACACAATTTATAGTGAAAAATGTTGTTTGTTTTTCAGGCATCTTTCACTAGCGGCGCGAGCGCAGGTCCCCGACTCTGATCTGAGGTATTTGTTTGGTTTATTATTTTGTCTTGTGTGTAGGATTTTTACTATACCAGCGTTGATGTCATTGTACACCCAGTTAGTGGTCTCTGCCGCAAAGTGCACTGCAATTGTTATATAGGCAACTTTCCCAGCACGTGATGGAGGGTCTATGTAAGTGGGGGTGGGCACGGCCGGTTCCAGTTTCACAACGCTAATTACTTTGCATTGAACCTGAGCGCAAATCCGGGTCAGCAATTTTGTTTGGAATATGACATAGAATAGAAGTACTGTGGTCAATTTTTCAATTTTCTGAAAAACACAATACAGGACTGGATCTCATGGCATCTCCAACAGTTATCGGGTTCTTCTCAGATTTTACAAGATTTGAGCACAGTATTTATATGGGCAGGCCATTTCGCTATCACTTACCCAGCAATCCCAAGCAATCTGCGCACATTGAAAAAGTTATTGACAATTTTTACAGACGAGTCGAACACGTGTGGTCAGGGGTAATCAAGTTGAAAAGACTCGTCCCCTCAAGTCTGAAAGTGTCGGAGCACAGGAATTACGAGTACTTATGTAATCGTTCATAATCATCCGAAGGCTGATGTTTGAGCTGCCTGCGCCTGAATTCGGGTTGACTCGTAGACCAGAGTCAATAGCAAAAGCGGACATAGTACTTGTAAAATAGTAAAATAGACCATACCCGGGTTTTGGTTCACTGAGATTGATAGGGATTTGTCCTTGCAATTCGCCTCACCCAAGATGCCCGCTGCGACGTATCTACTGATTTGCAGACTGCTCTGTCGTCGCCAACATCCCGCCAACTCTGCACCTACGCCGAAGCGAAGGGAAGGCATGTCTTGTGTCCATTCAAAGTTATTATTAGTTGATCATTAGATCCAATTTCTCCACTCGCGTATTTCGCTTTTTTCCGGTTTAAAGTGGAATGGGTACGAATTTCTCGCTCGAAACAGGTTCGTAAAGATATAACGAGTTCTCATGGTGACCCACAGAACATTCAACCGCCGGCGGTTCAAGTTGTATAATATTCTCTGCTGAGGGTAGATAATATGTGTCCACGCTGCGTCCTCTGAAGAACAACATCCTCGTCCTCTGCCTTGAGTTGAATTATCCAGCATTTCGATTGACAGAGTGCAATCATGGCTGACCGAGTCCAAAATCAGCCAGCATGAAATGCACTGATCAACTGTGCTATTTTTGGCCAAGAAAATGCCTTTTATGGCAGTTTCTCACGATTTTATTCGATTTTTGGGCACTTTTTTTCGCCCAAATGCCCTCTGTGACCGTGACCAGGCCGTACGCCGGCGACGCAACGGACCTCATCGTGACCGTGACCGTTGCCTCCCTATGTACAAATCCGTACAGTAACTCCTTATTGCTGACTCGCCCATAGCCAAGTTGAATCATGGTACCAGGCCACAAATCACCGCCACTCGTAAGGACTTGACCACCGGGATTCCTGGGTTCGGGGCAATAGAGATGCACTCAAATGGCCGGAATTTTTGAAAGCGTGACCTGGGGGCACTAGAGAGTGCACCCAAATGCCCAGCATTTTGAAAAGCATGACCTGAGGCAATAGAGATGCACTCAAATGGCTGGCATTTTGAAAAGCGTGACCTGAGGCAACAGAGATGCAGTCAAATGACCGGAATTTTGAAAACCGTGACTCACCTGAGGCAATTCAAATGACCGGCATTTTATAGAGCGTGACCTGTTTTCAATGGGTTCTTCATCGCCAGTTCCGATGTGGATTTCATGTCAAACCAATTGAAATCGCTTGCCGGACGTCAAGTCACACGTTTCAGTGGACGATTAAAGAGGCAATAGGGTCACGGGATTCAAATGGAAACCATCTGCTTCGTTTAGGGATTCGGTGTGGGGGCAAAGCTTCCGGTGGCCCAGTGGACGATGGGGAGCAGGAGTTGGTCAACGAGATCTGGGGAAAATAAGTGCGTGCTATGGAGAGGTGACAATTAACTCACCGCGTTGGACTGCTGTCACCTTGGCTCCGAAACGCCGAAATATGTCCGTGATTTGGAGGCGAAGGAAGGGAGGAAACATGAGGCGGCGCATCTGACTGGGAGAGGCTTCATCGTGGATGCCCTCTGCCAGATTTGACTACAGACAAGTCTTCTGCAGTGAAGCCGGACTCGCCATGAAAAATCCAGGTGACAAATACTGTAAACGTTCCATATATGGAAATGGCATATCAATTATCTCCCTTTTGTCTAGCACGCAGCTCAGACCACCTTACATTAATTGATGAGATCTGAAGATACGATTGATACGACCGACTACTGGGGTTTTTCATTCAAATCGACAGGGGGGTGTGACCTGTGACCCGATTTAACGATTCGACACCTCGACACAAGCCGAAATTTTGCGTGACACCCCAAAGATTTCGAGGCAATTTTGAACCAGCCGTGGCCCTCCCCAGGTTCTACAGACCACTCTGTGACCCGTGACCTCCTAGTCTCTCGTAAGACAGACACTACAAACAATCAAACCTCGTACCTCGGTAGTTTGTAGTCTGTTGATCAGCTTGATTGTTCGATCGCTCGCCACCCTTATTACAAATCATCAAATTTCCCGAGGATTGAACTATGGCTTTCCACGCGTTTTCAACCTATCTAAAGTTGCAGTTGTACTCATCGACTCGAAGTCGTCGACTTCTCCAGCGGAATCGTGGGTGATATGGTGAAAGAACGACGATGCCGGATTTTGATGGCCCGGCACAGGGGAACAGCCGTGAGTTCAGTTGTCGTGAGCACAGAGCGAAAGAAAAAATTCTAAAGAGACAGTTTGGTTCCATAAGGTATTATATCGCACTCTCTCTGCGGAACTTCATAGAAAGAGCTATCTGGAGCAGTGGCCACTCTTGGGTGAAATTCAAACTTCGACGATTGGTAATAAGGTCGGCGAGCGATCATCGGGCGCGCGGTAAACTACAGACTAGTGACCTCCACCGAATTTCGACACCGACACCGGGGTCCGTGTCCCGTGACTGTTGATTTGAATGAAAAACCCCAGTATGCTAAGAAATACTAGTAACTCAGGTAATAATACCTCATCGGCTCGGTGTAAAATCTGCTCACACCCGGACGATTGAAAGTAAAGGTCACTTAGCTTCGGACGATACCGAGGTAAGTCTTGCCGATCCGCGACATCCATCTGTGTATTCCAAGTTGTTGGAGTTTGATCCGTTCTGTTCACACATGTATACGGTATATCTATTTTCATTTCATCACTTCTACCGTTCGACATCCACATGGTATCAATCTTACTGCTATGCAACAATCTCATCCATCTACTGCTACTCGCACCCTGTCACACCGTTGCATGCGTACTCCGCCGCAGCCCATGCGCCTCGCCGCAGCCCGCACACCCGCTGTCCTCTTATCTCGCTGCTGCACCCCGCCGCTGCCTCCCTGTAGCAGGTGCACGTTCCTAGTCGTACCTCACCGCTACTCGCACCCCGCCTCCGCGTCCCGCTGTCGCGCGCCAGCACTCCCGTCGGACCGCTTGCGCGGTCCCGACGTCCTCAGACGCTAGGGATCTAGTTGGAATGAGGGAAGGCTCGAATGAGACTCAGGGAAACGAGCAATGGCAATGATGTAGTATCTACTGTTCTTAATATCGATGGATACATCGACGCCCTTAGCCTTCGCGATCCACCAGGCGCGTAATTTTGAGAACAAGCGCCCATATTGATGTGGCAATTCCATTGGCTCGGAGATACGGCCCGCCCGCAGAATCTTCCGAGCGCTGCAAAATCTCGTTCCCTGAAAGCGCACCTTGGAGTTGTTCAAGTGATGTTTCACATCAGGGTGTGTACACAACCTCCCTATATTGTTCATCCAAGAGTCACACAAAAAGAACAACACCGCAATATTTTATTCGCAATTCAAACCTGCCACCAGCCAAAATCTCATCTCCAAACAACATTTGGTCTGTATCGACAGCTTGCAAGGACTTGGAAATTCGGAAAAAATGCTCAGAAGATACACAAGGTGTATATGCATGATATATAACACTATTGGGAACAACCTATGGCGGTTGTGCTCATCCTTGACCATTGAACCTTCGAGTGAGTTCGTAGCATTACGGACACATCCAATTCAGGCAGTCATGACAGTTGCTGATGCTTTTTACATTTTATACCGGTTGCAAATCGGGCTCGTTTCCCCTAATTTCTGGATATAGTGTGCATTAGATGTGTGGGAAACTGCCTCCAATTTCCCCCATTTCTCGCCCGGGTGTGAGGGGTGTGAGGGACATATCGAGTGATGGGTGTTCTTTCCTTCCGCATTTTCTTGTTATCAGAATATTCGGAGTTATGACTGTCTCATATCAATTGGCTTGTCTATTTCAACCCGAAAACCAACAAGATGGGCTCAAACATGAAAGCCAGGCCTGTAGAATTGGACCGTTGTTAGATTCCTCATTCATTGCTGCTTTTTACATTAGAGAGCTTGAGCCCAAGCGGCTTGCCGCTTTTAGGTTGCACAAAAAGCGGCATGCCGCTTTTTTTTACAACTTTTGTGTGCACCTCAAATTCCCACACCCTGATGCTATTGCACCTTGTTAATGCCCTTTAGAGGAAAAAAAAGAAAAAAGCGGTGTGCTGCTTTTTGCACAACCTAAAAGCGGTATGCCACTTGGGCTCAAGCTCTCTATTTTATACTGGTCCCAATTCTCACTCGTTTGTTCTAAATTTTGGATATGGTATGCACTAGGCGTGTAGGAAAGTGCCTCCAATTTCCTCCATTTCTTCCGTACGTGCCGTGTATTCTCGGAGCATATTGAATGATGGATGTTCTTTCCGTTCGCATTTGCTCGTTCTTGGAATATTTGGCACTCTGAGTATCACATCTTCATCGGCTTGTCTATCTCAACCCGAAAATCAACAAGGCGAGCTTAACTGGGAAGTATGGCCAGCGAAATTCGGCCATTTTTAGATTCCTCATCAGTTCCTCCCTGATCCTGCGAAGTTCTGAGCTTCTATAGGATTATTTGGTGCATTTTTCTTTCCTCGGAAACAACAGGGATTTGGTCTAAGAGCCAGGGAGATGCATTGCTATTGAGCAGATGTATAGTTCCTCATCTTCTTCACTGCTTACAACTCCAAACTTCCATCAGGACACACGGCCGTGCTATTAAAAAGATATGTACGGTTCAGAATCGGTTTGCGACGCCGGACAAGACGATACGAAGCAGAACTTGGTGTGCTCATTGAACTCGGGAATATGACCGAGCGACCCGAGTACACATCAATGACGGTGCCGCTGTCAAACCTAGAACTAGAAGACTTCGGAACTCGGTTTTGGACCGCTCTCTCTTCTCTTTGTCCGAACACAATACACAATTGCTACATATCTGTGGATGAAAATGGGATGAATAGATGCTGTGGGGCCAAGATCTCGTGTTCGTTTGCGCAGAAGGCCACACGACAGGTGCGTATGAGAACCCGTTCTCTTTGTTCTTTGCCATTGGTGCTGTCTTTTCCTCCGTCTGTCACAACTCGCCAATTCCGCTCTCACGGTATTTGCACCGTGCGATATGCCGCTGGATCTTTACGCGGGCTCCACAGAAGTGCTGGGGCTACCGCGCATGTGGAGTGGGAACAGGTCTGCTTGTGCGCGTCCTTTTCAGATTGTCTTTTAGACCAACTATGCTGACCCAAATTCAGACATTCAAACTTGCCGCTGCGCGTCCCTGCACTCGCTATTCATGGTGGACCAGTATACACGGTGCTGGTCTGACTATGGTGCGGGTCACCTAGCTACCGCACCTTGGTGTCTGAAAGTTTGCGACCTCAAAATTTACCCAATTTCTTATCCCTCTTACAAATGTGCTCAGTTTCAAGACAGAAGAAGAACTGTAAGACGGATTTTCATTTACTTCAAAACTGAGGGAGCAAAAATAAAAGTGTCCAGGAATTTGGCCACATGCGTGTATTATATTCAAAAAAGCACCGTTAGAGCTGTAAGTAGGCGCAAAATGATGCTACAGACAAGCTACAGAGTTCTACTGGTCTAAATGCCGTCAAAGAGTCTCAGAAACACGACGGTGAGATTTTTATGTAGTAGAGCTGAATGCCCGAACTAACCGCTGAGCCTCTTTGGGACCCAAGTTGCTACGGTATGGCATCCATCCACCGAATCATGCGGTACTCCCACTTCTTGTGCGTGGGACGGAGGCGAGTGCAGCCGGCATGTTCGCTTTGAGGCCTTCAAAAGTATAATCACAATGATCACGAAGATACTTCTTGACGCGCCCCAAAAGAACTCGATGAAGTTCAGCTCGCAGTGGTATTTGGGGCAGAATATCACCGGATGCCCTGCGTCTTCGATTGTTTCAGCAATCATTGACCGCTGCTCCAGAAAATTTGCCTGCATTTCAAGGACTCGCACAGCACAGCAGTCTCGGGGGGCAGCATGGATGCCTTTTTTGCACTCCTTGACAAATTTACCGGTGGGCCACAAATGCTCCTGGAGTACAGAAAAATCACATGGTATGCGTCAGCACGGAGCAAATTCTCCCTTTGGGCTGAATTCTGCGCATGCGAAGCTCGGTGAGGGTCTATGGTACAATCAGAAGTAGCGCTCAAGTCCCTTCCAAGGTACACTTAAATCAAAAAAAAAAAAAAAAAAAATCTCGAGCCAATTGGCCACTAAATTTTGATTGCGGCAGCTAGGTGACCCGCACCATAGCTTGAAGTCGACAAATAAGGCAACATCAATATCGAAGTTGGCCGCGGCGGATGGGTTAGATCGGAGACTGCGGAGTTGGAAAAGGCTTCGGACAGACAGAACGCGATAATTTTCTAAAGAGGGTGATGCGACCAGCTTCCCTGTCTTGCCTCCATCCTCTCTGATCTCCCCCGCAACACACGATCCTTTATTGCCTCCTCAACTCACGCAAGCGCATGCGGTCACAGGAACTAGACCTCTCTGGCCGGCAACGGTGCGTATATCCACATTCCGATGTAACTCGCGCTCACTCAGGTAGGACGAGTGTCGCAATGTTCGACCACCCCCGCAATTTCGTTATCAACGGCGGTCAATTCACCATCGTCAACAATCTTGACCCTCCAGCAGATCACGATGAAGGTCGGCACTTCCGCCGTCCTTTGAACGACTGACCCACAGGTAGCCACAGATTTCCGGACGATTCGTCTAGGCGATCTGAACTTCATCTCATTCGTCCACCGCGAAGACACCATCGAGTATCATGCCGTCAAATGTCGACGTTCTGGTCGCATGCGTCGTGTGCAGGTTGTTACTGGACACCGGGAGATACATCATGCACGGATCTCCACGCTTTCAGGGGAAAAAGTTTTCACTGTATGTGTGTATCGAGGGGAGGACTTTGCGAAGGTGCGTTGTCGTTGTGCGGTAGCCTCGCTCGCATCGACCTCATTATAGGCCCACCGAAAGACCGTGGAAATGCAACCTTTTCGGTGATCTACGTCCTCTCACGCCGCATGTGTCGCTCATTTTCCATGCTAGTAATGCGCATCTCCCACAGCTCTTTGGCGTAGTCAACTCCCGCCTGATGACCGCCCACATATACCATGATGCACTTATCCCCATGCATGTGGCACAGGGCGAGTGCAAATCGCCGTTGTCCACTTATATCTTGGAGCACCAGATGGTATGGACGAGTCAAATCAGCAACAATAAGCTCAATTCATCCCCTTTTTTTTTTCAGGATTCCCAATACAGAGTAATCATTCAAATGCACAATTCACTCTTGACACTGACAAGTTAACAATAGGGCTTCTGCAAATACTGGGAAGATCTGACTGGTCAACCGCTACCCTGGTATGCCGAGTACAGCGAATGGTTCAACTTGGGCACGGGACAGATTTGCATAAGGTTTCACCGGCACACCCTTCCCCCACGTTTGGGCCTTTACAAGCAAGTTCAGTCGTACCCAACGTTGAAGGTCCTATCCTTCTCCGGATGTGCTTCCGATGCCGAACTATTGAATTCAATGGCGGTCCAGGATTTTTTCGACATGTTGACATGGGCCCCCTGGTGTTCCAGAGAATGTTTAATGCCCCAAAGCAATAATGTGCCTTTCCGACTCGTGTTTGGAGCTCCTTATGTCATCGGAGATAGAGAACCCACTTCCTTGCTCAGTTCGCTGACAAGACTCATGTCCTTCATGGATGAAGATGTCCACATTTTCTCTCTGGATTGGTCATGCGGGTATGACAAGATCCATCCTGTGTCGATGCCAAATGGATTGGCGCGGTAAGTGGCACCTTGTGTTGATAATCGATTTTTTGGTTGATGCATTTCAAATTCAGTCTCAGTGAATTGCAATGCCGTGAATTGGGAGAGCTCAAATTCAGCTTGAAACTAATGGACCGGCAGTCACGACCCAGAGAGTTCCTCGCCCACATCGGCTATCTTCGCTCTTTGCATCCAGGCTTGTCACTCCCATGCGGATAATTGAGGTAGTTCTCACTGACCCCCACAGTGTCCAATTATTGTTGAGTCCGCCCATAAGTCTTTGTTAGTCAGCTCAATTTGGAGGGCCTCATAGGGTTGCCAAACAGTTTAGAACTAAGGATCTGCTTTCAGTATCAGGACGGCGACATTCAGCTCCCCGGATCGGACTTATACTTGTTTTCTTCAGCAACCGAAGAGGGGGATCGTCAACGGGTTTATGACACTAACATTTCCTACGACGGATGGGGATTGGTACTACTGGTCCTTCAGGAGCGATGGGAGCACTGCACTTTCCAAAAGTGAACTGGAAGATATCCGACCGCCAAGTCTGACGTTTCGAACACTCCTGCGTGGTTTATCTTGGAAGCTAGAAGACTTCGACATTTGGAGGGATTTTTGCGAGCGAAGGGGTTTGATCCCCTGGCCCCGGACATTGCCAAGCAGTTGGAATATAACAGGCCAGCGATCGTGCACCAAGAACCGCTGGAGGTACTCTGGGTGGACAAGTATTGGTGCGTAAACATTCAGCCATTGGCAATACTGTCTGAAACCAGAGACAAAGGTGGGTCCTCAGATACTATGACAGTGAAGACGACGTCGAGAGCTCAGATATCGAGGGAAGTGAGAAAGACACAGAGGATGAGGAGGAGGGGGGCAGAGGATGATATCAGTTCCGAGCGCAGGGACTGCGAAGAGCTGGAATTGGGAGTATCGGCGCCGCAGAATCCCGAGAGCAGCACTGAAAGCCACCACGATCGCAAGCGCAAGTTGCATGATGCCGAGGACGAGGATGTCGATGTGGACAACACGTCTGTCCATGTGTCAGCCTCTGCTGAGGCGAAGGAGAATGATGGGAACGAACGAAGAGTCCGTCCAAGCAAGAAACGTCGCCTCGACATTTGAGATCTTTTGAAACTATTGACAATGAAATTCCAACTTCCGATCCGTTCCCATAAGTTTTAGCCCTATGTGCCGACCATTCCAACATCAGCGTTGCAATGCTAACATGTGGCAGGAGGCGTGGATATGCCGAAAGAGAACAAAAGAGCGCCATGTGAGAGCAATGCCACAATTGTGTGCTTGGGCTTTATTTCTACATCGTTCCCAATTTGGAAGTGATGCGCGCCTCACCATTGTCCTCGATGCGTCACCTTCTAACACCGCGCTAAGCGACGAGGTATAAGGATGCGGTCTTCCCTGGCATTCTCCTCAGCTCCAGCAGCTTCGCCTCGTCTTTTTCTGTCTCACACGTCTGTCTCTCGATTGCCATTTCGATCGCTTTTCGCTCTACACGACTTTGACACATTCTCTTCAGCCGTTAAAATGGGCGTCAAGTTAATGAGCGCTGAGCTTGTTGGAGAGATGGCCGCCGCACAGGCGAAAGACTGGACAGAAAGTGATGAGAATGCGGTGCAATGCCGAGTGACGGTACTGCAGCCGTGAAAATGGGCGTCAAGTTAATGAGCGCTTCCAAAGACTCGGGGTCGAAAGTCCATAAGTGGGGTTTAAATAGCTTCAGACGGACAGGGATAATTTCATAAAGAGAGAGAAGAGATAAGAGCGTGGTGGGGCGCAAAGCGCCCCACCACTTCAGTCGAGGAAAGACGCCGGAGTATTGGCGCCGATGCAAGCGCCTCGGCGGATGGGGGACCGTGAAGAGGTCTAAAGTTGGAGTTGGTACCCACGATAGCCAGCATTCACTCTCGGTCGGGTTGGGGCTTTCCCTACGAGTCGGCAGCCCTGCGGGGAACGATAGTAGCGATGAAGGTCTAGCGGTTGAGGGGGGGTTTTTGGTTGTTTTTGGGGATCGCGACGCGGACGCCGCTATGTTTTTGGGGGGGAACATGCACTAGTGCATCCGGCATCGTGTAGACAGTTGTTTGGCCCCGAGGCTGTAGGCAGACATCATATATATTGCTTTGCTCTTGACCACATCACCGTTCCGTGCATGCAGTCTGGACGACGGCCTAGTCTGTAGTTTACCCGGTGACAGGTGCATGGAGATCGCAGTTATTACATAAACATCGGAGTTTGAATTTGGCCCAAGGCTCTGCAGTACTTCCAACGCCCTCCCCATGTAAATTTTGGAGGCAAAATGAGTTAAATTTGCATATCAAAGGCATCTACATGTTCACAATGGGTGACTTTGTCCATGTAGGAGCTGGAACGAAAAGGCTGCTCGGTAAGCAGCCGAACCATCAAAACTCGGCATCTTTGGTCTTGACGTTTGTAGCTGAGACTTCGCAAAAGACAAGACTCAATTTGAACCACGGAACTTGAATCTTACCCTAAAATGTGGGAAGACACATTCTGAAAGCCATCTTGAGATCCAGAATCTTTTTGATTATATAATAACATCGATCTCCGATCAGGGATGACGGGTAATTGACAGACTACAACAAAGCGAAGTATGAGCTCAAATTTTGTTGTACCGTCTGTTTATAAGAGACTAACGACGGCCTGGCTCCGCCCGCCTGGCGTCTCCAACACGTCTCCACAGGACCCCCAAAACTTATGCATTATGAGCAGTATACATTATGACCTCATGCATTGTGAGTGATCCGACTGTACATATGAAATAATGAAGGCATTTTATTTTCCCACTGGTTGGTTTCGTTCTTTTGAACTCATCAGGTGGGCCACACAGCCCACAACCAACCGAGCACACCATCATGCAAACAATTTGGCAGATTTTTTCCCACGATGAAGCCACGACAGAGACAAGACAACTGGCCATTCTGTCATAACTTGGTTTTAATCCGAGAACCACTTAGGATTTTGAGCCAAACTAAGATGTCACATTGTCGAGAGAGCCGGCATCAACATATTTCATATGTTGATCGCATCATAGTATCTTGATGTGCCATCAGAAGATGCCGAATCCGGAACCTTTATTATACGTATTTTTTGGCGGGTTCAAGCTTAATCAATACTTTTTTTGGAGGAAATTTAAATCATCCAAATTGTAGCCCGGGATGTTCTAAGCAACTTATCCACTTGAATCATGAAAAAATATACAGGCAATAACTCGCTACAGAGACCGCAAAGTGGCCAAAAACAGCCAAAAATGCCCAAAACAGCGAAAAAATGGCAAAAATGGCCACAATAAGGTCTCTGTAGCGAGTTATTGCCTGTATATTTTTTCATGATTCAAGTGGGTAAGTTGCTTAGAACATCCCGGGCACAGATCAGTGGGCCTACCGCATCCGGACACAAAACCCACGCCTGGAACTTTTGTCACGCGTGACATCACTGCTTTTCCCTCAGGGCCTCCTGCCACCGTCAAAACCAAGGGTCCCTCGGTCCTCCCTTGTGCTTATGGCAGAGCACCACTGCGTGCCGCTCCCCATGCTGGGAGGACCATACGACCATCGGTACATACGGACGTCGCTATGGAGAAGCAAATATGGCGTGACGCTTGACCACGTGACCTCTCAACAGCAGCCTGCCCCGCCATTCCGAGGGTGATGGTACATCGGTCGGGAGAAAGATTAAAACCGAAGCTGTCGCGCGGCAAAATCCTCGGCAATCGGGGGCTGAACGGGACCGATCAACTCAACTCAACTTTATATAACTTCGAGTTCGCGGTGTTCAGTTTGCCACACTGAACCCTGAACCTTTCCATGAGGAAATTATCAATTATCATCGTCCGGTAAGTGGCTCGGTATTTTGTCTATAGCCGTGTTTCTGACGCGTTAATTTAGGCGGGCGCGACACCTTGCCTTCGGTGACGTCGAAGAGAACTGCATTCAAGTGATTTAGTCGCCACAATGACAATGACCTACATGTCGGGTTACCTCGTCGGTGTGCATCTGTCTCTCGATATAACATGCGGTGAGACGCTCTACATCCTGTCATTCCATGACCCGGCGTAGATTGAGTCGGCACCAGTCCCCACCATGCCCGCGCACTACCCGCCGTACCTGACAGGTCCACAAAAAATAATGGGCAATACGCTAGTGTCATTGGCGCATTGGATGCGGCTCCTCCTTGCTTAGGTTCGTACACTGAGTTTGCGCCTCCCTTTGCTTGCTTACTCCTCATCGACATCGGCCGCCTCGATGAGCGAGACGGACGTTGGAACCTGTGTTCCTCCTCTATGTCTTTCCCTGTTCCTGTTCCTCTTTATTGGCTCACCCATGCCCAAAGTTGCACTCTTACAAGTGCAACCTTTCAAGAGTGCTCACCTGCACCAGCCGCGTTGAGGAAGCCTCACGCATGCGTGGTGTGCCCCGTGCAGCTCGAGGATCATCTTTGTGACCGCCGCCGACACGACCTCATTAAGTTGTTGGTTGCGTCAATCCCCTTTTCTTTTTCTGTTTCCCCTAGTTAGACCCTAGTGCTAGAAAATTTGTACGATACATAGAGGTGCGTTCAGCCGTTTCGTGCGAAGAGGAGAAGGACAAAAGTTGAGTTTCCGTTTTGGGAAATCATTCGCGCCTCAACTCTCCGCTTCGAAATTAACCTCCAGGTATTGATTTCTTGCGCATCCGGCTGGTCCGTCGAGCCTGCCGATTGGCCGAGCTACCGACTGGTTGGTAGCTGCCTCGCTGGCACTGGTTTCTCGCTCTCCTTGAATTCTTCGTCTTCCTCGTGGCCCATGCCCCTATCTATCCCTGACGAGGCTGTCTCCGCTCTACTGCGAGCTGGCCCGCCCTCAAAAGCCTTCTATCGGAGTCAGAAACACCGCCAACGCTCCCACAACGTGCAAAGGATTCGATCAGACGTGCATTTTGTCCCGACTAACCGCACTTCATGCGGGTTTCCAGCGTTTGTGATAGCATTACACATAACTTCATCTAAAATACATCTTACTATCCCCCCCCACCGTCCCGGACAACCCAGAACTCAGACACACAAACATTTCTCATCCAATACACCATTTCGTGACTTTCATGGCTTAAAATAAAATTTATGAGGTAATCTAAAGGTACCGGGTGCAAAAACCTTGCAATCTTGTATCCTTGGGACATATATCGCCAGGAAAAGTTGACAACTCCTGTTATTTTCGCTCATTTCGTGTATTTTGAGGCTCAGCACCATCTCCTTAGGGTCATATTATTCCATGAACACATCTACAAAATACCTTTACGTCAATTTGGAGTCATAGCTATCTTATAGCCTTCAGAATGGACCGAAAGATCACGCCATGCCAGTCAAATTACTGTTGTATTTCGTTCAATTCGTAAGCCCTTTTGGGGTGTGACACCATCTTACGAATTGTGTCTTTCGTATGAGGCCCAGTAACAAATGTGACTTACGAAATTTTTTCGTAAGCCCGCACCCAGTCCGCCTCCGCCTCCGCCAGCCTCCATGGAGCCACAAGGGAAGAAAGAAGCACTCAGAATCCCACAAAATCTACTAGAAAAGCTTTTGCCAAGCTCACATGCTTCGGTACAAGAACTACTGGCACATAAATTTCCTTATCAGCGCCCCAGCGCCAACAGGACTGACGCAGCTGCGTACTTGACCGAGGAAGCACCAACGTGCCCCGAGGGCGATGTCACCACCCTTGCCATGCCTCCCGTGTCGGTTATTCAGGCCATTGTTCACGCCGTGCGCGGACCAGGACCTGGATTCAAATATAAGGCAATCAGCTGCGCCCACATCCCAGGAAACAAGAACACTTACCCTCTCTGGATTTTGACTACTAGGCCGAGCTCAGATCACTTCGGGAGTGGAAAGTTACATGCCGGGATCCTGAGCGAAACAATGGCGTGAGGATTGTCATCAAGTTACAAGGAACATTCGTGCACGGAGATTCAATGCAGTGGTATTTTACCCTCCACTACGCAAACGATCTCTGGTGCTGCCGGAATGAAGCGATGGCTCATCTTGTAGACTTGTTTTATATAGATTCGCAGCTCCTCTCTGCCTCGCCTTTCACTACTCGCCAGGTCCGTTTTTATTTTTACCTATTTTATAGCTCTCTGTTGTTCCTGACATTTCACTGCATGCTAGTGTTAAATTCTCTCGCCCGCCGTCCCTAGCACAATACATACATGCAGCCATTTGTAACTACTTTCGTAACTACTCAGATGTATTCTTCGCAGGTCCGCGGTCGAATACCATCCAGAGCGCGTCGCCGGCCGCGCGCTGCGTCCTCACTACTCAACATGTCCCTCAACGCAAGCCAGTGTATAAAGTCATTTTTGAGAAGATCTGTTCCAACGACATTGTCGCGCTTCCTCGATATGCCGACATAATGCAGGGGACATTCTGGGGTGAGCTGGTTGGTTGTTTATGCACCATCAATGGATAAAAATATTATTTTTCTTGCGGGAAATACAGACGGCGTGAATATCCAGCCCACTGATCGTATCACTGGCACCCTCGGTTAAGCTCAAAAAAAGTGCCGGAATATTTAAATCTTACGGGAAGTCACCCAGTAACGAGCGATCTACTGATCCGGCACATAGATCACAACACGTGAAGGGCCCTCCAAATTGAGACATAACACCGAAAGCGACCCCCACTGTTTGTAACATAGCATAAGTAATCCAATCCACCTCTGCAAGGGCTCATGAGTATCATCTACTAATATTCATCTACTGGTATTTAAACCCCACAACTCTAGGTATTCCCTCAAACTTTTTTTTTCGCCAGTCCACCAGAGGCATCTCGGATTTATGGCATGATTTGGCCATGCCACGCGACATCAGTTACACAGCCCATCGGCAAACTACTTTGGCTCCCACACTCTGTGGGAAGGCCGGCTGACTGCGCCAGGGATGCTGGAGGCGGACAGAGATCAGGGGCTCGCCCAACCTGGCCAAGATAACCTTGGCCAACCTCAACCGACCTCGGCCAACTGCCCCTCGACCAACCCGGTCGAGTCCCCTCGGCCAACCTCGGCCAACCTCAGCTGACATCGACCAACTCGGCCGAGGGGCCATCAAAATGTAGTGCCTCCCTTACCATTCCCAAGGCCCCGCGGGCGTTCGAGCGTAACTCAAGCACGGCTCACCCACCAAGTGCAAGAACGGCTCACTGTGCGGTTGCGGGTCAGAGAGGCTTTAGCAATGTTGTATGTCCCTCCTGGCTCGACCCCCGTCCTCTCTTCCTCGGTTCCGCATACCCTTGCACCAGCGGTCTGCTGCCACCGCTTCCCGGTGTCATCCGGCGCGTCATGCGATTCTCTGCGGTTCCCACGTCACATTTCACGGTCTCGGTGCATCGTGTTCCCGTCTTTTCCTTCGGCTTCTTGTACAGTTGCTACAGTATACGCAAGACGTCCTCAAACCGCAAGACCAAAACGGCTGTCCCCCCCGGCGGCGATTCAATGGAACTCTTGATTTATCGTTAGCAAGACTAGTCAGTTGTCCCTTCGAGTTCAAAGTCCTTCAAGCCGTCCCTACCCATGCCATTGAGCACTCGTGACAAGACTCGTCGGTGTTCCGGCTTCAAGTTTGCCACATCAAGATACTTGTTCTCAAACTCTCAAGACGTCAATGCAGATCTGCGTACTCAAGCCCTCGGAGCTTCCCTTGCACTCGGCTTCCCTGCAATTTAAGGTGAGACCTTGTGTTTTGCATCGTCGGCTTCTCGCTATTTACTACCTTTTTCAGTATTCATTCTCCCCGTGTTTTCGCACACGACAAGCCTTGCTCTCATTGAAGTCGTGAGTTGGTTTTTGCATCCATTGTTCACTGTCTGACATTCAGTCCTAATATGTTGCGTATCCTGTGACTTCATGCCGTTGCTCTGCTGTATGTAGTAGATCATATTGATATCCATTCATTTTCATGCAATTGGTGTGATTTTTCGAAGAATTTGACAAATAATCATCATTTCCAACGACTGTCACTAGATATGCAGAACTATCATGTGCTACGATGTGCTACTGATAATGCATGCCACGGCTACCAGGAGCTACTGAGCCTCTGTGCCAGTGCTACCAGGAGCTACCAAGCCTTGGTGAGGAGCTACCATGCCCCAAGTATCGGGGCCTTGTCTACCGGGGTACCGCAGATACTGAGGCTACTGAGCACGACATACTCAAGTCATTTTTTCCTGATGGAGGCGTAGCAATAATAGTAAGTATCGCGGAATAGTGGTAGGAGCACGAGCGAAGGAGGTGGGAGGCGCGAGAGGACAGGGAGCAAGAGAGTAGCACAAGCGGGCCGGGTGGAGTGTTAGTTAGAAGGCGCTGAAGATAGGGGCTATGTAAACAAGGCCCAACAACCGGACTTATGTTATGTTTTCCGCATGCATACTAGGGACCCGCTGAGGCGCAATGTGCTCGCGAAGCAGACATCGCCTAATCTTGCTTACGCATTTCCTTTTTTAGAAGCATTTTTCTTCATGTCTGGTGGCCCAGATTTTTGTATCAGTCGAACCGTATCATCAAGGTGCATCGATTGGTGCTATTTCCAAAGCGATAGAGGAAGAATTGAACCTTTTTGAAAGCATTCTTTACTCGAGGGACCGTCAGCCACTGTGCGCAGGATTTGTTCTTGTTTCTTGCATATTCTATCCCTCCCCCTCGTCACATGTTAGAGTAGAATTGCTTCGCTTCGCTCGCAATGAAAAGCGCTGTAAGATTCAACATGTTGACCTTCCAATATGTATCATTCTAAAGCAGATCCGGGAAAATACATGGATTTACAACGACGATCAATGAAACGAGAGGATGCGCAATATCTTCAGCTCTACCATCCAGAACGTCCCGAGAGAAGTCAGAGGGATTGATTATATCCAGAGTAACTCCGACGTACGGGAGTAATTTTAATGTGAATGTCAATCCATTAAGGAGAATTTTTGAATTTCAAGAGTTCATCACGCTTCTAAGACGTGGAAAATTTGTGTCAGACATGGGGACACATAGTATTGGATGTGCGACTTACCGCCTGTTGCGCAAGCGCAAAAATTGGTTGTCAGCAGCGTGTGAGCAGTGGAGATGCAGGGTGACTTACCCGCTGTTGGGCGAGCGCAAAAAAAGCGGTTGTCAGCAGCAGGTGAGCAGTGGAGACGCAGGGCGACTTACAAGCTGTTGGGTGAGCGCAAAAAACGCGGTTGTCAGCAGTGTGTGAGCAGTGGAGATGCAGGGCGACTTACAAGCTGTTGAGTGAGTGCAAAAAAACGCGGTTGTCAGCAGCGTGTGAGCAGTGGAGATGCAGGGCGACTTACCTCCTGTTGGGCGAGCGCAAAAAACGCGGTTGTCAGCAGCGTGTGAGCAGTGGAGACGCAGGGCGACTTACCCGCTGTTGGGCGAGAGCAAAAAACGCGGTTGTGAGCAGTGGAGATGCAGGGCGACTTACAAGCTGTTGGGCGAGCGCAAAAAACGCGGTTGTCAGCAGCGTGTGAGCAGTGGAGATGCAGGGTGTCTTACAGGCTGTTGCATGAGCGCGAAAAAGCCGTCGTCAGCGGCGCGCGTGCAGTGGAGAACGCAAGGTGACTTACGTTCTGTTGTGCGAACGTGAAAAAGCGGTTGTCAGCAGCGTGTGAGCAGTGGAGAACGCAAGGTGACTTACGTCCTGTTGGGCGAGCGCAAAAGAGCGGTTGTCAGCAGCGTGTGAGCAGTGGAGACGCAGGGTGACTTACAAGCTGTTGGGCGAGCGCAAAAAAACGCGGTTGTCAGCGGCATGTGAGCAGTGGAGACGCAGGGCGACTTACCCGCTGTTGGGCGAGAGCAAAAAACGCGGTTGTCAGCAGCGTGTGAGCAGTGGAGATGCAGGGCGACTTACAAGCTGTTGGGCGAGCGCAAAAAAAGCGGTTGTCAGCAGCGTGTGAGCAGTGGAGATGCAGGGCGACTTACAAGCTGTTGGGCGAGCGCAAAAAAAGCGGTTGTCAGCAGCGTGTGAGCAGTGGAGATGCAGGGCGACTTACGTCCTGTTGGGCGAGCGCAAAAAACGCAGTTGTCAGCAGCGTGTGAGCAGTGGAGACGCAGGGCGACTTATGTCCTGTTGGGCGAGCGCAAAAAAACGCGGTTGTCAGCAGCGTGTGAGCAGTGGAGACGCAGGGTGACTTACCCGCTGTTGGGCGAGAGCAAAAAACGCGGTTGTCAGCAGCGTGTGAGCAGTGGAGATGCAGGGCGACTTACAAGCTGTTGGGCGAGAGCAAAAAAAGCGGTTGTCAGCAGCGTGGAGCAGTGGAGACGCAGGGTGACTTACCCGCTGTTGGGTGAGCACAAAAAAGCGGTTGTCAGCAGCATGTGAGCAGTGGAGACGCAGGGCGACTTACAAGCTGTTGGGCGAGCGCAAAAAACGCGGTTGTCAGCAGCGTGTGAGCAGTGGAGACGCAGGGCGACTTACCCGCTGTTGGGCGAGCACAAAAAAAGCGGTTGTCAGCAGCGTGTGAGCAGTGGAGATGCAGGGCGACTTACGTCCTGTTGGGCGAGCGCAAAAAACGCAGTTGTCAGCAGCGTGTGAGCAGTGGAGACGCAGGGTGACTTACAAGCTGTTGGGTGAGCGCAACAAAAGCGGTTGTCAGCAGCGTGTGAGCAGTGGAGATGCAGGTTGACTTGCCCGCTGTTGGGCGAGCGCAAAAAACGCGGTTGTCAGCAGCATGTGAGCAGTGGAGAAGCAGGGCGACTTACGTCCTGTTGTGCGAGCGCGAAAAAGCGGTTGTCAACAGTGTGTGAGCAGTGGAGACGCAGGGCAACTTACAATCTGTTGGGCGAGTGCGAAAAAGCGGTTGTCAGCGGCGCGCGTGCAGTGGAGAACGCAAGGTGACTTACGAGCTGTTGCGCGACCACAAAATAGCGGTTGTCAGCAGCGTGTGAGCAGCGGAGATGCAGGGTGTCTTACAGGCTGTTGCATGAGCGCGAAAAAGCCGTCGTCAGCGGCACGCGTGCAGTGGAGAACGCAAGGTGACTTACAATCTGTTGCGTGAGCATCACAAAGCTGTTGTCAGCAGTGCAAGCGCAGTGGAGACGCAGTACGGATGCAGTTTAGCTACCTCCTTCAAATGACTTTTCGTTAGAAGGTCTACAGCCTCCTTGTTGTTCAGCACTTTAGCAACATCGAGCGCTGTTCCGAAAATATCCCCTAATCATCATGTCAGTGTGTCCATTCCCCTCCAATGCCTGCCAACCCACATTTAGTATTGGGATCTCTGTCTCCCAGATTCTCCAGTAGCAACTCTATCATCTTTGTGTTCCCCACAAGTGCAGCAACATGAAGTGGGGATCCAAACGGTTCCCCTATTCCCACATCAGCAGCCACTTCTCCCACGTCTGACCGCTTACTGGCGAGCTCGGCTTTTGCTCCCTCTTTAATCAACAGCTCAGCCACCTTGACATTGTCTCTCGTGCAAGCAGCGCCAAGTGCTGTCCCATAATGCCCTCCTATGCAAAAAATCAGCTTTGCTACCGCACCAACTAACCTTGAAGTACTCACCAACGATATTCGCGTATTTCTCCTTGTCAGTGCTGCTATCAAGCAGCAGTTGTACTACCGCTACATGACCATTTGTGGAGGCTGCTTGGAGTGCTGTTCCATAAGTCCCACCTGAACAAAGATCAGTGGGGTGATAGATGTGATAAAATTTTTACAATCTTACTAGGTTCAGTTTCAATCACATGTTTCTCGGTCGGGAAACTCTGGCCAAGAAGAAATTCCACTATATCTTCACTCCCGTGTAATGCTGCTAGCTGGAACGAGTTTGCAAACCCAGGGTCTCCAGGATCAGTGTCTTCATTGATCAGGTCTCGAAGTCTCTCAAGAAAGGGTGTTGCTTCAACCTCTTCCCGGAGCGCTTGGTGGAATCGCTTCTGGACCCCGCGCACTGCCGTTTGGATGTCTTGCAATGCGTTCCAAGCATCCAGTAGAGGCATAACGAGAAGCAAAGCAAGGACCTGCCCAAAACCCCACAGACCATCTCCACCAGATTGCAAGTGCTTATTGCGGGAGAGAGTGAGTTCGATATCAACCAGGAAGATGATGTTGATGACGACAAGGAGCACTAATCCGACGACCAGGAAGGCGGTGTGGACTTCTTCCGAGGGGCGTGAATCTCCAGGTGCTGCTGGAGGGTACGATGTGCGCTCTGGGATGCCGTCTTCTTGTAAGGAAGCAGTAGCCCGGGTTGAGGAGGAGGAGGGCATTGAACGAGGTTGAGCAGATGTGGATGCCAACCAAATGTGGCGGGCACGGTTGCCGTAGGCAGGCTGGGACATCTCGGAGCGGTCCAAAGGGCTGGGCCTGAGTTTGAAATTAAATGGTTTCCCACGCTAACTTTCGCTTGTACTTACCTGATGACGCAATGACTTCGGCAATCCTGAAGCGAGTTCCCACGCTTAGTTGCCTTCAAAACTCCCTTCAAATCTATGGGATTTCAGGGAGCATGAATACAATTTTGAGGACACAGAACTGAAGAGATAAATTTATGGTTTGTTTACAGAGCTTGAAACAAAAGAATTGCTTCAAAATTGAATCAGGAATAGATAATCTTTTAAACAGCCCCTTAAATTTCAAACTCCGGCCCAGCCCTTTCGACGGCTCCGAGATGTCCCAGCCTGCCTATGGCAACCATGCCCGCCACATTTGGTTGGAATCCCGTAGGCAGGCTGGTCATGAGCCTAAGTCTTGACACTGGATATTTTCAATGATAGAGCTGCAAATCGGAAGGAAGGATTGAAATACGGGGCGGAGTCACGTCCACAAAGACACAACAAACAGCACCTAGCTCCGGGTCAACTCAGTGGGTAACACGTCTCTATCCTCATATACTGTATGGGCACACATACGCCTGGCAGTGGCACAGCCCGTTAACAGCTTACTATTTGAATTATAGACTAGCAGAAACCCGTGCTTCGCCACGGAAATTAGCAAGCATAAATCTGGGAGCCAGAATTATGTACACAATAATTATATTCCGTAGTCCTTGAACATTGCAATCTTTAAGTGGACACTCATCACCAACCTGCGGTTGGTTCCTCGTGTCCTCCGTATCCAGCTTTAGTTTTTCGCAAATTTCAGAATGCATAGACTCAGATAAATGAAGACACCATTATTGCGGCTCCCTGAAATCAAAGCCTCAGAAATGAGACAAACCTTGAGAAACGCGGTCAAGCCATTTGGACAAATATTATATCGTGGTCATACTCAAACCCCTAGCTACCCATAGTCAGACTGCAATGTAACCTAGTCTCCGTAACAGATACCCTATATTGATGACGAACAAGTAAGCCTGTTCTGTGCATACTTGTGAAGATTGTCACCCGTACATGCATGTCATAAACTCGTAGACTCGTAGTTTGCTCGTCAAGTTGCTCGTAGTCCTTCTAAGTTCCTGTACTACCCATTCAAATCATTGCCTCTTAATTGTCTTTTATGCACCCCTGTGCACTTGTGCCTTTTGCCCTTCCTTCCAGGACCTTTTCCATGTTAATATACCACCGTCTTCGTTGCATTCTGTTCAGACGATGTCGCGAGACGGAGGTCCGAAGAAAGCCGAGTATATCCGATTGTTTGTCCTCGCGTGCCCAAACGCTAACGGAAGAACCTGATTGGCCAGTAGAACTCTTACGGCACGATTGTCTTTTGTATAAGTAGATATATAAAGGATCCGACGTGCCGGGTGAGCTCACTTCGCAGACATCCCGAAACTCCCTACGGTAGCCGTTCACGGACTGGGCTCTCTTGGCACAGTTTTGGGTGAACGAAATTTCCCCGCCATTTGAAGGGCTCGGACTCTGCAGAATGCAGGCCAAAACAGTCCTGGACACTCTGAAAAAGTGTAAAAACTTCCTATATGAAAGTGATGCACGATACACTGGATTTTACCACAGATCCTATGGAGGTGCGACGTTGATCTCCGAAAATGGGGTAGAGTCCTTTCCGCGCTTTTACCCTCATTTTTTTTTTGTCTTTGCTTCGCCAGAGGCACACTCCCCGCTTTCGGAATCGACGATGCACGATACACTGGATTTTACCACAGATCCTATGGAGGCGCAACGTAGATCTCTGCGAAACGGAGAGTCTTTCACGTGTTTTTCATGCGCTTTTGCCTGCTTTGTTATACCTACAGCATTGGTTTCTGTTGAATTTTTGTCCTGACTGACGTATTTCCGCTAGGGTGAGTATTATGCCGTGTGTAACGCGCAGTGCGACCAGGCCGGCGTATCCTACCGTCGCTGAGATTAAATGCTCTGGTCAAGCCTGCGAAATTATCCGATTGAGATCTACCCTCACGCTGGCACCTCATATCCATGATGCCATTTCCGCCGCTCATCGCAGAGCCGCAGCGCAAGATGAGGTCTGTGCAGATGACAATGAGGAATGGGAGGATGTGAGTGAGGAGATCTCCTCGCACCCCCTACTCCGCTCTCTTCGCTCTCCTTCCCCACTCACCGACGCACCGTCATCTCATGCGCCATCTCCCGAGCTCGAATCCGGGCGCTCGTCCCCGTTATCTGATATACCACGCCGACGATCACCCTCTCCTACGGCACAGGTATAAAATTTTGGCTTTGATGGGATGAGGATGGCGGGAATCAGCATTCCCAACCAATCGCCGTCGGGCGAGAATGCAACGTCTCGCGTTAGGGATAGAGCCCGGAGAAGACCAAGACAACTTGCAGGTGGACTAATGGAAGTTATTGGGACTTACCTATGTAGCCATTTTGATCCCCAGAGACGCACCACATAAATGGTAGCGTCAATCATTTTGCCGAGTTAGTGTACATAATCGGGTAATATATCTGCTAAGGGGGAGAAGTAGTAGCCATCGTCCCAAATTGCATCTAACTTGGCCGTGCGACCATTCCCAGGTCCGTATTCCGGTGGTTTTCTTCTCCACTGTGACCATATGCACATTCAAATCAGTTCAGGCTGCGATTCATTCTCTGCAGTTTCGCTTCGGCTTCTGGTGCAGCTACGGAGGTATCACCTAGGTTTTGAAATTTTCCGCCGCCAAAATATTTTCGCCGTGCTGTTGTGTTCCAATATTATCTCGCGTTCGGAAATTGGTGGGTTTCCAAATCCGACCGGTGAATAACAGGGTCTTCTTCCCTCATCTCTTTCTATTGATTCTCCCTGGCGTATTGATACTCCTCACCCCCATTCGGAGCCATGGTAGAGTGAATAGACAGCGGTGTTTGTCCAAATAGTGCGATCATGTGAACGTGGCCCCTTTCCTCGTCTCATTCCACACCATCCGATCAGTCACTCACCTCAACTTTTTTGTTAATCTACAGAGACCACTCTAAATCACATCCTAGCCACTTTTCCCGGTCGAAAGCAGCCCAATTTCCGAGCTCCGGTTCTCGGCAATGGAGATCCGCCCCTCGTACTATTATCTGAGACGGAGTCAGCTACTTTCGATTGACGTCACAGAATTTGCAATACCGGTGTCAAAAATGGGGGAACTGAAGGATGTGCCGATGCGCGATGAGGAGGGTGGAGAAGGCAAAGGAGATATCTCTCGCTGTCCTACATGATTCCAGAGCCAGCGGTAGATAATGTTGACCGGGTTGAAGGATCCGGATCTCTCAGCCAGCTCAAGGAGTAAATCCAAATGCGCAGTGATTGAAATTTTGAACACACGTAAAGACTTGATCTAGGAGAACTAAAAAAAAAATTGGAAGATCACTCAATACAGAGAGAGGTCAAAGAAAAGGCGAGGGCACATATATATATATCGAAAATCCAAGCCCTGGACTCGAGCATCTCTTGATCCTTCTGCTGCCCAATCTCTTTGTCCCGTTGGGCTCAAAATCAAAGCCTCACCGAGGTTTAGTCTGTTTGTTTCCTTCCGCGAAGCGTGGGCGTGTCTTGCCTGTTATACCGAGACTGAGGGCCACCGTGCATTGAAATAAGAATTAAAACCTCAGTTCAAAACAAAACCTCACAATAGGGACAGTCAGAGTAGACGATTCTCGTCGATTCTGACTGGGGATTCTCAAAATGATTCTGAAGATTGATTTCATCAGAATCGTGGGCAGAATCGCCCCAAGTTTGACCGCCTCGCTTCGCAAAGCGATTCTGGAACCGATTCTCTAAAAATAGGGAATAATGACTTGTGTACAGTTACTGTATTTTTGCCTTAAGGGCCTGATCGTGTGCACTAGATTCGTGTTAGAATTGCGTTAGATTCTAAGAATAGAATCGGCCAAGTAAGATCCGAGCGGAGGCCCCCGATCACCCGTGCTGGGCTATATAAGTATGGAATAATAGAGTGTACCGGCGCGGCATTTCATGCGGGATCGCGGCGCGAATGTCGCCCGAGTACCATCGCAGCATTGATCGATGATGGGGTTTGCGATCCGACTTGCGGCATTGGCATCCTCCGGCAGTCATCCCGCTGCCGGGCCTGATCTGATAGAATGTAGCCCATTCTATAATTGCTAGTGGGATGCGGGCTGAGGCAAGCTCTGCTTGAATACCTCCTCGTAATTAGCAGAATGAGTGAATGAATGATCAAGACACAACCAATTTCCGTGCCCGCGGCGGAAGAGCTCACTGCAACGGCACCCGGTTGACGGTGTGGACTAGGTCCCGCCCCATTTCATCATCATCTGAGTGGAATATGTGTGGCCCGTCCCGCCGCAAGCACCAAAATTGGTTGTATCTTGATCATTCATTCACTCATTCTGCTAGTTACGAGGTATTCTAGCGGGCCTGGAGGGTTTGCATCGGCCCCCATCCCACTGGAATTGCATTAGAATCCAATTATAGAATGGGCCATTCTATCGGATCAGCCCCAGCAGCCGGATGATTGCCGGAGGATGCCGATGCCGCAAATCGGATCGCAATCCCCATCATTGATCAATGCTGCAATGGTACTCGGGCGACATTCGCGCCGCGATCCCGCATGAAATGCCGCGCCGGTACATTCTATTATTCCATACTTATATACATAGCCCAGCACGGGTGATCGGGGGCCTCCGCTCGGATCTTACCCCGCCGATTCTATTCTTAGAATCTAAGGCAATTCTAACGTGATTCTAGTGCACACGATCAGGCCCTAATCCGTGTCATCAGGAATTAATCAGAATCTCAGTTTTTGAAGGGACGCGAATCTGTTGCGGCCGGTAATTCTTTTTTCCCCGGATAGAGAGGTTTGATGAAGGATCTCTGATGCCTGGTTCCCTGAGAAACCGGGCTTCTCACTAAAATAATCCTAAGAAGGGACGCCCCCCCACCGCGCACCAATGGCTCACCGCCAGACCTCAGGCTCCTACCCACCGCACGTTACGGGGTTGGGGAGACAGAGTAGGCGGTACTCAGAAGTGATATCTCTGTGTATCGTAATATGAAATGTCAAATCACACTTAGCCGACACTTGGGGCCTTGGAAGTTCGGAAGCTATTATGTCGGCTAACAATGATTTGACATTGTGTATGACTACAAGTGCTAGGACACGGAATTCACTTGTAACTACACCTATTCTGTCTTCCCAACCCCGTAACGTGCGGCGGGTAGGAGCCTGGCCAGACCTGAGTTAAAGAAACATACTTGTAACTTGACATGTTGTCCGAGAAGGGCCGAGATCTGCAGCATATACTTCCTTGGCACGGATTCTGACAAAATTGATTGGCTCTGTCTCCGAGACTCAAATAAAGGAGATGATTGCCACCCTGGTCTAATACCCTGGTCTTTGGGCCATGTATAGCGAGAAGTCTTGGCTCTTTCAGCGGCACCGTGAAACCCGGACCCAAGCTAAAAATGTTCTATCTTCAACGAATTTAAACCCTCTGCGCTCAGCAGCAATTGTTCACTTTCCTCGTGTTGAAAGAGCACAACCAGCCAGCTCTCATCATGCAGCTCCCACCCATCCTCATCAGCGTCATCGCCGCCCTCTCTGCCACGGCGAAAGCCACACAAACTTTCGCCAACCGGGGCACCACCCCAGCAGGCTGGGACAATGTTTTGAAGGACCACGTAGGCACAGTGGACCAAGTGACCAACGTCGTCTACGGCACCAACGGCACCGCCATTAAGGTGACGCAGCTGAAGGAAAATTTGACTTTCACTTTCAAAGTGCGTATTCTTCTTTTATCTTACAAGCGGTCGCCGGCGCTTCGCGCCGGCTCCCACTTGCTCACCTTGTTTGTGACTTTTTGTATTTGAAAGGTTTCGCAATCTGCAGATATGGTAAAGCTAGAGTAAATGTCAACTCTAACTGCAACTCTAGTGAATGAATACATGCGAAACCGAGGAGAGCAAACAATCTATAAATAAATAAGTTTCAAAAGAATTAATCCGCAAAAAGCGCCATTGAGCCGGCCATCATGGCCCATCAAACAGTTCTGCAGGTCGGCATGCAAGTGCAGCTAAATATAATGATTGATTTCTGCGTGCCGTTGGTTGGCGCTAAGCTGCTGTGCTTTGGTCATGCTGCGTAATTCAACCACAAAAGAATTGATCCGCAAAAAAAGGCATTTCAACTATTGAGCCAGCCATCAGGCACTTGGCAGCTCGGCATGTAAGCGGTGATTGATTTCCGCTTGCCGTTGGTTGGCGCTAATCTGCCGTGATTTTGGTCATGCGCGTAATTTAACCATACGGAGATACGGCTTCGGACAGACAGAGAGGAGCCATCACTTCTGGCAGCTCGGCATGTAAGCGGTGATTGATTTCCGCTTGCCGTTGGTTGGCGCTAATCTGCCGTGTTTTGGTCATGCTGCGTAATTTAACCATATGGAGATACGGCTTCGGACAGACAGAGAGGCCCAATTTTATAAAGAGAGTGATTTTTTGCTCTAACCGCATACGTTGCAGGACATAAAGGGCCGCAACGGTATCTACCGGCACCCGCTCTTCCAGAAGGGCGTCAACGCGATGTGGTTTGCAAACCGTCGTGACGAAGGGCCTCGCTATCCGGCTGTATTCAATCTGTTCCCAAAAGAAGCTCTGGCTCTCGTACTGACTGCGGTATGTGACGACCTTGCCTTCTTCATCCCGCTGACACATTGTCTTGTGCGGATATACTAAGAGAGGACCTACGGATGTTGAACTCGCTAGGGACATTTGGATGGGGTATTTCCTGGACAGGGTGGAGAATAAGGTTATTGCAGTGGAGGGGTACAAGCAGTTGTACTAGACGGAGAGCACAGCTCTTGAATGATTTCTGGCAACTGTCAGGAAACGTCGAAAAGTCGAAAAATTCGTCTCAAAGTCTACCAATTGAAGATGGTTAACTTGTGATTCTCTATCGATGGAGCTCAACATGTTTTTGATTATTACATTTTTTGTACTCGACCAGGGAGATGTTGAATTTGACTTGGATGACATTCCGAAGTGGTTTCTCGACGAAAGGGACTCTCCTCCGAGCCTGACAAAAACGATGAGGACGAGTAGCGCGCTGTCGACGAGACGCGATGAGGTTTGATGAAACTGCACAGCCACATATCTGGCCTGATCGGGACGCGTCGAGCGAGAAACTTGAATTCCTCATGAGTGCTCATCAGGATAGCTTGTTTCGATCTGGAAGCTGTTACAAACAAGCAAAGTATGAGCTAAATATTGTTTGTAATGTCTGTCTACGAGAGACTAGGAAGCTGTCCAAGGTATTCGAGGGCCGCCAGATCAGGTTTATCAAGCGCGAGGATCTCGACTCGATCTAGGTTCAATGCAATCTTAGAGGTGCTTGCACAAACACCGGGTTCACGTGGGAAGGTTTCGATACAGAGTGTTGTCAGCTGCTGGTATCGAAGATCAAGAGTGGGTAGCAGAAGAATGCCCGAAGCGGACATGACAACTGAGAGAGTGATGTCTGTGAGTTGAGGACCGGCAAAAAGCGGGATAAACGATAACTCCGCATAGTCGTGTGGTTCCAAACGAATGCTTCGAAGGTTCGGGAACAGGTAGTCCTGTGGAAGGGAAGAGCTAATGATCTCTGACCCGATTGCCATTAGATTTTGAAAGGCATGACTTGGCGTCAATGGCTGGTTCACAATTTGAACAGGTGACCCCATTGCCATTAGATTTTTAAAAGCCATGACTTGATGTCAATAGGTGCGGTCAGAGTAGTCCGAAAACCGTCAGAAAGAGGCCGGAATGATGGATCCGAACGCGAGTCCGTATAACAAGTTTTCGGATAAATTTTCGGATTCCTGCCTTGACCGGACCTGGAAAAAACGCTGGAACAAGGCCATCCGAACGACAGCCTGACCTTGGACTCCTGTCTAATAAATCATGTTTTTAAGCAGCCGGCAAGTGGCCAGGCACAAAGATGAATTCTATCACACAAGTTCACTTGAATAAAGTCTGTCTACAGAGACTATGGGTTGTGGACACTGGTTTTGGCCATAAAGACCAGCTAAATAAATTGGCACAGGCTCATATGGCCTGGATTTGATTATTTGTAGTGCTGTTCACTTTGTGAGAGAGAAGATGAATTTCAAAAAATTGTGGGCCAGTCATTTAATGCACACAGAGCAGGACAGGGTGAGGAACAAGAAAGGTAGGGTAGGTTTACGGTAGGTGGGGACAGTAGACCGTGTAAATAGGACGTTCGGAGCGTCCGAACAGTGTGCATACCGGCTATATGAGTCGGTATGCACGAGCGTCCGTACGGACAATCCGAACGGGTCCCATCACTCCCTTTTCAGATCTGTCGTTCGGATGTCTGTTCGGACTACTCTGACCGGGGCTAATAGCTGGTTAACATTTTCAAAAGTGTGACCCCATTGCCATCAGCCATGACCTGACCTTGATAACTGGTTCACATTTTGAAACGCGTGACCCGATTACCATTAGACTTTGAAAGGTATGACTTGACTTCTGGTTCATATTTTGAAACGCGTGACCCTGCCGCCATTAGATTTTGACTTGTCATCAATAACTAGTTCATATTTTGAAACATGTGAGGATGATATGGAACGCAGCTGTGTGCCTCAATAATCAGAACTTAGGAGACTCAATCTTTCATTGTACTTTCATAAATGGTTTTCGATGTTCGTCCTGTGTTTGTCTTGTGTCAAAACCAAGAGCACCTTGATAGCCGAGATCGCCGATCGCATGATGAGCAATGGCTATGACCTCTCATTGGCATCAGTTTCTCTGGGGTTTTGTTTTTATTCCTACACCGACAATAACGGACAAAAGATCAATTGGCTTTGCCCACCCCATAAAGAGGATGAAATAAGTGTAAAGATTTAAACCCAGAATCCATCCTTATACTAGGCCATTAACGGTCCCGGACGCCGCAAACCGACGCCCGCCAAATAAATACAGGTTGGGACACATCATGCCACAACCGCGATCCATTCCCGGCAATCCCTTGCCCCACATAGACAGCGTTTCTGTTGTCTCTTGTTTTTGAGCTTTTTTGACCGTGACTTCTCCTTATACTTCTTTAATTCCCACGCTTCTTGCTCTGCAGGATTATAATCCAATGTGAGCTCTATGCCTGGGGAAATATTTTCGGTCGCCACGAATGCCAGGTAGTATGGCAGATTCTCCTATGTCTATGATTAGGCGGAGCAAACATGCAATCGGGATGGGATTACTTCAATTGTATCATATGCCACTGCGATTATCTTTGTATTGGGGCTGCAGGAGTGGCTGCATAAGGAGCATGAG
Source organism: Mycena olivaceomarginata (assembly GCA_029378375.1). NCBI lineage: Eukaryota > Fungi > Basidiomycota > Agaricomycetes > Agaricales > Mycenaceae > Mycena > Mycena olivaceomarginata. Next base: position 109,766 of record JARKIC010000146.1, on the reverse strand, counting down.
ATGTCGTGTCGCTTGCAAGAAGAAATCAACAACTTGATGAACCGAGTCCAATTGCCTGTGTCTCTGAGCAACAAACGTTTGAAAGTATCGATACGATGTAGCGTACCGCAGCGCAACGCATCTACGCTATATGCGTCGTCAGGGTTATCCCCGGGATCTTCGTCGATGTCGAGCTGGAAGATATAAGAGGCTCTATCACCAAGGAGTTTACTAGCTTTTTGTCGCCGGCTAAATCAATGGGATAGTATTAGTTGAAAGGTGAATCGGTGGAGCGCAGAGGACTAGCATTAGGAGTCTGGAGGCAGAGGTTAAACTCATGAAAAGTGCAGACAAAGAAACATACCCGGTGTAGAGACCCAAAACCTGTCCCCGTACCAGTGCAACAGACGTCCTGACACCCCATCCGCGACTTTCAGTTTTGAAGATCTCAATCGGGATTCGACGGGGACGCTGAGCAACGCGGTTTATGCAACTCGTTGGGCACGTGCAGTTCTGTGGAGACTCAGGTTTTCTGTTCTCTTCAAAATATAACTTCACGTACTTCGTTGCATTCAATAATTTTCGAATACGTGTTGAATTTGAACAGTCCCTGCGCAGCCACATGAGAAAATCGGCAAAACGTGAAGAAAAGTTTGACCTGTGAGGTGTAGGCAATATTCCTTTGATGCCCATGGGTGCGGAAACACCCACGTGGGCATCCTGCTCCACCATCGCGTCGACATCCAACCAAAGTTCCGGGTTCGGGGATTCCGATATCACTGAGGCATAACTGTTAAATCAACTATATAGGAGCACTGGAGAGTTGCGCTTACTAGATATAATTTCGCTCAAGGTATGTAAATAAGGCATCAACCTCTGGCGGCACGGCCTCATTGTCGACTTCGTTGACGAAGGTGATCATAGCTGATTCGGATACGCCTGCCTCTCGTGCTCTTTTGTTCCACTCGTTCTCAATCCATTGACGACTATGCAATTGGTCTGATAACTCCAAAGAGGACAGACAGGCGACACACTAGGGGGTGGAGGTCATCAACTTTGGCCTGATCGTGGCGTGCGATTTTTTTGGCCTTGGTTTTGAAAACGAAGGAGCGGCACGCCTGCCAGCTCGGTGTTCGTGGCGGATGGTCCTCGGGGTGGCATTTTTGCGGGTTAGGACCATACCCGGAGCTTCAATTGAAAGCGGACAGCAAAGGCAAGAGGAAAGGCTGCACTTCGACTCGCTGGCAGTACGTAATGATCGCATCACTCGGCTCCACGTCACGATATGCACCGAAAGATGCCGAAGCAGGTGATATCATGGCAAGGTTGGTTCCGTAGAAAGGAAATACTGCCCAAACACACTCTAATCACCTCCGAGTCCTCGGACACATTGGTGGAACTCCGAGCAGTCTTTCTGGCCAAACTATTCTCTGATCTGCCAGAATACCGAATGGCGGAGCTGTCAAATACTGAGTTCCTTAAAGCCATTGTCTATCCACGATCGACGACTGCACTAGTTGCTAAATACACATATGATGTCCTCGAGATTTTTACGCCGTTCCTATGTTTCGTTTAGGTGCTTGAGAGGCTTCCCCGTTGATGTGCTGACCTTTTTCGCTTTTTTATGTTCATTTAGTGCTACCGCGGCGAGTCTGACTGTGTCCGTGAGCTCGGCTAGAGGGATGCCGCAATTCGCCTCCAGTACAACTCCAGAGCCATTTTCTGGGGCGCACATCCTCAATGGCTAGCCCTGATTATGCCCGTCATTTTCAGCCAAGAAAAGTCTGTCTGGAGTCTGGAGGCATATTGACCTATCTGGTGTCTGATCAGTGCTCTGCTTTTTCCCAACTTTATTATTGCACATTTTCAACTGCGGGGCTGTATTGTGCCTTACATTTTCAAACGCGTGACTTCATTTCGCATTTCCAAACGCGTGATCTTATTGCACATTGGGGGGGGGGGGGGGGGGAGGGGTGTATCCCGCCAGTAATATTAGACCAATACAGGGGTCGCAGGGCTGACTTCAATAATTACAGCAATAAAACTCAATAAATACCAATAATTCGGGGACTTGCGAGCTCCCAGATATTCCCGGCTATGGCCCATGGGTCTCGGCCTGTTTGGAGCACATGCGCCCCGCCGCACCCCCCGACACTCGACACCTGACTTGTCTAAAAAGGAAAGTCTTCACATTTGCTCAAAAATAGTAGAAAATACAGTTGCAGATAGTACCTATCTCCAATTCTTTTGGAATTGATGGTACTTGGGTTCTGGTGGATCGAGGTCGCAACTTGGCAAGTTGCGACTTCTGTTTGGGTTCTGGGGGCATAAGATTGAGCGTGGGGCCTGGCCAGTCACGATCTCGTTCACCTCATACCTAGCGGCATAACCTGGCCAGGTGGGCTCATGGATAATGCCGTGCGTTTTAAAATAAGCCGTCCACTTTCCCGAATTGAAGGCGTTATCATTCCTCACATGTTTGACACGATACCCTCTGCTGGCCAACAGAAAATGTGAGGCAACTGCCATTTTGGGAAGGGCGCGTGCACCGCCACGCGCTGACAAGCGGCGGGGAGCAATGCGAGCACGAGTGATTACCGAAATGGTGGGTTTTCCTCGTCTGATGCAATCATGGCGCATTTGTGGCAAGAGCTGTTGATATATGTTTGCAAATCTCTCGCGAGAAATGTGTGATATTAGACTCGTTACCAGTCTGCCTGAGCTTGCTCCAGGGGGCATTCCTAACTAGGGTACATTAAATATTTTTCTACTGTACTGAGCCCGAAAGGGGTACACAAACTTCATTTTTTGACCTCAAATTTTTGGCCGCAGCTAAAATGTTGTGGGAAAAACTTCGGAGGTGGTTTTTTGACCCTTTTCGAGGTCTGGGAATCTGAATCTGAGCTCAGATTTACTCGGAAAATTCGCGTTGGCCGGCAATCAGACTTGTCGACTTTGATTGTCCGGCACTGTATTGCTTGCAGACGGATTAGCCTTTCGGCCCCACAGAACCCTCCTCTGTTCCAGAGTAGGGGAATAAAATATTCTGAGCAGCAGATACTTTCTAAATACAATTATAACAATCGGATTGTATGTATATTTGATATTACCTACCGGCGTTGGTTTGGGGATTCGACGTCTCGGGGCCCTGTCTCCGTGGCGCAGTACATTAGAGCAAGCTATGCGGGCCTAATTCTTCCGCACATAGCTTGTCTTTCTTATGCGTTGCACCAGTATGAAATAGGATGAGGATGACTTAAGTTCCGGGCGAAAAGACCGGCAGGCGTACTTAAGTGCCTTCCGCGCTGAACTTAAGTCCTGCACCACTTAAGTTCTGTTCAAACACTAAAAACAATCCACAAAGGACATTCGAACACCAGACCTCCAAGGTTTGACCACAACAATATGTATGAAGGAGTTAACCACTACACCATGAAGGATATAAAACCTGAGCACCCAGATACGATGATATTAGCCTTCTATTGGCATCATATTAGCTTTTTATTGGTGTTATACCTTCTCTGCTTTCTTTATTTTGCCTCTGTGGCCAAACCATTATCCATAGATGATTCAAAGATTGATCTGTTTCAATAAATTAATATGTATATAAAACATGATGAAAGATGACTGGAAATGACAAACAAGTTATACACACAGTACTTACTCCCCAAGGTAGACAAGAGAAGAATAATAGTCTAATGACAGTCTGATTGTCACCTTTGTGTATGGGCTTTCTGGTGAAGTGGTTAAAGCCTTCTTCTCTCTTTATCTGCTGAGTAGTCCGAAGGTCTTGTGTTTGAACCTCAGCGAGGGCTTTGTTTTTGCTGTCATGACTCAAGTTCTCTATCACCTACTTAAGTTCTCTATCACTTACTTAAGTTCTCTATCCCTTACTTAAGTCCTATAAGTAACAACGATGTCCTGCCGGTCATTTCACCTCGTAACTTAAGTTGAGCTAATAAAGTATTTGCACCAGTGCCGTCCATCCCGCAATTGTAACTTTCGCTGGCGCAGTATCAGCAGCTTCAGTGTTCGCTGACGATTCTCCGGTGAACTCCGATATTTTTTGACGCACTGTTGTGAGCTCATCGGTAGTCCTAATTTAGCAGGCCCCAGCGCAAGGCACTCTCTACATATGCAAAAATTACTGCTGGGAAACTTGCAAACCCATGATCTTCACTGAAAAGAACTGCACGTCGCTGGGCAGCTTCTCGAACGAAATTTTAAGTTGGGGCCCCCAACGTGACTGGGCCTGCCAAATGTGGACGTGCGCATAAGCATAACCTTACATATTTGTTTTCCATCCTTGATCACTTGGATTCAGGGACGGAGGCTGCAAAGGGAACTTCGAGCGGGGAATATATCCGGGAAACAATCGTGTCACAAAGGGCCTCCTGGATGACTTTCAATCCTTCATTTGTTACTCCATCGACACCAGTGGTATTCCAGGAGAAAGCGAGGGTTGTTTTGCGGGTTACACGCAGAGTTTCGCCTCCGAAAGCTCAACAACCACAGCGAACCAAGCCACGCCCAGCCTTGCACCCAGTCACACGTCCACGGAGACGACTACAAGCACCACTACCAGTTCAAGCGACGACACGACCACCACCAATTCCTTGACAACCAGTACCACTGGCAGCAGTGAAGTTGTTGTACCCGCCACTGGCGGAGTTGTTGACGGGGGGGATGGGAGGGGAAGTCCGATTAATTTGAAGCTGGCCCATCGATATCGCGATTGGTTCCACCGGTAATTACTGTATCCTACGTTACAGTAAACTTTGGTGGAAAGGAATGTCCGCGGAGACGAACGAAGAGCAAATATGAGTAGTAATGTATGGACGTCGGCCAGCACCGGCAGCAATCAGTTCTTTGCGCCACAATGAGAAAGACGAAACAAGCACTCAAAAGACGGTTGAGAGTTCTGATGGTAGGGAGTACTCGCTTTGTCGTGAAGTGGCCGGAATTTCATTCATACAGGGGTTATTCCTTCAGGTGTGATCCCACCTTTCGGCGTCCACTTTCCTACGCAGTGATATAAGAGCCCGACATGAATATGAGGATGTCTCCAGCACGATAGCTGTTAGAAGAAGAGCGTGGGTTATTCAACAAATGGTTGAGTCAAGGGATAACCAATGTTACCTCAACTTCATACCGATGTCAGGAAGGTACATGGGGGCCACCATCGAAGTTCCCGACACAGAAACAAGCAGTCGGCCCGTCATCGAGACCATCCACGTGCTCGCAGACCTGTAATTTGTACACGATTGCTCTGCCGAGCCATGGACATGGATCAGCAGTCTCCCTTGTCCTTCAGCTCACTGCTGCGGCAAAATCCCTTTGCCCGGAGAAATTTACGTTTTTTACAGGTAAAAAACAAGTGTAAAAAACATAGTAGAGCGTGTAAAAATCGGCTGCCACTTCATGAGATATCAGAGATATCAAATGTGTCGCCATCCGTGTCATCTCAGAAGGGTATCCGTTTTCACTGGCCAATCTGAGGTCGTCGGTGTGGCCAGGGACCCATGCCCGCCCTGTCGTTTCAGCTAGGTGTAGACTCATCGGAGATAGAAAATACTGCTCGGTGCCATGGTACAAGTCATGCTAATGTTTGACATTTTGCGGCTTCAAATTTGATCCGATTTCTTATCCCTCTTACGAATGCGCTCCGTTTCAACGTCCAAGAAGATCTGTAAGAGGGATTTTGATTTACTCGTTTCCATGCTGTTTTGTGCTGTAGTCTGAATACATGTGTAGTACGCACCGGGTATGGTATTATTACATAATTCATTGTGTATGTGCCACTTCTTCTACCCAGATCACCAGCCTGAATCGACATTCACTTAGAAAGAATACAGAATCAAGATATTGGATTGAATTGGCTTCAGTATGACGGGACAGCAAGATCTACAGGAACAATCACAATTAATACAGATTCATACAGTGTGTTGCAATTGACCTATCGGTACCTTTTTAGCTCAATGCAGGTAAAGTTACAGCTTTTTGCGGAACTTAGGGCGGGGACGGTTTTTTTTCATTTTCGACAATTTTCATGAGGAACGCCGCCACAAGCTCAAATTTGATCAGATTGCCTTGAAATTAGGCACGTTAGAATCGTATTCAAAATCCGCAGTTAACGCAATACCGGTATTTTTGATGCCATCAAAAAATGAAATTTCTACCGCAAAATCTCTGTCTTCCGCAAGTCACCTGTAGCATTTGGAGTACTGCTCAGATTAACCTAGTTTTTGGAAATGTTATACCTATACATGTACCCTAGTCAACCATGATGATTCTACTGGAATGAAGCAATATGTGTTGTTAACAAGGCGGGCCGAGGCTTCAAAGTTGGCATGGCTTTCGAGTTTGAAAACCATATACTCGCATTTTCGACCCTGGATCTCTTAATTCAGGGATGTTATCCTATCTTGCCCTGAACTTTCTGATGACGGTTACTATAGTTGCACTGGTCTGAAGACCGCAATGCCCTAGCAATGCAGCCTGATGTCTACCTTGAATTCCCCTGCTTTCTCGATGACTTGGTTGACTGGATGACCATCAGGCGTGTGAAGCAGACCGGTCGTTCTGGTAATGCAATGACACTTGTTCGCACGACCACGGGTATTTTTTGTGGAGCTAGGGTTTATACCATATCCGAACTATGTATGGCATATGGCGGGTGAGTTCCGAGTTTTGCGCTTTCCTTGCCCATTCAATAGGATGACAACACAATGCAAGGGTCTGTCGCCGAACCTCACTGAAGCCGAGGTGTTCGATTCTGCCTCTCGTACAGCTCGGTTGTGCAGTGCTTTCAATCACTTCGCAAAAGAGGCTCATACCACTCTTTGGTTTGTCCACAATTGTTGTTCTTCTGTTCAAATCCTCATTCGCATTCAAGGCCACTTGTTAAACGATGTTTAGTTGGCTACGTGATTTGTGTCTCAGAGGAAGATCGCCTTTTGTATGGTAATCGCTGTGGAAGGGTCGCTCGGCTCCCTCGTCGCCTCTCCCCATCACACGGTTTATGCCTGTCATGCAGAAATATCCAACCAGTTGCTAATTATCTTGTCTCACTCCTTCCTCGTATCTTTTTAACAGTTTACACTCTCGTACTCACTATTTTCCTCCCTTTATGCTCACAGATTCATTACACAGCTGCGCGAGTGTCTTTGACCTCATTCCACTGTCAAGCCGATACAATTCCGACTTCAAGATCAATTACTCGACCATGCAAGAATCATCTGTTATTGAGCTATCGGACTTCTCTCCCTATCATTCACTTATATCTCTCTTGCATCACAGACTGTTTATTTATTCTCACTATGTACTGCCAACGCGATCTGCCAGACCCGAGTCGTCGGCCTTCTCGGACTACGCCGGGGATCGAGCCGACAGTGGCATGGGCACCCACTCGTCAATGCTGTGGGGGCAGCATGCTCTCCCCATACCGTCTTTGCGTAGCTCCTGGTTGGTTTGACTGACAGAGGTTTCGCTCTAGCTGAGGCTTCCCTCATGGACACTTTATTTATTTGTTACGATCGGACACGTTATTCCTATCTGTTTGTACAGTTAGGGGACCTCTCCTTGCTTCTGACCACCACAATGCACCCACTCTTTTGATTATCTTCGCGCCTGTCGACTGTATTCCTGAGCTAAGTTTCCTGTTCCATTCATCTTATATTCTACTCTACATCTAGTCAGATTCTTGTTCCAGGATCATCGCACATTTGCTCCTCGTCTACCCTACCTCTGCCAGCACGACCTAGTCCTCTCTGGTCCACCCAGCGACCGACCTCATCTTCTACATCGCCTCCAGTATATGGAAAGGATCAATCACAGACTACCAACCGCTTCCATAATCTACTGTCCGAACTCAAAGTTGGTTTTTTTCAAATGCTATTTGTTCATGATTTGACCTGAGTTGGATAGGCTGTTTGTGATGCACATAACTCAGACCCTATCTGGGTGCGAGAATGCACTGCGGATGGACCATTCGACGTCTTTGAGCCTGAACTCATCCGCCACGCGCTCGAAAATGAAAAGATAAATCTGGGCAGCCTGATCTTTGGCCCAGAATTATGGATGGTGCTCCATACAAATGCCAGACTATCACCGGCATGTTTATCCTCGAACAATGCACTTGCAACGTTCTATTCTCATGTCTCAAGTATGGTCTTCATGTTTATGATTCAAACCCGACTTATTTTGTTTCGCACCAGTTCCACCCGAGATGGGAGTTCATGGCTGAATCCTTCCGCATACAAAGATTTGTTCTGCAATAACAACAGCCGTGAAGGCCGCCGCCCCTTGGCATCACTCTACCGCATCTCCTCCACTGACCTGTGGTCAGTCATATCCGCTTTTCCTAACAACTCAGCTCCCATTCCACGCGCAAGACCGCCAAAAAGCGTTAACCCCACCACAAAGAGGGGGAAACCGAAAGGTCTCACTCCGAAGCCCACTCCTGTTGATCTTTGTGATCCTTCCACGTGTGCACATGCTTTGTTGTCTTATATCATCAAGTATACTCAGGAATTTACCGTTGGGCCCCTGGATTATTGTGGAATCACACGCCGTATCAAAGGGCGTGGCACCGACAAGTAATTCTATTTGTATGCTTGTGAATGTGGTTGGCTAAAGAATTGATTTCAGGATCTTATACTGCAAAGGCGACCCATGGATACCAGAGTTCTATCATCGTCGCCATGTGCTGGCTGTGGCTACAGCAAAATTGAAGGCACATGGAGAAGAGAAGAAAGGCTTATCATCAAAAGCTCTCGCAGATGCGAATCGGAAACTGGCGAAAATGTCAGTGTTGATCCCAATGGGGAATGGTAAAGAAAACCAATTAGAGAGGAAGAAGAAGAGACGTTCAGCGGATCGAGATATGGCTGCAATTGATGGCTTAAACTTATCTCCTAGTAAACACCGCAAAATGTATTAGCTTCATTCAATGACAGATCACTACTTGTGAAAATGTGAGAATTTCTGAAACACAAGAGGAGGGGACCGGGGCTCGCGCCGCTACAGATGTAGTAAGGCCCTGATCGGCAACCGTGAATTCACGCGTAAAGTGTGAACTGTCACAATTGGTCACTCTATGTCACAGGCCATTCCACCCAGTCCGAATCAATGGCAACGGCAATTCCAGGGCAAAATCGGAAATGTGACTTGGTATGGAGAACTAATTTCTTGAGCTTGATTGGGAGGTGATAACCAGCATGATTCTAAGAAATACCATCTCTTCAGATTTGGTGTTGCCTCCCTCATCACTGCCTGTGGCTTTGAAGGTCTCGTCATTGAGCGTAGGGCTTTGAGGCTCTTCATTCTGAAGGGAACTGGTGCAGTGAGCACCGTATTCCATCCGGTCTGACTGCCCACTAACTTTAGTCTTACGTTCTATTGTAGTTTACCACTTGGATCTAAGGGGATTTTCAATCATGAAACTGACTTTTTTTCTTCCCTGCCTGGCCAGAAATCACAACTCAATTACTCCCGGGACAATCTGCGAATGACAGGCCCGATCTCATTGTGAGAGTGTTCCAACAATATCTTTCTGCATTCATGAAAGATATTCGGACTGTGTTTGGACCAGTCCTGTATCATATCCGTGTTACGGAGTTCCAAAAACGCGGCCTTCCCCACGAACATATAGCTGTTGCTGTGAAGAATGTCCCAAAAACTCCGGCGGAAATTGACAGATTCCTCAGTGCTGAACTGCCTCGCGACACAGGCCCTCTACGTGATGCTGTCAAGCGCCATATGACCCACACTCATGATCCTTCAAAATCCTATCATCGGTGTGGACGGCCCAAAAAATATCAGTACTTATAACTATCCCAAGCCTGTCACCACCGAATCTTCATTTAATGAACGTGGTATGGCATATTTCCTCTGTGCATTTATCGATTTGATTATTCGCAGGGTATTTCGAGCATCGTCGTCGCAACGCAGAAGATGCATTCGTTGTATCCCATATTCCATGGCTCATTCTCAAATATGGCTGCCATATCAACGTGGGATTTTCGACAACAGTCGCATTGTTCCAATATCTCTTCAAGTACTTTTTCGGAAAGCCTGCGGACTAGGCAAATTGGAAAGTACAGAAACAGATGTCATCGACAAACAATCCTGAGCCAATTACTCCTGGCCGAAAACCCGCAGATGAAATCGACTACGAAAGAGGACGCTACCTATCTTCCATTGAAGCAGCAACGCGCTTGGCTTCGTTCCACATTTCCGAGAAACAGCCAGCTGTGAAACGGCTCCCAATCCATTTGCCAGGACGACAGTATGGCCAAATGGCTCGGAAAAACGGTTCAGAGTCCGATGCAACTCTGTTGGTCCGATATCTCTCACCCCCACGACACCCTCTCCTTGATAATCTGACCTACATTGAATTCGGATCACAATGCAGACTTGAAAAGCACGTTCCCACAGAGAAGATGCATCCTCTACAGGTTCTTGAGGATGAATATCCCAATCGCCCGCGTATGAGGATCCGTTTCTACCAACCTGGACATGTTGGTGTTTGCCGGATCCAGATGGTATATCCCCGCCATGGCGATGTGTTCTATCTACGAGCGATTTTACTCCACCGGAGCGCTCGCGACTGGGTAGATATTTGAACCATGGATGGTGTAATCTATGGAACTTTCCAGGAAGCAGCCCGCGCCATGGGCCTATTTGATAACCGCAATGAAGGCATAATGGCATTTGAAGAGTTGCTGAATTTCGGAGCTTCGCCGGCTCAACTGCGCTGGATCTTTTCCATCCTTGCAGCCGAGGGAACTCCAGTACTGACGATATGGGATGTACACAAGGACTCGCTTGGAGCTGATATCCGAGATAACATGTTAAGGACCATTGCCTCTCCATCACAAGAACAGGTCCTCAACGAACTCTTGCGGGCGCTGCAAACTTTACTACAGTGTCTAGGGAAATCACTAACCAAGATTGGACTGCCCGAACCTGCGGAAAGAGAACAAGAGGTTGAAGCTGAGCGCTATCGCTGGTCCGGCGATCCAACCAATCTGTGTGCTTTCAAGGACGAACTAACACTGGAACAGGTCTGTTTATTTTTTACTTGGACTCTTCTCAGCGCTGACGACCCATAAGCGCATTATCTACGATCGGATTATGTTCATTGCAAGCATGGAAAATCCGCCGCCTTTGCATATTGATCGCCGTGCTGGACGGGGAAAGACTTTCGTCCTTTATCCAGTGATAGGAGCACTGCGCAAGTTGGATCAAATTGTTTTACTTTCTGCATCATCCGCCTTTGCAGCGAAAAATTATCCTGGAGGACGAACAACGCACTATCTGTATGGCATTCCAGTCGACGAGTATAACCCACATCTCAAGTCCTCTGTGGGGCCTAGAGGAGACCGGGCTAACTTACTGCTCACGGCCAAATGCCATGTAATCGATGAGATTGGTGGCCTGCATTTCAAAGCTTTTGATTGCGCCGACCGCCTTCTGCGCTCATTGACAGGATGCTCAAACAAGGTATGGGGGGGGGGAAGGATGCTGATTACAGTTGGGGATTTTCGCCAGGTATGTATTTCACACGCAAAAGATCGTCCTCATTCTCATTCGCCCAAGGTGACGCCTGTTGTTAGATTCGGAGGACGAACCGCAATATGCAAAGCATCGCTGCGCACACAACCAGTCTTTGACCATTTTGAAATCTTGGAACTACAGATGTCGATGCGGCAACGCCACGACATAGCATTTTCGTCCTTTCTTGATAGTATCGGCGATGATCATCTTCACGATTCCGTGGATCTAGGGCGTCTACGCCATACACAGTCACCTGAGGAACTCATGGACTTCATATTCCCACCTGTTATTCTCTCCGACCCCGCAATTTGTATCTCTCGCGCCATTTTGAGCACATTCAACCTATTTGTCGACGAATTCAATGCCATCATCCTGAACAATGTGTCGGGGAATTCACACTGCTACATCAGCAGTGACTCTGTAGAAGACGATGTCAACACTTCAAACGAAGCAGTTTTTGCTGATCCCGAATCTTTGAACTCTCATACGAGAAGGTATCCTACAACTTATATACATTTTACAGACCGCCACGAGGCCCCTTAGTACCGAAGTGGGACTCGCATTGGATCACCCACCGGCATGGCAACGGGAGACGTCACCAGCGCGGTCTCTCCTAGTCCCTCTCTGTTTTTGGAGTGCGACTATCTCTTGCATTGTTGAGCTGTCACAGGCTTATTGCGCTGAACCGTACAATTGCAAATAGCTTCACAGTACTTACTGTAATGACCATTGGCAGCATGTACACTAACTCAGCAAAAAGTTTGTCCCAGAGTATTTTTGGTAATGTTGCCCCATTTCTGGGAGTTACAGGGACTTTCAGACAAGCCTTTGGCAACGTGGAATGTGGCAAATGAGCTGGGGAACCCACACAAATACTTTCAGAATTTGATCGTGTCATCCTATCAGAGCGAAGGTGACGGGAGTCAAAGATTGGACCTGTGAATGATCCAGCTGATCGCTTCGCGTCTCGGCGGTCCAGAACGGAAATGCTCTCTCGGCAACAAGGGATGTGGGTCATGATTCCTACTCCTTATAAAATTAAGGGTGTCCGTCCGAAGCCTTTAAACTCCGCTTTTAGAAGGTCAGCTCCGATTCTCTGGAAGATCAGCATTAAACTTTTGGGAATGGCGCTACCCACTGAGTCACATACAAACCCCCAAGATTGCCCTGCAGATAGACTAGCCAGTAGTGTCGGCCTTGATGTTGGTCATGAGCGGTGTATCCTCGAAAATTGGGTCCCAGGTACTCAATGGGCCGGCAGGATGAGTAATCGGGTGGAGGGGGCCCGGAGTGTTTGACCAGGAGAAACAGATTTGGGGACTTGTGTGGGGACTTGGTGGGTGGGGAAGAGAAACCAGACTGTCGATCATAATGCCGTAACCTTTACGTGAGCGCTCCTCGAGCAAAAGAATTCACTGATAAGCATGTAGACTGATCTTCTATTGATATAGAACACTCTCCTGTTCTTAACAGCCTTGCAACCCAAGTTTAGACAATCATCTTTTAATTTTATCCAGCAAAAAGGGAATGGAATTGGCTGTCCTACAACTGTGATTTACCTTCTAATGCCGGCCTGTCCTCATCATCTCCGTCCTCCTCCCCTGTTGGAACCCTAATACACGCAAGATCCCCTCTAAACTCGTTGAGCAGAGGAGTATAATACTTGAAAAATTTGTCCACTCCGTTTTTCTTCAGGTATTTCCTGGTCTGTTTGTAAATACAGTGGGAGGCTCCGGGGTCTGCAGAAGAAATGTACCCACCGACGATGCAGCCTGGCAGCTATGATTAGCACTCAATCTTACAGCAGTTCATGAACAAAATACCACCCACGCCTCTCTATATTCACCTTATAGGCCAAAATGAGCCCCAGGATGCTAAAGTAGTCGACGCTAGTCGTCGTAAAGTTTGCTGGCATTTCAGGCATAATCTAGCGGCCCGAGTCGCGTGCTGTTAGCGGACCGATTCGCGTGCCGGGTCTTGATCATCAAAGTCACGTTGTTGATTCCAAACTTGTTTACTCCGCTCACCTTCGTCGCTTTCTTTCCTCCGCTACGCCAACTATGCCTGAAAAGGGTGTCATCAGGTTGTTCCTCAGAGAAATTAAATGGGAAGAATATGAGCTCCTCAAGAAAAAGATACATAGAGACCACCAAGATGACGATGAATACTTTTCTGGTGAGCGCGATGTGTACAATGGCGCGGATGAAAGCTAAGTACTTAGGGCGCTTTGTCACCCATCCCGAATGCTGTGCACAGGTTAGCGGCAACCGGCAGACATTCACCATACACGTTACCCCACCCAATGACCCGAATCTCGAACCATTGCTACATCCGCGTCCTGCTGCACCGCCTAAAAAGACAGGGAAGGGCATGAAACCCATGGCCAATACTGCAGCATCGCAGCCTCGCTTTTACTGCTCAACTTGCCACACTTCAGCTGATGTAGAAGAGGAGGAGGACGACAACGACGTCAGGGGTACCGAGATAAAGGTGTGTAGCATCCAAGTGCCACAATCCTTTTCTGAGATAGGCTTCAGGGTGTGGATTTGGCTGTTAAATTGAACCCGTCGCATTCAGACGTACATTGCCATTGCATGTTACAGTGTTTCATCATCAACTTTTCTCTCAGGCTTCGCCGTCTTCCGAATACCTCAAAGTCCCTGCTGCTGAATATGTAAATGATCTTGGCATCGAGGGCCGTCTTCTCGCTGTTCACCATGGTAAAGAGATTGTTTTGGCAATTGTGAACACTGTGGAAGAACGCACGGTAAGCACGATCAACTGGGAGCGCCTTCTATTATAACCAGAATACAGTTCTTGTTCCGCGTTGGATTTGGACTCGAAGCTCACTGCTTTTGGATGCCAACTGACATGTACCATGACATTGTCAGCCAGCCGACCGTTCTCCGCGGGGACAGGAGTCGCGCTTTTCCCATCCCAGCGGAATTCAGTGATGGGCCCGAAGGGTCCGAGCGTCTGATTTCCATCCAAGCAGTGTTTGTACGTCCAGAGTGGACTCTGGTTTTCTGCGACCACAATGTGATGATTTCCTTCCATGTCATGAAATCTCGACATATTCTTCGAATGGATGATCTACGACCAGGTTTGATGGTGCGATTTATTTTCCCTAACCTTGGATATTCTTCCCATGCTTAATCTATTGTAGACTTGGTCTGCTCTGTGGAATCAGTCTCACGGTCCCGTGTATTGTCTCGAACCTGTCGAGACTTTGACGGCGCTGGATAACTGGCGACAAGAAATGATCAAGACCAAAGACATGACACCGATCTTCGTGAAAATGAAATCTAGGATGTTTTCAATGGATCCGGAGCTCAAGAAGCCACCGACCAACTCGTTCGTGCACTCATTTCCCCCTTGATGCCCACTTTCTACGTCTGTGACTCTACTGCTGTATGGGCTCGTTTCTCCAGAGAATTCGTGGAATACGAGTCAACACGATCCTACCTAACGAACAAGGACGCTAGGATGCGATATGTTTCCTCCGCACGACCTTTTCGCTTCAACGGCGATGCTCACGGACGCTATCTGAGCCATATCTATTGCTACAAGAAGAAACTTGTGCAGTTCGATGGCGATTTACTTGCTGCGGCTCATGAATTGAACTTGTTTGACCCTCACGCTGTCATTCAACCATTCGTATGTCCTTGCCTGGTATATCACTTCTCTTACCCAAGTTAACCGAATCATTGGCAGGAAATGAGGGGACACATTGTCCTTACCGGCTGGACCAGATGCCTATGTTAGTCTTCCCTCTATTGAATTGGTTAGCATCCATTTCCAGACCTCATCCCTGATCGGTGGCCACGACTTTCCACCCTGAAATCTGCAATCAACAGAATTCAAACTGCAGTCGAGGTCGTAATTGACCCGATTTCCACCAGAGATACGTTCTAAGTCTCTTTGATCGGGGCAGCATCATGAATCTTTCCAAGTAAGTAGCTCTGCATCACTTCCCAAGTTCGTGAGAACCTGAACGATTCACAAACAAAACTTGTTCTGTGTTCTGCTGTGGACCACGTCTAACCGGCGGGTTTCTTTCAACTTCCATGCACCACAAAACACATTCTGCAACCCTGTTTGGGCTTACTGTATTATTTCGTTCAAATCGACAGTCACGCATCACGCACCCGCTTGTCGGTATCAAAATCTGGCAAGGGTCAAGCATCATGCGGCCGTTTGTCGAACCTGCGAGGCGGGACATAGGACAGGGAGCACCAAATGTGAAGTATGTCATCCTCTACCCATATACTGCGCATCATCGGACAAAGTGTGTAAGACTAAGAACTGGTCAAACTGTTCGTCATGCCGCGCTCAAAGAGTATCAATGGAGAGGGAAAGCAAGAGTAGAACCATAATCATGATTTCATTGACATCGAGTGGTTCGGTCATCTCTGGGATGTCGTGCCCAAAAATAATTCACAATGCAAGCATTCGGAATGCCCAAGTAGAAATCAGTCTGGGAGAGCATATGGATTAATATTCTGAGTGTTGTTATTGTCATTGACACGTTTGCTGAATGGAGCCTTGTCTCCTAGATACCAGACGTGCATCGAGTAGGCTCCTTACCAGTGTGCCTGCGAGCATGTGATGAGAGCTGCTCACCACGGCTCGTGTATCCGTGGGAAGTCTGGCAGCCTATCCTTTCGGTACAAACCCACATTGCACAACTATTATTTCGCAGTTTAGCACGCAATCACTGTCCATAAACTCGAAGTAATGGGTTCCTTACAGTCCCAGCCATACACCCGAATTTATCCAAATTTATTGCGGGAGTCATGAAAAAAAGTTTTGCGGACCACTTTAAATGTTTTGCGGGGTCATGTCTTTATCTTGCGGGCGTTTCACTTTATCTTGCGGGAATCACTGATTTCCCCGCAAAAGAAAGTGATTGGCAGATCGGTCTCATTTTTGCGGCCCGGGCGTCAAAACACCTATTTTTATTGCAGGAACTCCGAAATCACCGAAAAGTTTTGCGGCCGAATAAATGTGCACTTAGACCGCCATATGCATTCACACAAACAAAACATGTTTGACAGGACCAAATATTGTACAAGGGGATTGGGAGACACTCGAGCTGATGTATGATTGAGGCAACTGTTGAATCCAAATCAGACTGTATGCCGACGTCTAAAAAAAACATTACTTTGTCAGTTGTTGTTGGCAACGGCACGCCTCGCCGCAGCAGCACGTTCTTCCTCCGTCTCCGGTTGAACATTTTGCGAGATAACGTGCGTGAATCTTCCGAGGCATCCGGGACGTTGGCAGGCGTAAGTGCCGTCACCGACAGGTCTGGGGACTCTGTAGGACGGATTTTGATGTTTGCAGTCTTTGTTCGAACATCTCTGCGTCATGATTACTGCCGTCTGTATTTAGGCGCCGACTTGGGGAAAGAAAGGACGGAAGAGAAGCTGACCGATAAGTGAGTGGGTGCGGGCGAAAGAAGAGGGCGAGACTGACTGGTGAATGGTGGGGTCCAAGGTTTTTATAGCTGGCCAGACGACATCGCCGGTGCGGAAGTGATCAAGAAACTGTGTGAGTGCATCTGCCACTGACTCGGTACACCCACGCTCTTCTTCTTTGTGTGAGATCTGTCTAGTTCCCCATCTGACATATCCTCTTCTTTCCCTATCTCCTCTCCCGTGGCCGTCAGCTAGGAGTGGCCGCGTGAAGAACAATGCTAGGGCTCGGAGGTTGACGACTCTTCCCGCTAAACTCACAACGCCCGCGTGTAAGAGAACTGTCGACCGTGTAGTGCGACCCAGATTCACGGTCGCTTCTCACGTCTAAATAAAATCCGGCATATCCCGTCCATAATTAGACCGGTAACCGATCTCGTACGAAGATCGTTCGTTGATCACGTTTATGGTACGTCCGAAAGCACTCCGGAATCTTCCGAAATGGGGACAGATCGATCGGTCTCTATGAACGATTCTCTTCATATGGTCAGTCCATAATTGCTTCCGGGCCGTGGCAAGCCGAAATGCCGCGTGTGTGAAGTTCTCGTTACCAAATAATTTACACCACACTCGCTCTCACGCTACGTAGGGGTTTGTTTATTGATATTTGTGGATCTATCAGCACGTGATAGATCTGTGTATTGATCTGTCAGTCACCTTTGTACTCGCCAGCCATGCCTCCTACGACCCCATATACCACCAGACTCGTAGGTGGCTCATTCTGGACCTCGCTCCAAGCTCACGAACTTCATCGTCGGTCCGTAAACAGTTTCCGGAGGACCCTTATCTCGCCGGTCTTGTCACCAACTTCCAAATGTTACTCGACCACCCCGAACATTCTCTCGCCGTTTCGCGTGTGCTGGCCTCCTTTGACCTTCAGTCCCTGGAATATGAAGCCACTCGAGTGATGAAGAAGGCCTGCATTGGGTCCTATCCCATAGCTCAGGGAGGCTTCAATACCGTTCGACTTGCTCTATTCTTCTCTGTGCTTTGACCAATATTTACTTAGGTATTTGTCTTAACGTTTGAAGATGGCACAGATGTCATCGCCCGGCTCGCCAGAAGTGCATTTAATGACAATGCAGAATGCACTGAGGACGCTCTCACCCACAGCTTTTTCTCCGAGGTCCGTCTGTCCGAGTTGCCTTTCCTTCGTTTTTCCAAACACGCTCCGCCAGGTTGCTACTCTGGCCTTTGTGAAGCACCACACTTCAATTCCAGTTCCTGAAGTCTACCATGTCGAGTCGAGCGCCGGTAATCCTGTCGGCGCCAGATACATGATCATGGAGCGGGTACATGCGCATCTATTATCATCTATCTGTCTCTTAATCCTGGGTTTCCCTCAGATCTTAGGCCACCCGCTCGGTACCACTTGGTACACTATGTCTTCCCAACAACGACAGCAGGTGGTGACCCAGCTGGCAGGCATGGAGGCCGAGCTCCTCAGTACAACGTTTCCAGTCATCGGATGTCTCGTTGATGCCAGCGGGACCGTCGGGCCATTAGGACTTTCCTCCACCTACCCCTTCGCGCTTTCCGACCCTTACCGCGGTCCGTTCGCGTCGTCAAAAGACTTCCTCGTGGCTCATGTCTGTTCCGAGCTAACTTTGCTGAATGAAACGCCTGAAGAGTGGGCCCGACAGCGAGCATGGTGGAGTAACATCAATGGCGGCGTCAACGACATTTCAGTCTCCTATGCATCTCAATGGTTTCAGCTCCTGTTGGACGGGATCAATGCCCTTGCCCCCGAAGAGTTCGAACCACAGCATTTTTCCCTCTTCCATGACGACTTCGACATGAAAAACATTCTCGTATCTGATGGCGGCACAGTAGTCGGTATAATCGACTGGGAAGGATCCCGCATTTGCCCCCTCTGGAATAGCAGCCGATACGCCGCGTACCTGCGAGGCCCCAACGTGCTCGACGACGAGAGCGAGGTGGCGTCGCTTCGACAGCTCCAGAAGGATATCATCGAGCGCAAGACCGAAAAGAAATATCCTGGCTCATCCCCGCTGCGTCTCGGCACCTTGTTGTATATGGTGGACTACACCCATTCAGTTCGGTCCAGTCGTGCCTCCATGGACAATCTTTTTTTAGCCTGGTTCAACGTGCTCACTAGGATCGGATATGTGAGGGAGCTCGAGCCCTTCCTGGCTCTCAAGAATTTCATCGAGGTCGGGAGACTTTACTGACATGTGTCGCGTTCTGACAAATTTTCTTTACAGTGCGAGGTGGATATAAGCAGAACAAGTAATGGTTTCAACCCTGCCGATAGTGCAGGAGCCTGTAGCTGCCCTTTGATCCCGAAACCGAAACCCGAAGGCAATGTGCATTCGCAGGCACTTCCCGTGCAATGTGGGGTTGCATCGGAGTCCCGAACTATGGACCAATCCTCGTCCTGCGAAAACACCCCGCAGGAGCACCTGGCGGCGACGGGGAAGGAGAGCCATTCCCAAGAGATCCTCGACACTCCCTCCCAGGTCAATTTGGCAGTACATCGATGAATGTTTTCTCCTGGCTAGCAGTCGGAATTTCTAGTGTTGCCTTAGCCGTCGTGTGGAGACGTACTCGTAGCTCCTGATTTCATGTTTTGCATAGTTCTAAGGTAGATGGTATAGCATTACGATTTATTTCCCAAGTGATGTGTTGTGATTTTCCGGCTGCGGGACCCGTGCGTTCAGAGCATACATGACACGGCACACCGGGGGAAAAATTGAGGGCCACGATGTTAGGGATGCAGGTAGTAAAATTGCTGCGAGATACGCCTAAGCTCCGTTCGTGTGAGAGCTGCGAATCGCGATGCATGGATGAGATCTGTGTTGCGAGTACACGACGAAAGTCATTCCGGACACTGCGGTGGAGGATAGCGACTGAGATTCTAATGAGCACTTTTTTTCACTCCTTCCTAATGCCAGCTGTGTCTGCCGTGGCATCTGCCTGGAGAGCGGAGTATGAATTTTGTTCATGCGGATCTCAAGATAATGATGATATCTGGGCTTTTGAAACCAGCCGGGGATGCCGCTGTAGGTCTGCCGGCTCAAAAATGTGAAGTGCCGATACCGCGATCAGCGTGATTGAAACGCGTGACATTCTGTAACAATTCCGTGACCTCACGCGTCAAAGTCTCGACTCTGCGCGCATTTGCTGGATTTACGCGCGCCCCGCTGGTTAGAATCTCTCGGAAACGAGTGAGTACCATTGATACTACTATTCAAGGACCCTCCGACACCAAATAGTATTTTTAGCGCGTTATATTTGCTTCAGGACACTTGTCGACCACGCCCTATTGTCTCTATCCATACTCGCCTATAAGCCTCCAAATGGGCTCAGGGAAGAAGGTGCCACCATCGCACAAACCTAAAAGGCGATCAGCGGCGCAGAAACTCAATTCTGCGCGGAACACATTCGGCAACAAGGAAAATACTGTGCCTGACGGCATGAGCATTCCTGGACCAACAAAAGCCGCACGGCAGCCCAAGGACTACAAACGCGAGTTCCAAAACTCACAAAGGAAGCTCCGGCATGCCAGGGACTATCAAAAGAAGCTACATGCGGCACTTGACGCCCTCAAATCAAAGGACACGTCAAGTGTCAAGGCCGTGGCTTTGGCCAAACACCAGGAAGTTGAGCTACAAGCCAGACTCGACAAAGTACTGTCAGAGAGGGTTCAGACCGCGGGGAAGGCGAAGGGGACTTTGAAGGCTCTCCGTGCGAAGGTCAAGTCATTACAGCAGAGGGTCAAACGGGCTGCAGGGACACTCTCACGGTCAATTGCGCGAGCCAAAACCGGTGGTCTTCTGTCTCGTGTAACAGAGAAGGGCATCTACACCATTCATGCCAGAAAACTCGCAAAGATCATGGTGGACAGCGGATGCGCACGCGGGAAGGTCGGGACATTGATGGAACGCATCGGGCAAATCTTCGGAGTCCACATCGACAGGAAGATGAGCCGGCGCACTGTTAGTCGCGCCATCGCAGAAGGTGGAATTGCAGCTAAGATGCAAGCTACATTTGAATTTTCCTTGAATAAAGGTTCGTTTACTTGTTTTACCCGTTTAGTATGCTGACAAGGTGTAGGCATTACCATTAGTGCTGACAGCACCTCCAATCGCGGCCAGAATATCGAAAGCCGGCATATTGCCATGCGCGCGCCCGATTACAAATCCGGGAGCCTCGAGGTCGACCCAAATTCGATGCCGAAAGTGCGCTTCCTAGATGTAGAAAAAACCCTAGGCCACACCAGCGCCGAGTCTATCAAGGGTTGGAACGAGCATGTCCGGGAATGCATTCGACTCTTCAACGACAGTCCCCTTGCGCCCGCTTGCAGAAGAAGTACACCTTTCGCGAGTTCCTCAAGATACTGAAGGGCATGCACGGCGACCACGCGTCGAACGAGAAGAGCACGAGACTTAGCCGACGGGCTTGCCAAAACGGCTTGCCCCACTTAGCGGAGTTTGAATTTGGCTGTGCGGGCTTGGACGGCTTGGCTTGTGGCTTGGCTTGACTTGAGCTCGCTTACACCAGGCCTTACCACTATAAATAAATGATTGATACCTCGTGCCCTGGGCCTCCGATCCCTTGCTTGCCGTCGCCACTACCATCGATCAAAACTGTCCCTTACTATACATATTAACTGTTATCCCCTGACGTGACTTGCAACGCGTGAAACGCGAACGAACTGGCAGCTCTGTCAAATTCCCCGATACCCCTATGGCAATTTCTGCTGCAAGCAATGAAGCTAACGAAATGCCTGAGAACCAGAAGGATTTAATTTTCCCTGTGCCGACGTCGACGGCGCCGACTGCGAGTTTTCGAGGCAGGCTTTTGGATCGAGTTTTTACCCCCACTCTTCCCCTCTTTCTTCTGGCCAAACGTAGCCGACGGGCTTACCAAAACTGCTTGCTCTGCTTAACAGAGTTTGAATTTGACTGTACGGGCTTTGATGGCTTTGGCTTGGGCGGGCTTGGGCTCGTCTTCGGCTACACTATATGTCCTCACTGTAGATAATTTACTTCTTCAAGACACCATTAGCATTTCCTTCCTCAACCACTCCATTTATAACATTCCTGCTAACCCCATCGCCGTGATTGATGGCGACTACGAATGTTGAACTCCCAAGTTCACCTCCTATTTCTCTCGTCTCTGCATCCTGTTATGTAAGTTGATCCCAATTGAGGGTATCTCATCGTTTTACAACCATCCTGCTCTGGTCTCAACCTGTTGGGCGCAAGTTGTTCCAAGCCCGCTGCGCTTTGTCTCCAGAAACAATGTCCGAAGATGTAAATTCCCTTGTGCATATTACTTGTTTAGTTCCCCATACAGTTCTTATTCATCCTATTCTTCTGTTGCAGATGCTGAAAAATACCGCGACCAGAGCACAACGGCAAGTGAACTTGGGCTTGTCACGCTCAATCCCGGGCTTGAATACAAATTTTCTGAGCCTTTTTGGTATGTCTTTCCGATCTAGCCTCTCTATGCTTGAACGGACAGAGCCCGCTTTTCCGCAAGGCCAAGCCCAAGCTATACACAACCCAAGCAAGCCCTGGATTTATTTTGTAGTTATGATTACATGTTCAACTCTCGGTGCCTGGCTAGTTCAGCTAATAACACAACTGATTGAAGCCCCTTGTCCCATGCCCAAGCCCATTCACACAAGTCCGTTTTTAAGCTGCCAAGCCTGACACAGGTTGGATACAAGCCCGCAATTCCTGGTTGCAAGGACGCACTTTGAGTGGAACAATCATAGCAGCACTCGGGAGTTTTACAGAAGGAAGGCACTGAACAGTGCAAGACAACGAGTACATGGCCATATTGTGGGAGAAGGGGGAAGCCGCACTGAATTTGGTATTGCAACGAACGTAAATACTGATCATATCTCTGACCTTCCACAGTAATGTTGCATGAGTCACGACTCTTGAATCTAGTTGTGTAATTTGTGGAAACGTAAAGCCCCTGTTTGCAGGCCCAAGCCCGCGCCACAAGCCATTTTGCGCAGGCCAAGCCATTCAGCCAAGCCGGTTCGATACAAGTTTAATACAACTGGTTGTGTTCCTCCTTCATGTGCCCTGCGCTTATCATAGATGATTAGAGATATCTTCGAGTGTTCAGGGTGTCTATGTATTGCTCAGGATGTCAAAGAACCAGGGGTGGCTATATTCGTGGCAAATTGAGCACAAGCCCGTTCAATGGCTTTCGGCACATGACCCAAGTCGTTCTGCCCAAGCCCGAGCTCGACACATGCCCAGACTCAAATACTCGATAACAGACATTCTGACCATAAATCAAATTCTGGGATGGATTCCAGAAAGCTATAGAACCAAGTGGGTGCTTTCGGTTGACTTTATTTTTATTTTTTAACCCGTGAGTATGTTAGTACGATTCGAGTGCAGGTGAGTCCAGACATCATGGTTCAATTACTGGGACAATGAAGTCGGTTCCAGAAACTCAGTTTCAGAATAGAGTCAGCATAATAGCATAATTTCGAGCCATTTCAACGACTCATACTAATATCCCATAACAAGGGAAGAAAAACAGCGGACGGAGAATTTGAATAGTAAAATAAGTGCTTGTACAAAAGATGTATTAATACAATTAGAGTCTACTGAGTATGAAAAGCGCGCAGTTTTCGGATGAATGGACAATGTTCGCCTGGTCATCATTGGTGACGGCGGTATGGTATCAGATCAGCATGTACAACAATGTATGAAAATCACAAACCCTGAAAGTAAACACTTACTATAAACATTATAGTGACTCAGATTTAGTACACAGTCAGCGGGAATCGGGAAATAGTGTTGTCTCGACCAAGATCAAGCCCAAGCCCGTTTGTCTGATGCCATCAGACAAACAGGCTTGTGTTCGACTTGTAAGTCGCAATCAACCTAATTTTCAAGCCTATGCAACGGAATTCGGAATCAGATCTATTTGAGTTGACTCAAGCATTAAGTTTGAGCGGTAAATTATGCTCCTGAAATTTAGTCCTGGGATGAACAATGTCGGGCCAAGATCAAGCCCAAGCCCGTTTGTCTGATGCCATCACACAGTCGGGCTTGCACGTCGCTCAACTCAAAATTTCACCCCCAACAGTCGTTTAGTAGACCTGTTCAATTAGCTTGATTTAACGGCTTGCCCCCTCAGCAGAATTTGAAGTTGAGACTACTCATGGTAAATGGTTGATTAAATCTTGATTTCCTCGACAACCAGTGAGGTTCACAACAGTTCAACCCAAATAGCAAAATGGTGAGGGCAAATCCAGGCATCAGATGCAACTCAGAGGAATATCTTGGACTTTCTGAGTGTGTTTTTTTCTTAACCGCCCTCCAACTTCCGGCCGCTTCAACAGATCTAGTCATATATTGGAGGTAGAGCACAAAAAAATTCCCATGTAACAACCAGTGCGAGAATTTCTTTGTTGAAAACAAGGCATTAGGTATGGAAGACTGCGGTGAGTCGGACAAGCCCGAACTTCTGGGTCAAATTGACACTCTTGGCCTGGGTGGTCTGCAGCAGTGACGGCGAACTATGCATCAGTGACAAAAATAAGGCAAAGAAAGTCCGGGGCCACAAGGTATCAACTTACAATTGACTCTGGAAGCCCTCAGGTTGATGGCTTACCGCAGGAAACACGAGAAATACACACAAGCCCGTTTCTCGGCTAAGCGAGCAAACGGGCTTGCCAAGCCGACAAACGGGCTTGCAAGCCGATCTGCTGGGCTTGGGCTTTGATCTACACCCAAATCCAAGCCCAAGCCCGAACAAGCCCGTTGGCGCGGGTGCAAGCCCGTTTGGCAAGCCGAAAAGTGAAGTCTCAGAAGAGCACTGCCAAGGGTTACCAGATTCTGAAGCTGGAAGACACAGTCCGAAAGCTTGGGGAGCAAGCGTTGGCTGGCAAGTCTGTCATGGACCTAGTGCTCTGTTTGGGGGCGTGGAATGCGAAAAAGATTGCGGAAGCAGGAGGAATAGAGGCGTGGGACTCGCTGTCGTCCACGGAACAGGCGGAGCGCGACGCCGAAGCTGATGCAGGAGATTGTTACGGCTCTGGGAAAAGATGCCTACCATGCCTTGTCTCCCGAGGACCGCCGAGCTGTCGACCTGTTCATTTGGGGCGGGTGTTGCATGCACAAAGATCTGAACAGCTTCAAAGGGGGCAATGCGGAGATGATGCTCGAATGGGCAAAACTTGGGGTCCCCGGTCCAATTCTTCTCGCTAACAAGCAGAACGCGGCTATCCTCCGAAATCTCTTTGATCCTGCAGTCCGGCTGATGCAGCGATGACGGAGGACGAGCTTAGAGCTTTTCAGACTTCGACTTGTGGGGGTGTCAAGACTTGTGCGCTTGGAGGCGCCATATTCAATAACAAGGATGACAAGAAAGGTCAGGCTGACAAGCATGTCGATTTTATGACACGGAAACTCGAGACACCGCATCCTCGCTTTCCGGACACCAGTAACACTCTTTTCGGCAGCTACGGTGGCGCTTCTGCCGAATTAATCACTTACCTCCTCCAATATCTCGACCTCATGGACGTCATTCAATGGTCGAAGATAAATCCATCCCTTACCAACATCGAAAAAAATCTCCGTGACGCTCTCAAACGAAGCTACCCTCACAGAGCTTTGTGCGATGATTCTGTACCAACAAATCATTTCCCACCCATACCTTCGTCAGGTTCGCGGCCCCGGAACAGAAAATGTCAACCTCTTGGACCTCGGGCCGTTACATGCGGCCGTACGCGACCACATCCAACAAATCCTTGATAATCCCGACATCATTTTTGGGGGCGACTTCTCGTCTTCGGCATGTCGGTTTGGATTGGTGGCGGATCGAAGGAAAAATCCACAGGCGACGAACCCCCACGGTCGCGATATGCGCTGTTGGGCAACCCTACCTCTACGGGAGCCCAGATAAACACCATCCTCTACGGCACCTCCATGCTCTTTCTCTATTCAGGGATAGCTTGCATGCTCGAGGGCACCACCCGATTTGTTCCTTAAGATTGTGACAGTGACCGGGGGAATAGTCATGCTCAGCTCATACAGTCTCTTCTGCTACTACTCATACGTCACCCACGCCGAACGTTACAATATCAGGACGACTGAAAAAGACCTAAAACCAGCAGTATCACGTTGTGGCTCCAGCGCGTCAAGGAACTCGCGTCGGCCGTCGTCGACGGGCACGGCAGCCGAGGGCCTCCTCAGCACCACCACAAACGATGTATTGGAAAGGCAGGCCACCGCGACAACAAGCGGCACCCTGACGGTCCCGAGCATACGTCAAAGAAGTCGCCAGAAGAAGAGGCGGCCGAGGCGGCAGCAGCGGGGAAAGAGAGGGCAGAAAAAAAGGCCCTGTCCCGGATGAACGCTATAAAGCTTGTTTTCACTGCGATTGTCACAGGTTTCCTCGGATATTTCATGACGAAGAACATGGAGAGCTTCTCCTTGAACTCGGGAATCCCCGAGATGATTTTGTACGGGATCGGAAATCTCGTGTGTCTTGTACTTACATGCTTCAATCTAATGTTCTCGACGTAGAAATCAAAAATGAGGAATCAGCACTTTACCCGCCCACACTTTACCGCCCACTTTAAACCGACATCTTCCGAACAAAATGAAGAACTACACACCTTTCATCTGTTTAATTGAATCGGGAATTCAGTTCCCCGTCCATGGATCCATGGAACTGCGCTCGTATACGCGATTTTTAGGTGCGCTGCACTGTCCCGTCATTGTCACGTAGGCGTACCGCGCGACCGAACACATGGAGTCCCTCCGGTTTAATTTCAACGATCATGACTATGAAAAAGTGAAATTGTGGAGGTTGAAACGACCGACTGCGAAGCCGATCCCGGATGCGCCATTGAGACTGCTGGCAGAAATTTGACCCCGATGCGGCTAGACCGCCCGCATCAGATACAATAAATGTAAGCGGCATTGGTGGATCCCAACACAGTCAAATCTGGGCACTGTAAGACCCCAACCCCACGGCAGTGAGGCCTCGTACCTATGCTGACCAGACTACGAGCACGTTGGGCAAAGGCGGCGAGGATTGAAGCCATGTCAAGCTGAGTTAGGTTCGGAATTGAACATCTTATGTTCGAGTTAACTTGTATTCCTCACTTGAGCGGTGAAGATGTGCTCTGGCGCGGCATCGCAAGGCAGTCCCGGCATGTGCAGTGGGGACAGAATGGCTCTGAATGAGAGACAATACCATCGCTTGCAAAATGGGGAATATAGGGAATATGGATCTCGCGCCTTTAAAGGGTGCTGTCTGGGTTTACGTAGTCTACTTGAATGAAAGTCCGTGGAAATCGTGACAATAATTTGTGGACAGCACAGAGGAAATTAAGAGAAATAAATCTTACATCCAGGAAGGAGTGGAGATCACTGCGCAACTTGATATCGAGCTTGTAGTTGTTGGCGAAGAGATCAACGAACACCGTGAGGTCGTCGGCCTGGATGGTGTTTTGAGATTCATCGGACTGGGGGTCGGAGGAGTGGTAGTCGTCGCGGGCAATGTCGTAGGCCAAACGTGATGCGTACACACTCGCGAAGACTGGGCGAACAATTCCTAGCCCTCATATCTTGTTTGCACCCGGCATCGCCTCCGAAGCTACACGATGCAGTAAACTGCATCCCGAAACGTCACATAACGAACGACGTAAGGTTACTACAGACTTGGAAGAAACTTCGGCCCCCAAACCAAAACCATGGTCGACCGGCGATCAACGGCCGTAGTCATCGTGACCGCGCCAAAGTTTATGCACACCAATTTGCACTCCGGACGCTGCTCCTTGCATGCAAAACTCCCAAGGATTTTTGGGACTTTGTTCGCAAACGTACAGATCCACGTCCAAAGAAGGCAAAAGTCAATGTCACGGAGTTGTCAGCGGGATTCGAGACTGGGCTGAATTATCCAGAAGTAACACCTGCCTCCTTTAACTCTGATCAACTGGCTTTCAAGGCACGAATGGTGAGAAACTTACATCCACCTCCCGACTTGTCTCCTCAACAATCATATACACGCGAAATAACTATCAAAGATATTGAGGAAATTAAAAAGCACATCAAAACCCACGGACTAGACACTGCCTTTGGGGTCGATGACGAGGACTGCATGTCAATTCCAAATGAGAAACTCCAATTGAGCCAGCATGGCATTGACAAGCCTAAAATAAGGGCCTCCGTAGTCCTCAAGCACACGAGGCTCATAGAAAGCCCCTAGTTTGATATCCTCCCTTCTTCCTTTGTGTCCACCTCAGCGCCGTTGCGGAGCCCGGGTAGTAGAACTCTAACTTCTGTAAGTAGTGAAACAGGCACTAGCTCGAACCTCGGTGTTTGACTAGAGCAACCAAAAATTTAACATGTTTGAATGTATCCCACAGCCGATACGTTTGTCTACGGTGGAGTACAGCATACCCAAAAACAGACTGGGGAGTCTCTGATTGTTCGTCGCTGAATTCGGAGGCCAACGATCCAGATGAGGGAATGAGCCTAGCGGGAATTGGAGACCTACACCGTGACGATGTCGTTGACACAATAATCGTGAGTATTGATGGTTGAGGATCCTCGGGATGGGCAGATCCCCCCGAGTGTACAATGCAAACAACCATTGATGAATATTATTACAAGGCGTCTAGATTAAAATAATTCATTTCTCATGCCGCAAGCAGCAGGGACAGCCATAAGTAGAATATTTAACCTCGTACGTAGAATTAATCACGATGCGGTGGGACCTGGAGGCCAGCCGGATAGGCCTGCTTTCCCCAGCCATCCACCGTTCCTTCGCCTCTGTCCAGGGCGTATACGTAGGCGGATGGGCGGCGCGTCCGTGTACTTTTTCTTCCTGTTCAGAAAGTATTGTTAGTGGCTACTTTGATGATGCAATGCATATATATACCTTCCAGGCAGTTATTTGAGCTAGCCCATCCAATCGTTAGCCACTCCATGGTCAGCAGGTTTAAAATTACTCCGTGCACGTTTCGTTCCCAGATGGAGAGGCTGGGGGTGATTCAGTCGTAGTTTGTAATCCAGATCCAGTCGTCGGTCGCGGGACCCCCCATGTTTCAGCATAAGCCAATCTGCGTCTGTCCGTACGTCTGTTATGTTTGAATCCATTTGTTTCAGCTCTGTTAGACCCGGACCGGTCTTTTCGCAAAAGTGAACATGAGTTCCACATTGCTCAATGGCTGGTCGTGTGAGGTTCAGCCATATCCAGAAACAGCATACACCCTGCTCTGAGTGCCTATTCTCCTCTATGAAAGGTGAACCACATCCCTCGAAATGGCATTTTGAATCACATGCTTCCTAATGCCATTTTGAACACAATTGAATGGTTTAATTCGCATTTTGAACCACATGCCTCAAAATGCCATTTTGAATCACATGCTTCCTAATGGCATTTTGAACCCTGTGCCTCACTATCAAAGGGTTTAAATCCGCCGAGAGCAGGAATCGGACATTCTTGTTGTCCAAGGTAATGCCATTTTGAACCCTGTGCCTCACTATTGAATGGTTTAATTCAGCCGAGAGCAAGAGGGATAAGGAAGCACTAGACATATTTAAGGTTTGGATCGATCCTGCGAGATATTCGCATTTTGAACCACATGCCCCGGAATGGCATTTTGAATCACATGCTTCATAATGCTATTTTGAACACTATTGAATGGTTTAATTTGCATTTTGAACCACATGCCCCGAAATGCCATTTTGAATCACATGCTTCGTAATGGCATTTTGAACCCTGTGCCTCACTATCAAAGGGTTTAAATCCGCCGAGAGCAGGAATCGGACACTCTTGTTGTCCACTTAGTGTATTTATCTGAAGCCTAGGTTGTTTGAAAACCCCACCAGGCAAATGAAGCCCGAGCATGGCGCACAAAACAATAATTTGCGTCCTTGGACGCCTGATCCCGGTAACTATTTCTTTCCTTCGCCCCCCAAACGGGGCTTTCAAATATCTCATTGTTATTAACATAACCCTTGGCGACATTCTGCTCCGTCCTCATCTCCACCGCTGTGGATTTTCAAGCTGAGAAGTCTCGCGTGACACTTGACTGGGTTCTATCAGCTGGGATTCCTGCTTGTCATTCTGTCACCTCTGGTATTTTGACCCTTCCCTACCATGACTCTGTCTGTTCTACACTGGTGTTCGAACCAAATATTTGAGGATGTTTCGGATCAAATCTTTGTTCAATGTTGCCTCGGACATTGAGACAACATTACAAATGTAATCCCAGAAGGGTTTTCCAAGAACAGTATGCTCCACATATACTCGTCATCACCGAAAGTAACCGGAAATTCGCTCATTATGGGGGAAATTTGTGGAATCTTTTGGGTCTGACTCCTTTGGATAAAATGTTATAATTTAAAGCCGCATGCGGTACCGTGCGGCTTGCATTTCCCCATTCATTATGCATACCAACCTGGCATATACATAGTGCGTTAAATGCCGCTGGCATCAATTCCGGCATCAGATACCCGGGAAAGTGTGGGAAATGGCCCTTCTCGGCACTGTCACGGCCATAGCCGCACAGTGACTGTGGCAAAGCCGAATCATGATGTCAGAAATGATGCCCATTACATTTGGTAAGTGCTTCAATGTACTGTATACCACCTGATTTCCCTATAGCTCTTCGAAATGACCATGTTTTCACTCACAAATCCCTTGGTTCGTCACGCGGCTTTGCACAATGCACAAAAGCCGCATGCGGCTCATGCGGCTTTTGCACAACCTCCCTAATTCATGCAAGATTTGCTCCCAGGCATGGGAAGTCAAACCATATGCCATGCCTTTCCGAAGCAATGTAACCAAATTATTATCGATTCCACTGGGATGTCAAAATGTTGGAGAGGCTTCAGTCCAAAGTTGAACGAGCATCAATAACAAGTTACCAGGAAACTCATTCCGCAGATGTTGCGGAAGTTGCGCGAATATCTTATCGTGCTATAAACTGCACGACTTCTGGCAGAAATGGCAACACTTGAAGCCTCTTGCTAATATATTAACCGTTCTTTAAGCAAATGCTCTCTCGGCGGTGCAATTTCTCCATGTAGGCTTACCTCCATTCTCTTTCCCTCTCCTCTCGTCCTTAGATTCTTTCTATCTGATTGATTTCATCCCCATCTGGCCTATCCCCTTCCCTCCCGCTCTCTTCTAGCCCTCATTTTTCAACGTCAAATGGCCCCGCGCAGTCTTAACTAGAGCCGTCTGCCTTGGCACAATTCAGAATGCCTCCTAAACTGTATTAAATTTTTCCCTCAAGAACCCCATGCAGCTGAACAGCTTAAAATGGGATCCATATCTCGATAGTATTAAGGCAATGCTTACCAACGAACTCGAGATGGAAAATTTCGAGTTTGTAGCGGCGCTAAAATACAAAGCTAAGGCTGATGAACACAAGGCTACGGCAGTTTCTACCGCCCGTGCCGACGTTGAGATGGGGCAGTACACGAACATCGATGCGAGGGATCTGGAGCCTCGCGATGACATAACAGGGCTACTCGCACTGGAGGAGCTGCTCTCTGGCTTAAAGCACGTTCATCTCGATGACCACATAACGGCTACTGCTCTTGGGTGGCAGCACCATGTGTGCGCGAGGCTAGGGCAGAACATTAATGATTTGACCAATACTGCTGCCACCACTTGTACTAGTAACTCGCTGTCTTCGTGCCTACTGCTCACATCCCGCATTAGAATACCTCGAGCTGGCGGGCACCATCGTCTACCGCACCCGAGAACAACCTCTTCCGTCTCGTGGAGCGGCCTAGCACAACAAGTATGTTGTTCCTTCTGCTATTTTTCAATCTAACAACATCCTAGTTCCGGATGGCTCCCGACCGAGGAACCACTGGGTTGCAACCTTACCATACAAACTCGGCTGTACAACATAAATGAGCTCGAGTAGATATATTTCGTGTTACAATACAATTCTGAAATGACCATATACTTATCGTATTGGGTGTGCTTTCAGTTGTTCGGCGCCCATTCTATTTTTGTGATGCATCAAAAAAAAAAGTGATCAAGCAAGGATTATTCTACCTCTTTCTCTGACCTTCTCCCCGTCTCATACGACATGCCCCAAGAATCTGCCTATTTTACAACTAGCAATGCAAATGCAAAGGTATAATTACAGCTCTTTGCAAAATTGATGACAGTCAGCGTGAAAATAAAACATTTCAAAACATTTGATGTTCCTGTTTCCTGAGCCCATTTCTCATCCTCTGGATCGTTTTCCGACATTTCTGTTGTTGTAGAAGTCATTTTTGTAAGCCAAAGTATAGTTTACCGAGCTTTAAACAGCCTAAACCGATCACGACAAGATCGGCCGATTCGATGCGTCACATCGGATCATGGACTCAAATACCGATTGCTTCCTCGCTTCTTACTCGCTTCCACCTTGTTTCCCTCTTCTTCCCCATTCCCGTTGTACTCGCCCATACTCGACGCGACGGGACACAGCACCTGTCTGCGCTCAAGAGAATCCAAAAGACCTTCGTTTTGAACACGGACGTGGCGGTTCCAGCGGCGGGACATACCGCTATTGCTACCAGGGAATTACTTTGGTAAGTCAAAGCCGCTCCATTTACGCAAAATTTCACCGTAAACAAACCTCCGGAAGGTCACAGACGACGCCGTGTTTGCAGCAAATCAATACCACAACGATGCTCAGAAAAATTCCCATCCACGAGGCTGGGAATGGGAACTCTTCACAGGTGCGCGAGCTGGTGGCTGGGCTAGGGCAATTCCACTTTTGTAACGTCTTCGTGATCTTGGCGGCAATTGTTCCACCCTCTTGAGCAGTCTTTGAAGAACCTGAGCAAGCTTTCGGACTCGGATCAATACAGACGACTCAGTTCTGTGGGTTGCGCACTTACCAGATTAATCACTGAGCCATCTAGCTTTATAGGTGTATCATCCAGATCGTAACATGACCGAGAGCAAGGAATGGCAAGAAATTACAGCCAAGATTATGACGGCGGTCAATGGAAGGCGTCGCAGACACTGACTTGACTTCATTAGTCACCACCTGATCCCCTTGTGCGCTGGGTTGTGAGCAAGCCGTTGGAAAACCCAACTGCCGTTGGGTTGGAAAATGGACTTGAACAAAAAATGGAAGGCATTTATAGAGACCACAATTTTCTTTCAGGCTCTGATGGACATTAGTTATTGCATACCCTAAATCCACTTCGAAAATTCTCTTGAGAGGTGCTGAGGATCTTAACCGACTTATGGCTTGAATCCACCCTCAGTTGGCGCAATGACGTCAACCTGTCAAACAGACTTCCATTTCACAGTGATGACAACTCAGGCCGTGTAAGGATTTCATTGGGGCTCATGTATATAAAGCATCTCATTTTTTTTTTTTCCAATTCCTAATAAAAGTCTATTGCATTCGTGCTGTTAAAAGCGTTACGGCTTCGCAGTACACGTTAATCCCCCAGTTTTCATCATCCTTGGCAAAGTCAAAGTCTGCCATTAGTTCTCGAACATCGGCCAACTCTTCATCGTTGTTGAGACAAATACCAGCCTCCCTCTCGACATCTATTCCAACCGGTTCCTCGGGCACCTCACCCGGCTCGAGATTCTGGTCAGCGATTGGTGGGAGTGGTCTTCACTATCATATCCACAAAGTGGATCAGCAGCAGTGCTGAGATCGTCGCCAGGATCGCCCGTACCTCTGCTCGGCCACCAAATTGCTGAACTGCATTCTGAAAAATTTCAGACACTGTTCTCGCGCGTTTATTTGAGCGACACTCAAGGTATATGATAAGCCGGGAGTGGCCATCAATACAGCCGTGTACCCAAAAACCCCATGGGCGGAGTTTCTCATGGCCATCATTATGCCACAAAGCATTGGCGCCCCGGACTTTGTACACACGGCGCTTTATAATGCCGGACCAACTGAAAAAGATGGATCAGTATTTTGAAAAGGGTACTTGTTGTAATCGCATAATCGCACCGAACGAGGACTCCGATACGATCCACTCTGCGCAAACTCTCTTGAACGCAGGCCGGCGGAACATGGAGTTGGTGAGCCTCCAGATGACCCATGACGATGGTTGTCCCAACAAATGGATGAGCCAGCGAAATTTCTGAGATGACCTCGTCCAACTCATCATCTGTAAGCTCCGATCACTCCTTCCTTGCTGGTGACTGGCCACGTTCCTCCATGTGGCGGTAAAGTGTAGCTCGGCCAACTCCTATCGCTTTGGCTATGTCATCCCAAGTATTGCCGAGGCCTAGCTCGAGGTCGTGCAATAGGATGGCTCTATCGAGATCCAGTTGATACGCCGGCCGTCCACGTTTGCCAGTCTGTTGGCGAGGGATCTGGGTGTGAGGGGGATGTTAGAATTTGTTGTTCGGATCGGGTGTTCGGGTTACAAGCGCGGCGCGCGACTGCGGAACTGCGGATGTGGAGAGTGCGGAGCTGGGTTGGAGTACGTTGGAGCAAGGTAGAAAGGTAGAATGGACCGTAAAATGTATAAAACAGGTAGCGTGAGGCGGGTACTAGCCTCACGACGTTATAATCAACAGACGTGATCCCTGGATATCTAGCGCTTGCTGTTCTCTCGACTGCGAACGGAATTTTGCGCTAACAGGGGAAGCGGGGGATTGGAGAGAAAATCATCAAGGGATATAGAAGGCTGTCGACACAAGCTATAAGATCCGCCAACTGTTCAGCGGATGAATGAGGATCATTGAGAGCGAGTAGAATGACTCGGATAGCATTGAGTTGCCGGCATGCTTGCTCCACTGCTGTAGTTTCAATATTTGGAAGGGAGTCCACAAGAAACTGAGCCTCGTTGGAAATCTGGTGGCACTCCATGAAGAAGTGACGCGCTTCGTCGCCGCGCGCATCGTTCATGGCGAGACAGAAACGAAGAAAGAGAGTTAGAGACGGCAATGATTATCGAGATCAAGATCAAGATCATGATGCCAAGAATCCAGGCCCCTGATCCGGTTCATTGATGATCGATGATCACGATGTGGCAGTGTGGGCCGAGGCACAAGTTCACATTGTGTTTTTTGGGAGGGGCGTTGTATTGTGTGTTTTCCTTTGGCCCGAAGTAGTACACATTGTGTTTTTTTTGGTCAAACTCACATCGTGATTTTTATGGCCCATCTCGTCATTGTCATTTTTCTGCGATGTTGCCCGTTACTGTTCCCTGCCAGATAATGGCTGGAAACATCCTCAGTACATTAATATGGATAGGTACATGGGAAGACATGCTCACAACCTGATAGAACAGCACTTTCAACCAACATTTGGTACTGTTTGCGGCTTGATTCCAACGCGAACTATGCATGTGACATGGCTGCAGTAATGTTACAAATTTAGCAGAGTACGCTGGTTCATAACAAAACAGGGCTACTGACATCTCAATTCTAATTCAAGGGTATGCATTATTGGGTATGCTGGAGTCACCAGTAAGGAGACTATAATGCTGTAACTTGTGATTTTGGGCCAGAAAAAAGTATTTAGGTGGCATAGGAACTTGAAAGAGCTTTCCCAAGGCATTGCAATAAGATGCCCGCCAATATCAGAAGCTGGAGAAGAAAGTTTCCGACGAAAATCCCGATTAAATACGATTAAATATGATTAAATTCCAATTACATTAGATTACGATACACGGTAAAAACTGGCCGGAAGGGCAGACCCAGGAAAGTTGTTGACCCGGTTTGGCTTGCCGATGCTGTCTCTGGGGTTTACTTTCATCTGCTGTTTCCACGCTCCTGAAAATCCAGCCTGAAAACAAAAGCATCGGCGCCTGTTTTGGCATGGCTTAAACAATAAGTTTCAGCGCTTCCCAGCTCAAAATAATGCATTCAGGAACACTTTCAGCTGGGCGGCAGAAGGTTATTGTTTCAGCGGGTTCAAAACAGTGGCTGAAAGCCACGATCTCAGGAACATTTTCAGTGAGGTCTATACCACAGCTGAATTTATCAATGTCACAAAAGCTGAAAGCCCCGCCAAATCTTCGGGTCTCGGTTCGTTTTCAATTGAGCCGAATGCTAGAGGTTCAGCCGAGCTTTCAGCACCGAGCTGAAATATTTAATTCAGAAACGTCGTCAGCCGGGCTGAAAAAACATTTTATGCGGTGTGAGTAGACTTTAGGGTTGCTAGTTTGAACACGCTTCAGACGACGTGATTGGATAAAAAGGGAAGAACTTGACACCAGTTGGAAAGGGCCTGGGTCGAATGATGCCCCAGTGGAGACTGTCCTCGCCGCGTGGCACACCGCTTGCTGAGCGCACATCGCGGGACTAAGGAAAGTTGGCTGGACTTTATTGGATCGTGGGGTACGTAACTGCTATTCCTGGTGCAAACGGCCAAATGGCGGATGCTCTGCCCCAATCGCGGCGTAGAGAAATGTGGCAGTGGACCTTCAAGATTATAAGACATGGCTTGTAGCGCGGGGCCCGTATCAAGCGTGCTGCTATATAATGTAGCATGCAAATGAAGCCATGGGCTCTCATTACTGCTGGCCGGGAGTCGAGATGTGGGCAAGATATGAAACCTTAGCGGAAATCGGTCACGGTGCATTTGGAATCGTCAAGAAAGTTCGCCGCAAAGCCGATAACAAGGTATTTTGCCAGCGGCAAGTCATACTGTCCTTCCTTCACGGGTCTGATCTCCCCTCCGAGCCGATGGCCTCAGCTCTGGGCTGTCCAATCCTCGAAACTTCAATCATCCCCCGTCAAACCCACCTCCATTATCGATTATCGGTGAGCTTCAATTTATTTTGGACCTCGCCGATCAACCACTCAATGCCTGTTCATAAGGGAGGCTCTCCCGTTTTGCCCTGCCTTTCTTCTCCCCCCATCTCCTCCCCCGCAACAAATCTTCGCGTTTGTCCATTGTCTCTCATTTGTTGCAACTACAAGCTAACAGCCATCGTGACGTCAGGACGACCATCCAGCCGTCCAAATAACAGGTAGATGTATCTTTGTTGTCGCCATTGGCCGACATTTATAATGGGGCTATTCTGGTAGGCTCCATTCCCGTCCTTCGGATATTCCTGATTCTTGCTCTCCAGTTTCATATGTTTATGCTGCTGTGCCGTTTTCATGTTATTCTCTGTGTTGGCCCTCTGAGACTTCATTAGCTTTGTGCGCTGTTTTATTTTCTATCCCTCAAGCATTTACCTTGCGAGTTCGTTTTCTCCGACTGCCTAACCTATCATCCTTGCTCGCCGCGAACGGACCCGAAATATATACACCATGCATCTGAATCTGATCTAACACAAGAGCGCGCTGTGGCGCACTTCGCCTGAATCCCAAAGTAAAAAATGTTTTGAAGGTAATAAATAAGCACTGAAGACCTTAGGGCAGGTCCCGGCAATTGGTGCCGGAGCGCAGATAGCGGAGTTTAAAAAGGCATCGGACAGACAGGCGACTGCTGTTGTACAATATTCTTTGAATTTTCCAATTCTGGGCTCATTTTCTCTGCTTCACTCACTGCCAAGTGACAAATTATCGGCACTGTGAAAAGTGCAGACTTTCCGTCGCCTGTAGCAGGGCACAGAATGACATCCTGGCCGTCCAGAATATGCAGAATTGGCTGTACTTGACATTCCCGAAGGCCATCCTTCCAAATGGGAATCTTTGCCGCGACGATGGATTTCAAGGCTTTTTGCCCTTCGGGAGACCGCCAGGTGGGAGATTCAGCCATCCGAGGCCCGAGAATGTGTGGTGTCGAGGCACACAAGGTAATCAGAATGCAGAGTGAGAATTAATTCTAGAAGCCTGAGGAGAGTTACGATGGTGCCCAGAATCATCAAAGGAGTTGTACCGGAGCTTATGGCAGCTTGAGGGACCGAAGAACGCGTGGTGCGGCGTACGGGAGACGCGTCGAGAGCGCGTCAGAAGGCAGGCGCATCTTGCACAGCCACTCTTTTACGTAATTTGATGGTCCGCCCACAAGCGGACCGTGATTACTAACAGACCACATACTAGTACATCTTGATCGTCACTAGTATATCGGTTCTGTTACAGAGACTAAGCTTTGTCCTTGTTTGGTTGGCAGGAGTTGACGTCTTGGTGGACTTTGGTGCTATGCATGTTAAAGCACGACGGTGGTCCGAGGTCTTGATCCTGGGATAGTGGCGGAAGTCCAGAGATCTCTTTACAAGTTTTCTAGTGTCACTGTCAAGCTCGAGCCGCCAGGTCAGAAGATCTTTTGTGCGCGATGATGTCTCTATCTCGTTATCAATCCATGCCTCCATTGAAAGTTTCACAAATTTCATCGTCGCTTTAATTGCCGGAATTTCCAAAGGCCCAGAGATGTCGAGTTCCACAGGTATGTGAAGGTGCGAGAGGACAATCAGCGCAATCATTTCCATTCAAACCCTTGCTCGCGGGGAGCACACGGCAATATTTTGCATCCCCAGCGCTGTTTGACAGATGGACCGTGGGCAATAATGCCTCCGGGCGAAAGCTGAATCGACGCAGTGGCCAGCAGAAGCGATTTTGAGGCCTAGATACTTTACTATTCCGCCCGAGTGTTCAGCATATGTCACGAGTCACCCAAGTGTCGAATTTTTCGAAATTTCTGTATCACGAGCCACACCCCCTGACTAAGAACGAAATACTACAGTACGGCGTTACTCGACATAGAGAGTGGTTACGAGCCACCGAATTGTAATGTGCCACAATGACTACACGTCATCCTCATCCTCCTCCATTCTATCATCCTCGTCACCATACGTTACGGCCTGCGGACTGTAATCGTCTGAAGCGTTGGCCAACTCATCATCGTCTATTTCGACCAGTCGGTGAGTTTCTACGTTGTCATATTCATCCGCAGGCTCAACAGACGGTTCTTTTGCCTTCGGGGACTTCGTCCTTTTTGTTGACTTTGACGGGAGGGTGTTGACATTGTTTCTTGCTTTGGAGGCCGATTTATTTTTACCGGTTGTTTTTCCCTTTTCTGTGGTCCCAAATGCGTGAGTGAAACCCGCGGATTCATCTGCTGCTGTACCTGCGGCAGCCCTTCTCTGCTCCAGAATTATAATTATTTCCGCTGCACGGTCTTGTTGTTTTTGGCATTCGTTGGCCCGCCCAAATCTGCCAGCAGCTTTTCAAGCGCTGGCTTGCGCAAGTTTTCGATCTCTGAAGCCTCAAATATGGGTGGAATTCTGAGCGCGTTGTCTATTATTCTAAGCACACAAATTGATTAGACATTATTGACGGCGCGAATAGTGAGTGACGAACAGTTGTTCCTCGGCCTCTCTCTTCTCCCAATGTGCACCATTCCTTGCCGAAGGTCTCACGGGCTTTTGATTTGTGGACCCCTTTGTTACCAAGGGTTTTGAAATCTTTGGAATTGAAGCTACCTGTTTCTTTGTTTTCGGTGCCGATGTTTTGAAACGGAGAAACAAGTCCATCATGTCCTCGTCGAACTCCTGACGTGTTTTTTCGAGTCTGCGACTAAACTTCCTGTGCAACGTCTCCATTTCTTTTTGCTGTGCGGGGGGTTGTGAAATTTGATCCGACTGTCCAAGTTACACTCACTGTGATAGACATGATCAGGGAAAGACAAGTAGGCTACTAGGAAAGGTGGATCCAGTGAAAGATAAGTGGAAAAGGTTGATCCAGTCAACGCTACTAGTAATAGTGAGTGGTGCGTTTATATTCAACGCCGGCCATCCTAAGGCCGATGGCCCCGATATACCTGGAGTTGTAGCTGCCTTGGGTTCGGCCCACTTGTCAAAGATCCAGGTTCGAACCCCCTTGATTGTTGACCGGTACCACGGGGTATCTTGCCAAATATTCTGACGACGGCGCATGTCGGCCTTCGTGCCCATGGCGGGAATCTGATCTTTCTCGATGAAACACCGCGGACACGGACAACCCCCATAGAATTTGATGTTGCGAGAAGAACCCTAGAGTAAATCAGCCGTAGATATATGTGGTGTAAAAAAAAAAAAAAAAAAAATTCCTGATAATCTGCCCCATAAGTGAAAAGGCCCGGATACAGGAGAACGATACTACATGGTCAAAATATCGCCTTCATGACTCCGCTCTCATCCCCCACAGTCCAGATGAAGATTTGAAGATTACTTTTAACACATCTTCGAGCTCCCTAATTGCCCCTGCTGAATCCATATCCCGCCTTCATAGGGCAAATGGGGCCAGGAGAAAATGCCGCCCCTATCCCAATTTATGACTAGACATCAAAATTGGTCTTCCTGCAATCCGAATCAGGCTCCTGGGGCATAGAAATACCTACTAATGCCTTGAGATCTTTCAATAGAGTGCTTCTGGCCGATATTATGATATTCTTCAAGTGTGTTTTCCATTGAGTCCCTTCAAAATACCTGAAACTGCAGCCACTACAATTTCTGGGCAGTGGGATGAGTGTTCTTATATTAAATGGAGAGTTTGAAGGCCTTAAAACCTGTTTTCAACTCGGAGTTTACCATGGTAAATCCCTGCAACTGCGCGGCAGCGGCGCGTCAATGGCGCGGCAGTGCACGTCACTGGCCCACCGGCTCCCTGTTTGCGCCTTAACTCATTTGTATGATGAACAAGTCTTGAAAAGTGACTCCTTTGGATATTGCATGAATTTTTGCACAGAATAAAAGGGATCTAGTCATACATTGGGATAGATTTTACCCGATCTATTGGAAGGTATCCCAAACCTTTTTTGGACTCAAAACAATATATTGACACTTATATAGCACTTTCCAACATGAATTGGAGCCCATGAATGGGTGTGGAGAGAAATAAAGGCGGCGCGACACTTCTCCCTTGCCGCGGCAATAACACAGCCACTGATGTAACTATTTGATACGCGGCACTGACTTTGTTGTTCACTCAACCATGTTGTATGATATGCATTTCACTTCATGTAGCTCTGAACATGTAAGATTCCATCCCCTTCCCAATCTGAACAACTTTGGAACGGAATTGTCATAACTGGTAGAAGCCATTGCTGAAGGAATATAATTAAAATTCCAAACCTGCACACCACATACTCTATACTTTATGACAATGGCCAACACCAGCTTATTTCTGCCGCACCAAGTCATGTACTCCCAACAATTACACAAGCAAATTCCTTCCAGCTACACATGTTGAATTTCAGCATGTGGAAACTTGAGTAACTCTTGAGTTCATTGAGTCAGATTCAATCATTACTGTTGAGAAACACACTAGATAAACAATAGCGCTTGACAATGATCTAAAACATCACCGATTTCTTCAAATTGAACCAGCGGCAGGGCATCTTGGGCATGCTACTAGTTAAAGTAAAAGGCGCGCCACTGCTGTTCACCCTCAATTCGATGGCAGCTGGGATACCTAATGTTACATATGTTGAATCTGCACTTGGTTTCGATGCTATCCTTGGGCCAGGTTCTGCAACTTTGATATGTTTGAGCTTCTGAAAACATCAACTCACTGTCTACAAGCAGCAAGGGGGAGAAGTGCCGCGCCGTCTTTATTTCTTTCCACAATGACTCTTGGAGAAAAATTTGAGCTGGACAGTGTTATATATATATCTCACTACTGTTCTGACATCCAAAGATATTTGAAACACTTGCCAATACAAGCACTAATAATCTATCCCAGCGTTTCACTAGATCCTCTTACTTCGGTGCAGAAATCAATACTCTTCATTGAATGGTGGTCCTTTGAAGACTTCTTCCTGTAAAAATGACAGTGCACGAAATTCAAACACCTTGGGATACCAGCCAAGTGCACTTGCAATGTATCAAGTTGACCTATTGTATTATATCATATTCAATTGACAATGTGGATTCCAGGGATGTGTGTGTTATTTCAAAGCAGTGGTATTTCCCTCAAGGAACATTTCTTTGGCATGCTAGATCTAAGATCACTTAGGGCAAATGGCCCCAATTGCCACTGCGGTGCAAAGACAAACATGTACATCCATGGATGCACTGGCGCCAGTCAACACATGAAAAATTTACAGCAGAGCTAAAGCAGATTAGCCCCTTCATTACAGAAGAGAGCAATATCCATTCCAAATCTATTCTATACATTTTTTAGGATGTGTGAGAGAGAATAAACTGATTTTTTTTTTTGCCTGTCTCATAATATCGGGTCAAATCTGTGCACTTGTCTGGGGGGTTCCATGAGATGGGAGATTAACTGAGAAGGAAAATACTTGATGCATATCCAATGTTTCACCTTTGGTGAATATTTTGGCAAAAAACATCTGGTGCCAGCTATAAGCAAATAAGGGTCTTTGCAGTCAGTTTGCCATAGATGTTGTTGAAATCAATGGTAGATTGTATTAAAACAGTCCAAAAGACTGTATTGTTCGTGGTTGAGGCTGCATAAATACGGGATTCCAACTTTACGATCAAAAATGATGGTAAAGATGGAATCCCGTAGTCCCCATCAACAAGACGTGACCTGTTGGTTTCATCCACATTCTCTTTCTCTCCGCCCTTCTTGCGCAACCCAATCATAGAGTCTCTGCTCTTTTGTCTTACACTCCTTTCAGTTCAGCCTGTTCCCTTCAAGTTGCTGCAGTACAGATTGTCTTCTGGGAATCCTTACTGTGATTAAACCTTTCAATATGGTTTTCATAACAAATCCTTTCCACACTGGCTGTGGCTGCTTCACTTGCAGTTCCAGTGAGCCCAACCAGCATTTCGGCATTGAATAAAGGTCGTGAAAGCCTTGAACCATTGCTTTAATTTGCGGTTTGCCGCAGCATTGTGTGTCAGTATCGCGGTAGTGCGCGTCGGTGCCAAGGTAATCATTATATAGAATTTATCTAACCCAAGATCAGGCTTTCAGGGAGTAAATTTTGTTTCTGTGGGGTGAACTGTGACTAAGTCTTAATTCATATAACCATGGTCCGGCTGTGGGTACTTCTCATTGCCGACATTGTGAATGACTCGAGTGAATTCAAGATGCAATCCTTATTGAACTTCCGGATTATTTTGAGGAAACCCAGAGCAGACACTCACTAGACTTGGTATGCATCATTTGCTGGAATTAAGCATGGGCATGCTTATTCATGCACATTGGCATAATTTTGGTTTCCAAAATCTGACTTCCAGTGTGGAACTGAATGTAAGTCATGTGGAATGCTGAATTTTAGACCAGTGATACCCTTTGCAAAGTCTGGGGCAGTTGCATGCCAGGAATACCAGTGCGTGCTTATACAGTGGATTATATCGGTAGGTAATACTGATTTTTGAATGAACTAGCAATTGAAGAAATTTCAACTACAGTTTTCAACCGGTCAATGGGACACTTAAATTGAATGGCTGATTTAAGGAGTTTTTCAGGCTTTTTCAAAACTCCTAGTAGACCAAAAGGCTCATTCATACCTTGTACATCTCTGAATATGAGCCCTTAATTTTTGAGACTGAGCTGAAAGGCAAACCAAGCGAACTTCTGCCACCACTCAGTGGGACAGTCACACAAACGTGATGATTGTCACAACCATCATGACGTTGTCTTTGAAATCAGTGCCTGTTCTTCACGATAACGACCCAGCATCTACTCGCTGTGGGGGCGGGGGGTCCGAGGAGGCCTGAAAAAAACTTTTTAGTATATATTGTCCAGGGGTTTAAAATGGTGAATAGAGCATCCTAGGGGTGCTACTAAGTTGTAAGAGACTCACCCCAGTGTCTAGAAAGGGTATCACTAATATTTGGACTCTGAACCCTGGAGTTCCGGGCTGCAAGCCTAGTTTGAGCCAAGTGTGGCCAGCTCACAGGTTGGTTTTTTTTTTCAACTAATGAATTCAAATAGCTCAGTTCATTATTAAAACCAATAGGAACGTACCACTAAGCATGTATAAGCCTGAGAAATATAAGGTGGAAGGCGGCGGCTCCCTGCGGAGAACC
The DNA here is from genome assembly GCA_029378375.1 of Mycena olivaceomarginata. Classification (NCBI taxonomy): domain Eukaryota; kingdom Fungi; phylum Basidiomycota; class Agaricomycetes; order Agaricales; family Mycenaceae; genus Mycena; species Mycena olivaceomarginata. Next base: position 65,917 of record JARKIC010000146.1, on the reverse strand, counting down.
GGCCCGCCGGTAGGGGTGGGAAACTCCTATTAGGAAGGAGGGGGGGGAGGGGGCGTTAGCTTGGGGCCGAAAAAAACTTTTCGACCCCATATCCATTTTTCGAATCCCGATTCCCCCTTGATTTATCCTTCACCCCAGATCTCAGGCCCCAAATCTCCGCAACATTTCCGCCCCGACAGCATTGCACGACACGTGTGTGACAAGGATATGGTGCTTTCATTTATCATTCACCCCAGATCTCAGGCCCCAAATCTCCGTAACACGCACCGACAGCATTGCACGACACGTGTGACAAGGATATGGCGCTTTCATTTATCCTTCACCCCAGATCTCAGGCCCCAAATCTCCGCAACATTTCCGCACCGACAGCATTGCACGACACGTGTGTGACAAGGATATGGTGCTTTCATTTATCTTTCACCCCAGATCTCAGGCCCCAAATCTCCGCAACATTTCCGCACCGACAGCATTGCACGACAGCATTGCACGACACGTGTTGACTTCGTGCCTCTTACTGAGTTACTCCCATGTCGTCGACCCACTCACTCCTCGGTAAGGCGATTCCCCGCGTTTCTGGCCGCGCTGAATTATATCGCAGTTCACTCGCTAGACGGATTCTCGTGGAAGCCGTGTCCATTGCGTCGCAAGAAGCCGAATCTGTTCGTCGCTATTTACCAAGACGGCGTCGAGCAGCGAACGCCGGCTGTCAAGCGGTACCTTACGCCCAAATGGGAGCACCTCTTGAAACTGTCAGAATATTTCTTCGGTGGTCCTGCGACGGCCTGCTTATCATCCTTCTTAGGGCTACCGATTCCGATATTTCTGTTCGTCTCTTCCACGCTTCTGGGGTCCCAACAAGGAAGCTCTTTCTCGCATCTGCCGATATCACCTTCGCTGCTCTTCTGGATCTTTGCTCGGATGGAAAAACAGCAGGTCCGTATTAACCTCTGCCCTGTTTCCGTGTTGTACTTACTCAGCACAGCGCTCGCATTGGCGGGTGTTGATGGGCTTTCGAACGGGAACTCTGCCGGAAAGCTTCATGTACGTTTGATGCAGGTCGAAGCGACTAAGGCCGCCGTCGCAAAGATGCCAGAGAATGCTGCGAAGTTGGTGCTGGGATCAAAGTCTTCCGCTGTCATTGCCGCTGCAAACGTTGTCAATGAATCAGCATCACCGCTCACGACGGCATTCCAGAAGCTCAATTCAAAGCTCGAAGTCATTGTTAACATCGGAGATAAAATTGCAACGGTACCCATAGTAAATCTTTGTATCCGCTATCCTACCTTACCTTCATTTAAGATCCATCCGATTGCCACTATGGCTTGGACAGTCTTGTCTGCGGTGTACAAGGTTTGTCTCCGCAAAATCTCTCCTGATCCTTATGAATACTGCTAGTAGGTGGTGAAACACCAGAAAGACAATGACACAAAATTGTGCAAGCTTGTCGACGCAGTGCTCGACACTTACTCTCTCTTAGGGGATATTGATTCTCTGCCCGGGAGAATCGAGTCTGTCGAAGACACAGTCCTTCTTATTGTGAAACAAACATTTGAATGTGCACTCTTCATCCAGGAATACATCGGTCATGGTTTCTGCAGTAGGTCCTTACAAATTATGTGAGCACAATGCTGAATTCACGTAGATCGGGCTATCCGATCCATCTGGGCCGACCCAAGCAAAACCATAGATGATCTATCCGAGAAAATGGCCCGATTCAGAGCATCATTGGACAGTACGCTCACTATCCAGGGATTATTTTTCTCCACAAAGATTCTCGAGAAAGTCGATGGCCTCGGCAAGTATCCCCTTTGAAAATTTGAGCCCGATATTGACTCATGCTCCAGTGCAATCCGATGCCTTGAAAAAACTCAAACCAGTGGACCTAGATGCCTCAAAGCGTGCCTCGTGTTTGGCAGGAACTCGTTCTCAGATATTGAATCAAATCCGAGAGTGGCTAACTGTGCCATCTGACTCTCGAAATGTTCTCTGGCTTTCCGGCCCAGCAGGGACCGGGAAAAGTACAATCTCTGCCACCATATCAGCAAATTTCCAAGAAGTTCTGCGACTGGGTGCTTTCTTGTTTTTTGACAGAAGCAACTCTGGTGCCAGCCAACCCGAGAAAGTGGTCCGCACAATTGCCTTCCAGCTAGCGGAATTCAACCAACATATTGGTACTGCTATCACTGCAGCCATTCCCACTCATGTTCTGAACATGGACATTGCCACACAATTCAAGACCCTGCTCCTTGAGCCACTGAATTTGGTCAAGACTGTGGTCCAGGGTCCCATTCTTATCATTCTCGATGCTCTAGATGAATGTGGGGATCCTCGTTCACGTGCTAGTCTACTTTCAGTCCTTTCAGCTGAATTGCCCAAACTTCCAGCAAATTTTCGCTTCCTCATAACCAGCCGGCCTGAAATTGACATCTACAATCACGGGAACGGTACGGCGGATGCGCGCCGTTCCGCCCATCGGGCAGCCGTGTCCTTCGACATGAAGGACATAGCGAACCGGACAAGTTTTTCCTGCGAGACGAACCCGTCCGCCATGAAAGCTTCCGGAACCAGCCGGTAATAGGTGAGGACGGAGTGAAGGAACATCCGTCCTTGCGTCCGGTCGCCGTCAAAAACGGCCGGGGGGTTCGGTCGAAGGACCGTTTTTGGAGCTGGGTGGGGGGCCGAGAAATCTGGACCCGGCGCCGGAGCCGGAACGGCAGGGGCGGGGGCAGGCGGCGGATTTTGGGTGTTCAGCAATAGCTCGCGGAGCGCGTTTTGGATGCTCTCGAGGGAGCCTTCGACAGCAGCGAGCCGTTCCATGGCTTCGGAAGCCGGATCCGGAGTGTGAACACTCGGGATCTCGGGTTGCGCAGAGCCAGGTGCAGGTGGCTGGTCCATCGGGACGGAGGAGGGGTCGAGATTTGAAGTGGGGGAGGATGGAGCACTGGAGTAGTGGTCCGAATCCGTACCTGCACCAAACTTCCCAATCTTGACCGGTTGATCCCTTAGATCCTTTCTTCTGCTGTAAGGGCAACCTTAAGCTCGGCGCAGGGCGCGGAAACTAGCGGGGGAATCCGAAGAATAAATATAGGTACTAAAATACAGGAGCGGAAATACTACGCACCTAGCGGGGGAATCCGAAGAGAAGAAAGGATGAGGATTCCCATGCTAGGCGAAACCTTATATACTAGTTGGTAACTACCCAGTAGCACGTGTCCGGAGGTATCTACAATGATCGCGGGCCTGATCGCACAGCACGTGCCAACGAGAGCGGATGGATGTCCCGGGTGGTTTGGCGGTCGGATAGAAGGGCGCAGAAGTGTCCGGAGCGCCGGGCGGAAAACCATCCGGAGAAGCGCCCGAAGCGTCCGAAGCGTCCGAAGCATCCGGAGCATCCGGATTGGGTCCGGATGGAAAACCGTCCGAAGCGGGGGTTCCCCTGACACTGTCACGTTTCGGGCGTGTAGCCTGATCCTTGTCGCACTGGGGTTAATCTTCTCGACTTTACCTGGCAATCTTCTGGGCGAGGAAAAACTTCCTCGGCGGCTACCAACAGTCTTTTCGAGACTTGATCTGACCGACAAATTCAAAAGATATCCAATTTGCTACCTTTGTCACAAAATCTTTGATCCAACTGTCCCTCCCGATACTCTGTGCCCGGACTGCGAATGCGAGATATTCTGTCCCCAAACTCGGTCACTTTTCCGTCGACTCTTCCAGTCCGAGCCGGAGCCTACAGTGTCAGGTGATCCAGATCCCGAAACCGACAGTGCTGGTTCAACCTCAGGCAGACAACCACATGTCGTCGCACCGATTCAGGTGTTATCTGATGGTCTTTGCCATCTCTTTGCTCGCCCGGGAATTGTTCCTGCTGTAAATGCTTGGAAGGCTCAGGAACATTCACCCAACGAACTCAGGTCCATCCAGGATGGAGAGGTATGGAATACGATCCTAGGACCTGACAAGAAGCGGTTCTTCTTTGAAGGAGATTCGGAGACAGAGATACGACTAGGTGTTACTTTTAGCCTGGACTGGTATCTGAGACTTGTGCATGGTTCCATTTGCATGGGCTCATTTCGAGTACAGGTTTGGCCGCAAAACAAGCAACTATGGGCCCAGCCACTCCTCCGGTGTAATGAGCTACTGTGTTCAAAATTTTGAGAATGCAATGCGGTGAGGACACCCAAGTCATAGCCCTGGCCGTGGGTTTCTTATTCTACCACTTCGCTCCAGGTATAGGGCGGAAAATCTGATTCTAGGCCCGATGCCTCCGGGACCGAGCGAGCAAACTTCGGAACAACTGCAACACTATCTAAAGATTGTCGTTGATGATTTAATCATGCTATATGACGACGGAATAATCATAAATCCTCCGGAGCATCCAAATGGTATTTACTTTCTACTGTACACCATCAGCCCCAGCTAATTCTTGTTCTCAGGCATCAGACTTCGTGTTGCACTCATCGCTATCATTGCGGACCACCCCGCAATGTGTAAGCTTTGCGGATTTGCGGATCATCGTCATAATGAGGCACCCTGCACAAAATGCGATGTTCCTCGGGATGAAAGATTCTCTGAGAAGGCGCTGCGCAACGGTAAATTCTCGGTCCTGGGGTATGCTTTCTATTAACGATTTCCACAGAGTATCGTCGACGAACAGGGGATGAACATCGGAAGCTGTGTTTCAAGTACAGCGCTCTCACCACTGACGATGAGCGTATTGAATTCTTTGCAACACATGGAGTGCGTTGGACTGAGTTTGCTCGCTTGAAGTACTTCGATATTGTGCGGTATACTGTGGTCGACCCTATGCATAATTTGCTCCTCGGTAAACTCTCAGCATAATGTGATATTTATTTGACTGTGTCTCAAGGTTTGCAAAAACCCAGTGGTATAATCAATGGATCCAGACAAATACTCTTCGCGCGGATACCAAGCGTAAGAATCGAGAGCTTCATCTCATCCATGATTTCCTCGAAACCGTAAGCGTTTTCGTCCTGACAATGTCAATATACTATTAATGAAATCAAAACAGTTTGAGGCACCGCTGTGGGCCGGGCGTCTCCCATTGAGAGTTGGAGAACCGGCCGGAGGTTCCCTCACTGCCGACGAATACAAATTTGCGGTGACTAGCCCCTGGGCGATTCTTGTGTGTGGAACATGTTTCATGGCCCCCACCTTCTGATAATATCCTTGAGATCCCGATGGTGTGGGACACGTTCATTGGCGATGCCAAAACGGACCAGGCATCAGCATTGGCTAAATATGCAACAGCGAAGGAGGAATGGGACATGGAGATGCGTCGTAGGGCCCAATTACGAGGTAAAAGCAAAGGAATAGCACCCGAGGAGCCACAGGCACCGTCCCCACGGATGCAGGACGGGGAAGACGAAAACTTCCTTGCATTTGCGACTGCCTTGAAAATCTTGGTTGGTAGCTCTATTCGAATCGACAAAATTCACAGAGCAAAAACTCTTCTCCAGCAATATCTTTTGGGATTTTGCGAGGGTACCCTGCTTCAATTCTGGTATCAATTATCGATCTTGTTGATCACGCGGTTCAGATTTATGGGACAGCAGATGAAACCTAACCACCACTGGGCCGTCCACATTCCGGACCAGATTCGGGACTTCGGCCGTGTGTACTCTTTCTGGGCCTTCCTGACCGAACGACTAAACAAAATTCTCAAGAATCTCAACGGCAATAATTGGACTGGTGGACGTCTTGAGGAATCCATGATGCGCGAGTTCCATCGCAGCGCTGCACTGGACGGCGTGGTGAGTATGAACTGTTATTCCTGTCACTTTATTCAGCATTCCAGATGAAAAACCTTCTTGCGGATCCCACCTGCACTACTCTCGAGCGCCAGTTTATCCGACTGTTAGGCGGTGAGGGAGACAAACAGGAGGCGTTGGGAACAATTCAGGATGCCTTGCGTGACGGTAGCTCATCCATGTCCTGATAAAGAAAGCTGAGGTGTTGCCAGAGCAAACACTAATGCGCGTGAAAGCGGGCAGCATCGCTAACAAAGCGGGAAAACTGGATGATCTTATTCGACACGGGTTGGAATATTATTGCAACAAAGATCAACCTCAAGTTCATTATCTGTTGGCCGTGAACCCCTCCCCGAACACATCGCCCCTCACCCTCGTATGCAGAGACGTACAACTTTGCTTTACTCGACGGCCGTCGCATCACACCAACCTCACGGTCCGAACGCAATACTGCTGGGTCTTCTATTGTTCAAGCGCGGATCAACAACAAACGGCATGCAGGGGAAATTTGTAGTATCTTCGTGCACAGGCAGCCTGGGGTTCAATCCGAAACAGTTTTGGCCGCCATCGCTTGGATGAAGCGCTCAGAGCACACCCCGTTGGAAAACCCCAAATTCGTTTGGGACCAGTTGTTGTGAGGAAGCTCCGGCTTTCCACGATAAGTATGTAGGCCACTGCCTCGTCTCTAATGTCTTAGGGCTGTATTTATCGTATCCAGCTCACTTGTTGCAGCCATAGAGTGACCAGATTCTGACCTTTTGGTTGTTAGATTTGTTCCCGAGTCACCTAGATCTTTTTCAAGCTCCTTGAACAGCCAGCCGGGCATGTACTGTAGCTATGACTTTGAAAAGGTATTATTTTCTGCACCTTGATTGCGAATTTATGGGCACAGTTCAAGTGCCAGAACTTATCTTGAGCTCGAATAGAATCAACAATGTTTCTGGTGTGGATTTACCATTACAAGAACTACAACTTCACGTGGGTTATTCACACAGCCGAAAGTAACAGCCATTCCAAACAACTTTGCACATATTGTCCTTGTATCGGGCAGGAGAATGTTTTTAAGGGCTCCAACAGACTCTATGGCGCTGATCCCGGGTGCGAGGGTACGTAGATAGAGGTAGGAAGGTAGCAGTGAGAACAAGGGAGGTGAGAGCAGGGGTCGTCAAGGGTAGTACAGTGTTAGATCTGGGGCGGGGGGATAAGGGGCGGCGTGTTCCGATAAAAGTGCCGGGTGTTCCGATAAAAGTGCCGGGAAGGGACGGAGAGGAGGCCCCGAGAGTCAAAAGAGGAGGGTGGGGAAAGATAGAATGGAGGCATGGGCATAGAGCATAGGGGTATAGGGGGAAGGTGCGCATATGCGGGAGAGATAGGCGGTGGGATAAATAAATCAAATGGGGCGCCAGGGAGAGGATGAATAAGGAGATTTCATGGGGTCGTAGGTGTGTACCGAGGGAAGGCGTGCTTGATAAAGCATGCCGTCCAGGCGACCTAGAAAATATTAGTAGACCGAGAAAGTCACCACAAAGACGACAGGTGAGGCAAAGATTATGAGAATCAGGGTTTGTCAATGAAATTGACAATACCCGCTAACCCTAGGCTTCGCGTCTCGTCCAGAACGAAGATATATCAGCAGTCTGGGTGAGGCTGCCGGAATCTGCTATGTATTCAGCAACAGCAATTAGAGGAATGAATCAACAATTACTGACGAAAATTCCGCTGGATGTGCGGCTCACTGGTCCAGATTCCCACTGCCGGAATCTGCTATGTATTCAGCAACAGCAATTAGAGGAATGAATCAACAATTACTGACGAAAATTCCGCTGGATGTGCGGCTCACTGGTCCAGATTCCCATCGAGGCACACACTAGAACTCTAACGGGATGGACACGGCATTCACTGGGTACAGCGAGAATTGTCCCCGCCATGTCTATCCATTGAGGCGCACACTGGGCCTCTAACGAGATGGACACAACGCTCACTGGGCACAGTGAGAAATGTCCCAGCCATGTCTACCCATTGAGGCACACACTGGGCCTCTAATGGGATGGACACGACATTCACTGAGTGGAGCAGGAAGTTTCCCCCGCCATGTCTACCCATCGGGGCACACACTGGGCCTCTAATGGGATGGACACGACATTCACTGAGTGGAGCAGGAAGTTCCCCCGCCATGTCTACCCATCGAGGCACACACTGGGCCTCTAACGGGATGGACACGACATTCACTGAGTAGAGCAGGAAGTTTCCCCGCCATGTCTACCCATAGGGGGACACACTGAGCCTCTAACGGAATGGACACGATGTTTACTGCGTGTGGGGTCCACTGAAATTAAACTGAAATTAGCACTGACTGCATGAGGAGGTGTTGACATACAAATCCGAAATGATGGTGCAGTTGGAGCCATGCTTCCCACTCTCTCTTTTGACCCAGACTCCCGCTTTCGACCAGGAGGGTGGAGAGCTGGGTGGAGAGAGCCGGGTGGAGAGTGGGAAGGGATGCTAGGGTCAGGCGATGGGGTTCACTGAAATTAAACAGACATTAGCGCTGACTGCACAAGGAGGTGTTGACACAAATCCGAAATGGTGGTGCGGTTGGAGCAATGCTTCCCACTCTCTCTTTCGACCCAGACTCCCGCTTTCGACCACGAGGGTGGAGAGCCAGGTGGAGAGTGGGAAGGGATGCTAGGGTCGGGCGATGGGGTCTACTGAAATTAAACAGCTGAGTGCACAAGGAGGTGTTGACATATCCGAAATGATGGTGCAGTTGGATTCATGCTTCCCACTCTCTCTTTCGACCCAGACTGGATGTCGAACGGTTAGACACTACCGCATCATCTCACTCTCTGGCATCACTGGCCTCAAAACTTCCTCGGAGTTACGATGGTTGAGGTAGTAAATTATAGCAGAAGGTAGGTAGGTAGGTAGGTAGCATTACACGGCACGGTCCAACTCAAAGGAATTACAGTATAGTAGGGTTCCTTGGATAGTGAGACATCCTTGGGTATGAATTTTTTAAATGATTTCCAGGTTCCTTCCAGGTCGAAATTCCCCTATAAAGTACATCATATACTCTAGTCCTGTCTTCTGAATTAATTTCAGGCCCGGAGACGCATCAGTGCTCAACGGGGAGGTGATTTGCTATAACTGATTGCCTGATCCGGTCATCAATCACTTTCCTTCTCGCTGATTGTGCATTAACCCGGTCTCTATTGGCATCAACTATTTTTCTCATGAAATTTTATCCTCCTGGCTACAATCCTCCTTAAAAGAGTCAGGCACTCCGGCGAAATTGACGAGTCAGAGATAGATCACGCACGCGAAAGGCGTGACACTTTTGTTGACACGTGACACCTTTGAAGTTTTGTGGCACTCAAGTCTTCTGTCCGCGCCGGTGTCCGGCTCCACATCTCCCACGCTAGCGCCAAAGCCCACCGTGTTGCGCTAAATCCGACGGTCGCAAATAGCCGCCGAAAGGCAACCGAAAGGCGCCGGTGGAGAATGATTTTGTGTGACATCACGCTATCCAAGGACCCCGACGTGTGACTCTTCGGCCGTCGAGAGCAATTTTTTTATCTGGCTACATTTTACACACTTAATTTGTGAAATTCTGCAGCAGTATAGCTCATCCTAGGTTCTAGTATCTACGAACTTAAATCCAGATTTTATTTCTGTGCATTGTGGACTCGGCAGCGGAAACATCAAAGTGGGTATTCAAGGAACCCTACTATACTGTAGGGGTTGCCAAAAACGACACAGGTCAGAAATGATCGCGTCAATCCAGTGGAATTCAAGTCCTGCCGTAGGCTTAAGGTTTGTCTTGGTTTCAAGTGCCTGTGGTTCACAATATTGAGGGTCCGTTCAAGTTCGCCGCGGAAGGTAGAGAATTGGAGCGAAGGATCGAGGGAAATAGTCGCCTGCGTTTCCTTCCATCGGTAGAGTCCAACTCCGCGGCCTCGCGCATGGTCACCCGTCGGAGTACTTCGATGTTTTTCAACAGAATGGGAATTGGGGATCTAGCAGACTCGTGATCTATCGAATCAACATGAATTCCATAGTCCTGCCAATTTCTGGAGCAGCGACAACACTTCTAGATTCGGAGTTCCGTGGTCCCGAAAGTCGCCCCTATACTTGAGCAAATATAGAACCAAGCGACGCGCTGGTGCGGTACGCGGAGTCGGATTTCTCCCCATTAGCCATCTTGCAAAAAGCTCTCTCTCAAAGGATTTGAAGCTGGATGTGGCAAAGTCGAAGATACTATTGACATAATTGCCGTCCCGATGCCGCCGACAAACATACGTACGCGAACATTCCAGCGGATGCTGCCTGAGTGTTTCGCGGTGGTGTGCGCGCCAAAGTCGGATCCGAGGTACGCGGTTATTTTTGCTCGTACTTTTGTTTCACATCCATCCATCGTGCGCTTCCGCTTGCCGCTCCCACCGCTGCTCCCTACGCAATCAGCAGAATCAGGCGGAGACTCCGGAATTGGCCGACGATCCCCAGTTCCTGCCACTTTTCGCTCACCGCACTCCACCAAATGTCGCCGGCAAGAACAGCGGTGACAAGGCTAACGAAGAAGCATCTCAGGTGCCGATCACCAGTGGTGCAATTATCGGGTGCGTGTCATCCGGCTCGAAATTACATCGACATTAACACTACACAAAATTTAGCGCGAATCGTACCCTTATACAGCGTGGAGTCAAAACTGATCGTCCGGGGAATTTGCCACAAGACAACGGCGATGAAAGTCTGTTTGCGTACCTCTTTGTCCTGATTTTGTTTCTGATATTCCCCAGGTTCGGATCCCATTCAAACTGGAGGACAACTATCCGCCGATCTGGGCCTCAGGGCAGGACAGCGGAGACGAATACTTTGCGCGTATTTCCGACGACCTCGCTGGCCTATTTATGATGCTTGATTTCAATCCCTACAATCTTGCGGAACCCTCTCCGGACTCGCTGTTCACAGCTCGAGCTCCCCGCGTTGTTCTTTGCACTTCGCGATTATCTTGCATTTTTTGTCCACATGGAGACCTCAATATTGTACCAACTCTACTTGACAATAAAGCCCCCATTGAGTATATTTACGCGCGATTCATTGAAGACGATCAACGCGCCGCAGACGGCACGCACCAGCGGCACGGGCGTATCATCTTGGGAGCAGCGCAGCGAAGGAAGCACTCCCGCATAGTGGTCTATCTACAGTGTAGGGGTGTAACCAATTCTGCGAGTCACTGAACAACCGTATAAGCCACGAGCGCACAGGATTGTGCTGGAATTTCGCCATCAAAGTCGGAATAGCGAGGCAGTCGGTTCTCAAAATCGTCGATGATCTCGTTCAAGTCCACAACACCATGGTCCATGGCGGGGGTAGTTGCATTAAAACCTCTTCGCTAAGTCGTCGGCTAGGATAGTCTGAAACACAACAGGACTCCTGCACATTCAGTGGGCGAGGAATCGGACCCCTCAACAAATCTTCGGCAAACTTTGCATGGGAATTCTCTTTGAAAGGTTGCATGGGGTAAATTTTGAGCCTCTTCGGACTCAGTCTCGTTCTCGTCGGCTAGGGTATGCTGAAACGCGACAACGGGACCCTAGGCACCAAATACAAATTCAATTTGGTGCCCGAAGAAACCAGAACCCTCAATAACTTTTCAGCAAACAGCAAATGATACGCAGTTTATTGAGCAGACCCTATGTGTAGCCCAAAAGAAAACTGTATACTCAGCATGAGTGTTGAACATGATTATGCACCTCATTTTTGCTTAGGGCAACTGCCCCTACCGGTTTTTTTTTTGTTTTCTCTCTTTCCGCCAGATCACTGGTGACACACATGACTGATGTGACTGATGTGATTGTTCCGAAGTTGAACTTGCGCCGAGAAGATGCTCTCTGGGCATTTTTTTCTCTCCTTCCATTGGGGAAGCATGAAACAGGCACCTAAGGCACTGAGCACGATCAAGGGGTTCTTCAACCCTGCAGGGTTCATCGGATCAGAATCACAAGGGGATCCACATTTGCGAACTTATTCAGGGGTCGCAGCTCCTCCTCATCTTCCTAGGCATTTGTTACCTGCCCCAATTTTCTCCCACATCTTCTGAACCTCCAACTGTGCCTATTCCCTGTCCCAAGCACAATGGCCAAGGGTCAATTCGACCAAGAACAAAACAACCACATCGAGTCCTTCTTTCCTGACTTTGTGAAAGAGATGGATAAAGGTGTGACGGGTCATGCGTTGACGCGCTGGAAGCAGACCCATGCCTCAAACATCCTGGACTCACCACTCTTTTTGTCGCTCAACTTCGAGAAGTTTCCGAGGAAAACCTGGTTCGAGGTAGGCCGGGTTTTGATTGTGGTTATGCACATTGAACGAACAGCCATTGTCTTCAGATGATTGTGCGGAAGTTCACAAATTATCGGAACCAGGTCTACCTCAAATCAGAGGGGGTGCAGCAGCCCCAACCGCCCCTGATGGCATCCACCCTCAAAAAGTCCAACCCTCTTCTCAAGTTCTCATCGAGCGCTCGACACCAAGAATCCAAGCGCTGCTGCTGTATACCAAATCTTCCTCAAGGAGCGGTGGGATTCTCTCCCTGGAGACGAGCAATCCATCTGGAACAACCTGGCTGAGGCTGAAGCGGGAGATGTTCGAAAGTGAGTCTTCTTTTCCTGGAGATTTTCATACCCAAATTGACTCCGTCCACCCGCCCAGGAACCAGGAGGAATTCGCCGCCAACATCAATTTGGTACTGCGGGATTTATGTAAGGGCAAACTTCTTGGGGACGCCGAGATGGTTTTGTTCTATGCATTCCGTGGACCAAGTAACGGTAGAAATCTCGTTACCTGATTGGTCAACACAGCACTGGATGTTCGCTGCCGTCGTTTGAGAAACTGATGGCATCTAGACACTTTCTCACGGTTGATTTGAACATCAGTCTTTCGCATCTGCGTCAGAGTTCGCAGCCGCAGATGCTATGTAAGGTTATGCCTTCGAGTCAGAGTGAGTCATTGGGTTCGAACTCACTCCAGTAGTATATAAGGAGGAGTCTCCGCCTCTTGTCGGGACAACTTACTTACTTTGCCAACTATCCCCCGTGAACCACAACCTTGGTGTGACCTTGAGTCGAGCTAATCACTTGTGGGAAATCAGATCACGCAGTAGTTTGAGCCAACCAGCATATATTCGATGCCGAACGAGAGGGCGCCGGGGGATACAGGAAAGCTAAGTTATGTGTCGATATATGCGGAATATAAGTAGGTAGTGGAGAGACAGAAAGGGGGGTAGGCAGGCAGTATCAAGGGGATGGATATGGAATTCGGGGAAAGTGGCGCGCAACCGATCACTTTCTCAACATCACTCAATCCTAACCCTCTGAATCTACTGTAGCGTTGCTAGACCCTACAGTCCATCCAGAACCCTCTACTTATGCGACTTTGCTACATTTCGGAGTTAATTAGAGTTATTTCACCTATTCTCGCTATCAGGTCGCCAGACTTGAAGTAGAATAGATTTACGGTTTTTTCACTTACTTGAAGCTATCAATCAAGTTCCTTACGTCTCGGTTGACTGATTATATAAGGGTTCCCGAACTCGATTATATTCATTCTTACTCATACACATGTTTCGCCCTCTACTAGTAACTCGCGTATAACCCGTTTCGCTCACAACCCAATTTTTCTGTATTTTGCAACGCCGGGAACAAGATAGACGGGCCTCGGAGACAATGAAGTTCAAAAGAATCGAGGTGGGATAAACACAAGATACGCGAACAACAAGTTACAAAGGAGGTAAATCGGCCTTGAAAACACATAGGACTTGACACTCAATCCCATCAAAGACTCTCAAGTACACAAGTTCGCCGGCACTGGCGTCGGAAAACCTCCCCATGGGCCACCGCCATAGGGAGCTCTATGACAGCAGCGGGCCAAGCAGAATCATCAAAAGTCGGGCTCGCGAAGCCTTCGGGCACCGGATACATTGCGTTCCATGCCACGGATGGGGTGGTAATCTGCCCGGTGTACCAGGTGTAGGAGGCTTGAAGCGAATCGTTGCTGGCAACGAATGATGCGATGACACCCGCGGGGTTCAAGCTGGCATCGGCGTAGTTGGTGCCTGGTGCAAGGAAGTTAGCAACTGAGACAATCCGATGGTAGCCCAACATACTCATAATGGCAAACACCCAAGCCCGGGTCGACGGGACGTTGTTGATGGTCCAAACATTGGGTGTCGACCAACTGAGTCCATTGCCGATGAGAATACCATTCGGGAGTACGCGTTGTCTGCGCTGATTGCTACGGAGATGTTGGCCACCGGAAAATTAAGCGATGGGCTCGAAAGTCAAGCGGAAGGCAGAAGATCCTGCGGGAAAACCCGTGTTGAGCGTGTTGTTGTTCCACATCCACGAGGCGATAGTAAGGTCAGGAGCGGCTGGAAACACGCCGTCTAAAACAGGAGTTGAAAGAAATAGTTTAGCGGGATGAAAACCAAATATTAATGCAGGACACGTACCACTAGTGAGAACTGCCATCGCAGCTGCGAAGAAGGCGGTAACAATCGGAATAACTGCAGTATGTCAGCTTCGTAAAACTCCACCAAACCAAGACGAATCTCGACAAAACGTAAATATGGTGGGATGCCTACTGATATTTTGCCTCCAGAGGCAGGCTTTTATATTCCGCCTCTCGGCCTGTCGCTCCTAACTTCGCCTAACTTGGGGTGGGTAAGTCTTTTGTCTTCGAGCAATTGAATCCACACTTTTGATTGTTTGGAACTGAGGCCGACAGATCGTAACTGAACGAAGTGAGCTGGACGTCTTGCAATAAACTGAATAGACCCACACACCAAGGGGCACCCATGATGTGAGATGTCAACACATGGGAGCGAAAATTCTCCCCAAGGAAGAAACACCCAAACCAAGTAATAAATTGGTGCGACGGTCCTGGGACCCTACCCTTAACATAATGAGGACCGGATCATTGCTATGCAGGCCACTTGAGCTTTTCTTTCCATCCAGACACTAATGACAAACAAATAAATGTGCATGTGAATGATACGGTATTACAAGATCAAGTCGCGCGTCACGCACCCCTTGTCGATGTCGAAATTTGGTCGAGGTCACGCGTCACACAGGGGGCTGTCGAATTCGTTAATAGGTCACGAAATGGTTGAAAAATGGCTGTTAATTCAAAATAAAGCTATTTTAGGTGTCCTGAAGCCAGAATCCAGCCATTTCTTGCGTTTTTCATCTCTCCGTTGAGTTCGTGGCGTGAAAACCTGAAAAAAGCCCTTCTGAGTGACTTTTCTGCCACCAAAAAAAAAATACAGAAGAAAATCAGAAAAATTGTTCAACAGGAGCTGTAATATTTGTACAATGCTCTAAGCTCAGAGTGTGTTCGGATGCGTGATCCAGATCCATGGACAGTAGACATTGCCTTATTTAGTAGACGTGGGAAGATCCAACAAAACGTGATGTCTGTGACCTTGTGTGACTCGACGCGTCTTTCTTTTCTCCCACTACGTTGACCCTCTCGTACACGCTCGACACATCGAATTCACACCGTAATGGCAGACACCGACAACTCACACGACTCTCCCGTCGCGGACCTCTCCGATTCCGGCAACGCCGTATGGCTTCACCCCAACTGCACCGGTTTGCTCGAGTACCTCGTCGCGAACAAGGCGGCCGCCGGCGATGGCGGAAACTTCAAGATGGTCACCTTTCGTGGTGCTGGACCTGTCCTCGAGAAATTTCGCACGAAAGGTGGTCCCAAGACTGCCAATTCTTGCTGGAATAAATATGGCCAAGTGCGCGACTGCTTTCTCTAACTAATTACGTGCTGACAACACGTGTACATTAGTTCAAGAAATATATGAGCTGCTCATCAAGATTCTCAGCGTCTCGGGCTGGACTTGGTCCGCCAAGCATGGTGTCAATGTCACCCCCCCATGCAGGGGACTTGGGAGGCATTTGTGGCGCGGAATCCCACTGCAGCGCAATTTCGCAACCAAGGGTGGCCGTACTTCGATCTCATGGCCTCCATCATGCCCACCATCGCGAAGGGCACTCACGTCTTCCGCCCTGCTCTCCAATCGGGTGGCGCGTCTCCCCCGAGAGCCCCGAGTCCGGAATGGGATTTTTCGGCGTTGGAACGCGATTCCGCGTCGAAGGATAGTGAAGATGGTGACGGCAATGGCATGGGTGAAGATGATGAGGATGAGGACGCCACAGTACGTCGGTTATCCAATATTCTTGACCAATCTAATGTGCTGCAGCCTTCCTCGTCTTCGTCTGTACAGACTCCCGCACCCGCCGGCCGCAAGCGCGTCGCTGCCCAGTCAGACACTACCTATTCCCGCAGCACCAAGAAAGCTCGCACCACTGTCGCAGCTCAAGCTCTCAGCGACCTTGCGGCGTCGGCGGGGGACCTCAATACTATCATGGCGAGCTTCCGTGACATCCTCGCGGCTCCCGCTGATCCTGTCGCTCCCGCCGTCACGCCTCTTGCCATCGCTGCTCCGGCTGGAGCCCCGGCTGGTCCTCCTGCACCGGCGAATCCACTCCTGCTGAGTCCTCAGCGCAGGACTGCGGCCATTCGGCTCGCACAGCAGGAGACCTGGCTCTTGCCGGTGCAGCGTCTCGCGCTCGTCAAGCTTTTGAGGGAGGTTAAGTTGGCGGACGAGTACATCAACCTCGAGAGTGAGGAAATGCGGGTATTGTGGGTGCTAGAGATGCTCCGCGATGTCGGAGTATATGCGTTCCACCCCGAAATTTCGATTGACTTTATGACTTTGTAGTATGCTTGTTTGCGGGTGATTCAGTTTTCATAACTATTCTACACTTCGTACACAACTTGTATATTGTTTTGTATATATCTCTATGCTTCGTATATAACGCTATGTGATCAATTTATTCACCTCGCTCACGCAGTGCCTGCTGGTAGCTCTCCCACACTGCCTGAGCAATCTCATCCCGACGTGCCTCCGACCGTTGCTTCTCCGCCTCCGTGGTAGCTCCTCGAGCAAGGTCACCGAGGTCCTCGTTTCGTGTTCCAGGGTTTGGATCATCAACACCCATATCAAGAATCTCGTCCCATTTGATTGATGTAACGGGTCGGGTGCCTACGGAATGGTACCCCCCGGGGTGATCCTTTTCATTGCTTCTTCCTATAAATATTCGACATCTTATTTGCTATTCTTTACCTCTTTTCTTACCTTTACCACGACGTGCAAGTACTTTTCGCAATACATATTGTTCGAAGTCAGCGCGTTGCTTGGTGAGGAAACCGAGGCCTTACACTTTTTTGACTTTGCAAGCTATCGTGAAGTATTGCCGCGTCGTCAATCCGGACGACACCCTCTACCGACTCGTCAACATCGGACGAGATTTCCAATCTACGCGAACATCTACGCGAGCTCGCGTAGATCCAACCGAGCCTCATCGTATTCGACGGATATGTCCACGAAGTGTATGCATCGCTCGTTCGCGGCTACGAGTGGTTTTCCCGAGCCTGCGACTGCCTTTGCTGATATCCGAGGGGACTCAGCATTTGTATTTGATCCTGGCTCATTGCCAGCTCTTCCCATATCCTCGTCTGGATCAAGCTTAATGGCAGATCCAGAAGATTGGCCGGGTCGCAAACGTCTGCGAACAGCTTCGAGTGAAGCTAATGTGCTGCTCGAGGCAATAAAGGAGTACTATTATGTTCCTCCGAGCAACTGGATGGAAATTTACAGGGCTGCTCGTTATGAATGCGCCCAAAGCCGTCCAGTCACCGACGAGTGTCGAGTTTTGGCCTTGCAAAGGGTCGGATTTCCGTTGAAAAGGGCTGCACGTATTGTGCGCCTCGCAAACGATATCAACCGTCGTTCTTCTGGCCCGAAGACGGGTAGGAACGTCGGGCACGTTCCGGGCGACGCGCCTATTCCGCCGGATGTTATTGGTAAACAAACACCGAGCTTGTCTCCTTCCACATTCACTGGATGTGGACAATACCGACCAGGAACGCACGGCGTCCCTTCAACACCGTCTTTCTCATACCAGTCTTCGCCGTTGTATTACGACGACACGGGCGTACGAACTACCCCACGCACAAGTCATGACAACGTAGAGAAAAGGCCGAGGAAAGACGCGCAGATGAGCGTGAAGAGGTCGGAGGAGCGTGGTAGAAAGACGGAGACGGGTGCAGGCGAGTTTTCTGACCGCATTTCATCCCTTTCCTACCCACTTCAATCCACCACTCCACTCGCAACCCCCACTGGCTGCTTTTCCTTGTCACCCATCCAGATCGACCGAAAAATATATCGACCAAAGGCCCAGTCTACAGAGATTTCTGATTGGTCAAGATCCGATTCGCTCCCAGTCCCATGGAAAATGATCGAGGCAGATCCCTCGGAGTTCTACAATATCAAGACATTCGTCTTTCCAACGCCTTTGAAAGATCGAGACACATTCACCCGCATCGAAACGTTGACCATGGGGCAGTTTTTAAGTTCAAGTGACCCTTCTTCAATTTCAACACTCTTGTCCCCGTCATTTTCTGGGCCGTCTCGAATCTTCCCAAACTACATGACCATGTAGATGATCCCTCGAAGCAGCCGTCTCAAGTCCCTTGAAGACAAATACCGGGCACTTCATCGTCTTTGGTCTACACATTGTTCTTCGTTGGACAAGGAACTGGGACAATCCACCAGGAAAACAAGAATCCCCAGGGAGGTCCAAGATAATTCGGCTGTTATTCCGAATATGGAATGCCTGACACTTCCGCGCCCCACATTGCCTAATCAAGGAGTTAACCTCGATTCATCATTGGCGGGCGGGGATACCGAACTTATTGAAGACGCACCGGCCTATTATGCCAGTCGTCTGCAGTGGAGTGGGTTGGAAATCGGGAGCTTTTGGAAAGCGTTCGCTGGTGCTAAGAAGGACTTTGGCGCCATCGCGATACACATGGGGAAACCGGCATCAGAGTGCATCGAGTTTTATTACTTGAACAAGCCGCAACGTCCCCTCAGGCTGGCTGAACCCAGCAATTCAAACCTTCCCAAGAGTGGTGGGACAATTCAATCCATTGTCATTCTTCATCTCACACCAAATCTGCAGACGATCCGATATCCAATAATAGAGCGGCATCTATCGACATAGATGGCAGTATTTGGTTTCGGAGCTCAAATGGCTAATCGCCTCCTTCCATTAGATGGTCAAAACACGACCAGGGTCTGGTCTGGTCCTATTTCTCTCCCTCCCTCACTGACTAAACTTCTAGAGACGTTTCGCGGCATCGCCAATAAATTTCCAGATGTTTTGCCAGGTCTGGGGTTTAAGATTCCTGTGGGAAGCAATGTTCTTCTCGCATTCAAGCGAATAGCTGCTCAAATGCCACATATGGTAAGTGAGCCCACGTCAGTACTTATCTCGTGACTGATGATTCTCAGACCACTGCGCAGGTCCTGGAATTTCACTATTGGGAGAAAAATCCCACGAGATTCGACGACGCACACCTTATTTATGACATAGACCTTCATTCTCACAGAGCGTCCGTCCCGGTGGTGGGAAGGCGCAAGCGGGCTTGAAGCGAACGGAGGGGAAACAATGGTCCGGCCATCAGCATGTGCCGAAATGGACCGCCAACTTCTCTTCAAAGTGTCACAATGGCACTCCGAGTCAGACACTGATTTTAACTGTATTCATAATTAAGGCTATCTCGCATCATTAAGTCCGAAGTTGTGACTGAGCATGTTTGAAGTTAGCACCAGCTCAACCTGCCCTCATTAAAAGTTATATTTTCCATATACTGTACCCATATGGCAGCAGTGAAACTATTTCATGTCAATGAAAATACAACACCTATTAATGAGGGCCGAGTTATATCACCATCCAGACCCAGTTGAAACGCGGGTATAATGTTTTCCAAAGGTCATTGATGGGTTGGGGTTTGGCACCAAACAAGCTCATGTTAAATATGGCATTTGGTTGCCAAAAGACAGACAGACAGATTGCAAGTATCACAAGGGGAGGTCGGCTTCCGAAAATCGGATATGCGGTCCAAAAGTTTTTTTCGACCTCGAGCTGACCCCCCCTCCCCCCCTCCTTCCATAAAGAGAAGGAGTTTCCCACCCGCGGCGGGCCGTGCTTTCCGACTTATAAGTACAGCATCGCGTCCAATGTCTTTCCTTGTCATCTCTCGCTATTTACACCTTATCTGCCCGCTACTTTGCTCTTCTCTGGCGCTTTGAACCCTGCCCATTCCCACCGCATGACTCGCACCGGACCCCCCAAATCCGAGCATGAAACATGGAACTACAGCGCGGCTGTTCGGTTAGCTGGAAGCAAAATTGGCATGCTAGAATCGCTTACCCAGCGCGATTCACAACCCCTCTTTGTACACTCAGCAACCAAATCCCTGTCCTTCTTCTCACCTTCAGAGATCATCGCACCACAAGTATCGCCGGTGTTCAGCAATCTCGTCGTTCGGGTTCTCTTTGCCGGTAGAGTTCACTCGGCCATAGATGGTGATGAGGGCGCGGGCTGGGGGAGATTCGTAGATGGTGCCGAGGGCATGGGATTGGGCTGGGGGAGATTCGTGATTGGTGTGTGCGCTGCCATGTCTTCTTCCACCTCTGCTGACTCCATCGGCTAGTCCTGGCTCCGACGCATCACCCTGCGTAACATCGTCACCAGATTCATCGTCCGAAAACGTCTACTCATTGGCAGGATCAAAAAGTAACAGATCGCCTACAAGAGCCTTTGAGGGTACTCCCTGCGGTAAAATCAGTGGCAATGGACCTGTTTTGAGTGGGACGCAATTTGAGGCACGTGAGAGGCTTCCATTTTGAGCAGCAGGACCGAATGCAAATTGAATTTTAAGCATATACTCGGGCATTTTGAAGCACATGAAAGGCTTGCATTTTGAGTTGCGTGACTGAATGCAAATTGAATTGTTAGCATATACTCTGGCATGCTCAAAATGCAAGCCCCTCACATGCTTCAAAAGCGTGTTGCACGGAAGATCAAGCCAATTTCAGCCAGTTGTGGGGGTGCCCTCACCGGAATTGAATAGCCCTGGCCATTGCGGTCATTTCCATCACTTAGCTTGTGCTGCCGGGCCATTATTGGGCAAGTTAGAGGGCAATCAGTGGGACACATTTTGAGGCACGTGCAAGGCTTGCATTTTGAGCGGGGTGACCAAATGCAAATTGAATTGTTGGCATATAGCAGCGGGACCGAATGCAAATTGAATTCTTAAGCATATACAGTATAGTAGGGTTCCTTGGATACCTGCTTTGATGTTTCTGCTACGGCGTCCGCAACATGAAGAAATGAAGTCTGAATTTAAAATTCGTAGATACTGGACACTCAAGTGAGCTATCCTCTTAAGCCTTAATTAAGGCTTAGTGATCTCATTACATAGATTGATTGATTATTCCATTATCCTCCCATTTTTGGCTTATGTCGGAGTCTAGTGTTACATCAACTGTATCACTAATTTCTAATCATTTGGCAAATCTTTCTTGATCCTCCAGACTTCCGCATTTACAGTCACGGCCAAAATGAAGTTCCCAACCAAATAAGGAAATTCCCATCAATCCCACTCCTTTTGCCTGCTTTGTGGCTCAGATAACTGGTATTCAGCTTGAAAAATGTGTTTTCATGTTCTACTTAAGTGCAATTTATCCTACTTGCAACAACATTGCTTCCCTAGGAGAAGGCTGGTTTACAGTCAACACAGTAGATAGAAATGACCAAGATCCAGATAGAATCTGTAGTCCAGATTTTATCCATATCACTTAGGTGAAGTAATAACTACTGAGAGTCGTTTAGACTAGTTTTTTCAATCGTATATCGACTATATGAGCTGAAAAGCAGGCAAACGGATCGGGACTGATGGGAGTTTCCTTATTTGGTTGGGAACTTCATTTTGGCCGTGACTGTAGTTCCCAGACCAAACAAAGTCATCGGCGTGGTGATTGGGTGCCTTCGTCACGTGAAGGTTGATGGCCGAAATCGGCAGGCAGAAAGCGAAGCATAATGCTATCTTCGCTGGTCGGGGCGGGGGTTCGAACCCATAAAAGGTTCTCGCCTCATTCCGTGTTTACCACGTGAGACTCCCCCTAGGATGTGGTGGTTGCCATTACACCACCGCGCCCCTATCTCATTCCATAATTGGGATCAGTGATCACCTTCAGCGTTCTGGACATTTTTAACGACAACCATGCGCAACATGATGAGACTAAGGGAACCCACACCCGAGCCGACCGGCCAGCAACCTGCTACGCTCCACCTCGGCAGCGACAGCGACACGAATACACTACAACCCGACATGGACGTTATCCCGAATGAAAACGACTCGTCTGTCTTTGCGTTGATAATTGGGATAGACAAGGTGCGTGCTGAAGCGTCTTCCCTTTCATTGTACTGACACTGAGGCTGCTTCAAAGTACAAGAACATCAGCAAAAAAACGCCTTGGTTATGTTGAGCTCAGTACTCACAATAATCGTGGTATAGTCAAGTCCCCTAGTTGATAGCCCGCCATAGCCGCCTGCCAAGATCTGATAGCCCTCGGTAGCCGTGATGCGTGTCTCCGTAGCTATCAATAGCCCGTGGTAACCGGCCATATCCCAAGACTAGACGCGCTACCATAGCTATTTGGCAGCGATACCGAGCACTCAGACATATTCACGGTTCCGACAGGTGAAAAAGAAATGGGAAAGCAAAATTATTTTGAATCCAGCATACAAAAGAAAATAAAGATACAGGACAACATCCTGCCGCCCTCGGCTCTTGTCCACTCGACCACGTCATCACTGTCCCCAGTCCGTCCAGCGAGCTCCGCGCCCAGGGTATCCGTCTGCGTCAGCATCAGGAAAAAAGCTCCTTCGGAAATTTGGAGGAAATTTGGAACCCACTTAGAAATTTGGCCATCTTGGTTGGATTGGTCGAAAGTGGGGAAATTTTGGGGAAAAGGGTGAAAATTCCCGGGAATCTTGAGAAATCTGGGGCCATATGGCGCGAGACCTGAAATTCGATGTTCAAGTGGTCGGGTCGGGTGGTTGAGCCTGACTGCAACTCGCAACCCGAACCCGATCAACCCGGGTTGACCCGCACCCGCGGCCCACACTAGTACAGAGTTGAAACCCGGATCCGAAAAAGACCCAGAAGCGAAAAATATGATATTCTAGGCACAATTTTGAGGAGGGTAACCCGATTCTTTTGTGTGAGACCCTTATAGAGATCATGAACAATCCCACTTGAGCAAAAAGCCCATACCAATCGTCGGCTAGCACAGAAATTGCAAACATGCCAAAAAGCAGAAATGTGTGGCTGTGCCAGAAGTCCTGAGAAGAGAATCATTATTGTGAGTGCCCCCTATTTTATATAGACCTGAAATTGTATGTGGGAGGGCTTCAGCACTTCCTATCCCTCCTCATAGTCTCAGATTGTCCCAAGGGTACAATCTACTCCCGTGCATGACCCCATTTTTCGGATCGGGGCCCTCCACCAAAATGAGTGACAAAAATAACGGGCTCATGTTCCATAACCACCCATCGTAAAAATCTGAAAATATTTGTTGACACACTTCAAAGCCATTGTATCGTATCCACCTATTTTGTTTTACAAGTGCTTGCATTGCCATTGAGATATACAGAAGAACATTATTTTTTTCGGATCCGGGTTTCAACTCTGTATCATAATACATGCATTAGAAGATTGTAGCATAAATGTGACGGTCAGTCATCGAGTTAACAAAGAAAGTCTTGCACTGGTCTAGAA
Source organism: Mycena olivaceomarginata (assembly GCA_029378375.1). Taxonomy (NCBI): domain Eukaryota; kingdom Fungi; phylum Basidiomycota; class Agaricomycetes; order Agaricales; family Mycenaceae; genus Mycena; species Mycena olivaceomarginata. The sequence goes on along the minus strand of JARKIC010000146.1, from coordinate 42,377 downwards.
CAGTGCTCGACTTCCAAGCCGCCGGCGCGACCGGTCCGAACTTGGGAAGAAGATGTACACTCCGCCGTATATTCCCCACGGGAACGATGGTCACCAGTCGTTCGCCGTCCTTCAAAGAGCGGTTCACTTTGTACATCAGATGGTCCGGCTCGGGCGTGGTGAATGGGGAAAACCACTCGACGTAAGCTAGGTAGGTTGGCGGCACAACACCCGGCAGGAACAGGTGGCGGAGGTGGTGCTGCCGAAGGGTGAAAATGACATGAATCTGGACCACCCGATACCCTAGCAAATGAACGGCGGTCAGCATTCCGAGCTGATATGAGGACAGTGGGAGACTTGCCTGAGACCCCGGTCATCCCGCCGGTACCATCGTTAATGAGTGCTGTATCAAACCGTGCTGACAGAAGTTCGCCATTTTTTAGAGTTTTCGATGGTTGAACATGGATAGAGTCGATGATGGAATCCTCGGGGCCACGAGCGGTGTACGGATCCTCGGTAGTGAACTTGATACGATGGAATACAGGAACGGAGTTGAATGAGAAGCTGAGGTCTTGCGAGCGAGCTTCGACCTGGGCTTGCGAAAGTGTGGGGTAGTTGAGTTTGGTTATGTAGCGAGCAAGAGCATCGCGAAAGAACTTGGCGCCGTAATCCGTTACCAGGTGCGTTAGTCGCTCCGCCTTTAAGGTGGGGTTCTTGGCCATTTTGAGCCGCCGCTCGTAGACAATACCGGGAGGGAGAGTTTCGGTGGTAGGGGGGGGCAGGGGAGCCATCGAGCCGCCACTGGATGTATTTTTCGTGACGGAACACCTTCTCCTTCCGCTCGAGCCACAGGGTCATTTGCGGAAACTCGTCCTTGAAGTTGGTGGAGCGATAAGCGTCTTTGGCAAGGTCGATGTGGAGTTGTAGTTGTCCGTCGTACCAAAAAGTTTGATGTACATCACGTAGTGGCGGCAGGAGTGAAGTTTTGGGAGATTAAACTCCTCGCGAACCTCAAGAGTCACGAAAATCCACTTGTTGTCGTGAAAGCGCTGGAGTGCGTTCTCCAGATGGGTGAGGGTCTCCGAAGTGTGCATCGGATACTGCGCGAGATGAACAAAATCAAGAATACCGCGCACGGCAGCGAGAAGGGGAGCGGAAGAAATGTTGTTGGGAAGTTTCACGTCAATGATGAGGGCGAGAACGAAGCGCGAGATCTGATCGTGTTCCTTCCCCGTCACGCGTGAAAGGTTGGAGATCCCGCTCATAAAGAGGCGGATGTTGTGATTTGGGGGAAGGCGTCGGCAGCGAGCATCAATCTCGGCCTCGCCCACAACCTCGGTCAGAAAAGCGATGAGATGCTTAACTATCCCTTGGTAGAGCTGATGCAGGACATCCGGGCTGATAGCCTGAAAGATGTTCGTGTAGGGAAGACCCTCCCAGAACGGGTGGTAAATCGGTTTAATACCTGCATCTTTGCACGCCGCTGCGTAGGCCGTCGGCCCGGAATCCAGCGTATCGAGGGCATCGAGAATCTTCCCTAGGTCACGGAGCGGGTAGTCCGATGGCAGTCCAAGCTCATCACGGGGGACGTCGCACGTAGGGCACTCCCCCGTTTTCACAGCAGTCACGAGCACTTGCTCGGGATAATCACCAACGAAGGTGGCGTAGATAGGATGCCCGCGGCGCGTAACCCCATCGCCACTGGTCATAGGAAGCCCCGTAACTCCGGCGCTCTTCAACGGCTCGAGCATGTAGCTCATGCACGCATGAAACACATTCGCCAAAATCCGTCTCCGCGCTGCCTTGTTTTTGACGTGCTTCATGCGCGAGGTTGGGAGATAACCAAGAAGAATGTGGCCGCGGCGTGAGGGCTTGCGGCGGATCTCTTTGGGAATGTTTCCGATCGTCATGTAGACGGGATATGCGGTCGTGTTTCCGAAGACGGTGAGCTGGGTTTTGTCGGACGAGATGATGATCGGAATTATTGTAGCGCCGGGATTTTCCTTTTCGACTGCGTCCTACACAATGTGTGACTCAAATTCTGCCGCAGAATTAAATTAGGGTACTTGCCTGCGTACTCCACCACCATTTACCAGTATGCATATTGTGATACATTCGGATTTTCTTTTCCTTGTCGATGTAGTGTCGTTCTGGAAGCACAAACAGATACGGCGCGAAATCAGTGTCACCCCAAAGGGCACGGACACATTCGAGGATATCCCGCGAGTATAGGTGAAAAACCTCGCCGTTGACAACGACCTCGAAGCGGGAAAATTTGGGACGCCCCGGAAGCTTGTCGTCAATTATTTTGTTGAGTTCGGCAGCGGTTCCATAGGACAAATCGAGCGCTTCTCGTACCTGGTTGGATTAACGGAGGTCAGCGTCGTATCCCAAGGAGAAAAATTAACAGGGATATACATACCCCCTCGACTTGAAGTAAATCCGTAAAGGCAGTGGAACCTGAACCCCGAAGCTTCGCCCACTTGCCAACCTCCCAGTCCATCTTGGATTTAAATGGTGCGTATGGATTTTGGTCGGCAGAACTGTCAAGCGAGGACTTGTACGCCTGCTCAGAGGCGAAGAGCGAAGCGGTTGGCCTGCTACGTCGCTGGGGTAGTGCACCATAATGGGCTTTCGGTGAAATCGGTCCTCCGCTGCTTTTCGTGCTTCCCGAGTCGGCGGCGGCAGATATGTATCCGAGTTGGCAGCATCTGGCATCACAGAGTCGCCATCGAGAGTGAGCGCGTCTGCTCTGGGGGGTTCATACCCATCCTCGAGCCCCGCCCGACTAGCAGCTTCATGGTCTCGCGCTCGTGGGTCGTCTTCCTCGTCATCAGATGCGGGAGGGTCTCCCGCGTCGTCATCCGGATCGTAGCCGAGCTCTTCCGGCGTATAATCCTCCCCGAAAAAGTCCCCTTGAAAGGTTGTATGGCCCTGAGGAAGCCCATGCCCCGACAGGTCTCCAAAGCTTTCATTCTGATCCTCTGTTGACCTAGGCTGAGGCAGCGCAGATGGGATATTCCCGGCTTCTGCCGCAAGGAAAATTGCACGGCAAGGCGAATTTGCGGTAAGTTTCAGATGTACGGACAAGCCCTTTCCACCGTGGAAGTCAATCTTGCAGCCAGGACACTGACCGAGAGGGGGCGTGGGCATGATGTATATTGTTTAAGGACAGACGTACACAGATGGACTTGGACTATTTTCGTTACAGAGAATGATGACTTGGCCCTCCTCCGTGCGCGCACACGCACCTGGAAAAAGTTGAAGCGCTGATCGACAGTCAGCTGTGTGCGAGTGAAACACGAGATAAGCCGCATCCGAGTCACCTTTTTTCCCCTGATCTCTCTTTGCACCTCTCTTCTCTCCTGCCACCATCCCAGCGTTTCCCCCCAGCACGCGCACAACTATGTCGGACGTCCTCACTCCAGCCGAAAAGGCGAAGATTACAAGGGCATTCAACGCCGCACAGGAGCGAAAAGCGCAAGCCGCTTTCGAGGCCGAATCCGGTCAGTGTCCATCGATATAATGATGTTCAAGACTGACTTTGTTGTTTCTTCCCCAGAGCGCACAGGCGGACGAAAGGCCAAGCAAGATGCGAAAACCAATGCTGGTATGTTAACTCCCGGTTTCGATTCTTGTTGTTCAGTTGACGACAGCAACTGCTCACAGTGTGGCTTGCCAAGGAGCTCAAGAGCGATCCAAAGGATAAGACTCAACCCAAAGACGGCGCTAAGGCCAAGAATCAAGCCGACGACAAGATCGAGAGTCGCAAGAGAACATCGTCCAGCGTTGCAGTCGCCGACAGGCCCAAGAAAGCCAAAGAGACGCCAGCCGGTGAGTTCCTATTTCAATTATTCCAGCAGACCACTATTGATATTATCTTCAGACAAGAGCGGTGAGCAGGAAGTTTTGACGGGGGGCAAAGGCAAGTCCAAAGCGAAGGTCAAGACGAGAAGTAAGCCTTACGTCACACGTGTCAGGCTTACGGCTCTCCGCTTACACACTTCCACAGAGCATGCAGCGCCCGCCATTGCCATCGACACAGACGACGAGGATGAGCCACAGCAGAAGACCGGTATGTTGTCTCTTCTGCTTCCTCTGCACCTTCAGTTCACATTTCAAGTTCACATTGATTTCACTAACCCGGTAACATTTTCAGTGAAGGCCAAGACCAAGACGGCCACGAAGGCTTCCAAGACTCCTGTTGTTCCAGGTGGGCTTCTTATGCTCACCCATGTTCTTATCCAGTCAAAGCCGTCAAGCCCACTGCCGCACTCAAGCCCGCAAAATTGGTCCCCGACTCCAACTCGGAGAGCGAGAGCTCCGACGACTCGGAGGAGCACAATGTCTCGTTGCATGGCCCATCCGCCACACCCGAAGTGGACCCATCCCCAACATCTGTGACCCCCGCGCCATCTGTACCCGCGTTTCCGCTCTCTGTCGCGCCCGATGTCCTATGCTCTGGGCCGTCGAGCACGCTATATCCTCCACCGCACTTGTCGTCCGCCCGCCGTCCTTACTCGACCCAATTCCAGGCCAAAGACATTCAGCATCACCTGGATGCTCTCCGCCTTTGCCACGATTCTTTGGTGCGAAGAGCCTTCGCCATGCATCCTTGCCTGACTCACTTATCCACTACCTTCCTGCCGTCGCCCATCGCTGACGCCAGAATTCATGACCGTGTGCAGCCGGCTCTTTTCGATGTACACTCATATCCACCACTACAACTACTGTACGAACTCATCCAGCGCCCTGGGTACCCACCTGCTCGACAGCAACATCTTCGTCAGCGCGCCATCGTGCCCCTCTCCAGCATGTAGCTATTCCGCGGGTCTGGACCGCAGTATAGGTCCATCCCTCCTGCGGTACCGCGATTTGTGGCTTCTTTTTAAGCGAATAATTAGACCCCGTCTGGCTCCGCGGAATAGGTGCGCTTCCAATTCTTTGCGAATTGTTCTCACCTTAATTGCCTTCCAACGCAAGTTCATCACGACTCGCCCACCACATGCCCACACGTGGCAAGCCAGATTTGTTGTGGTGACGATGGAGGTGGGCAAGAGAACGGTAAAAACAATTTGTATTGTGTAATCATCAATTCAAGCCCGCATTCAATATTGTCAGTATCCATCTCCGTGCACACCAGATGAGAGAAAATTCCTCCCGCCAGAAAATAATGCAAATCTTGATCATTCTCAAGTTGTGCCATGCGCACAGACAACTAGCATGTACACGTTCTCATTTCAGCAGTGTTTTTCGATTTTACCTCCCTGGCCTGCCCGTCACCAAGCACAGACGATTCCTGCTCGCGATACTCATCACCTGCGGGGACAACCGTAGACACTGCGTACGCTTTTTCGGAGTATCGAGGCGGCGCTACATTCGCAGCATATCTGATCGCTCTTTCCGTTTAGGCAGAAGATGGTCAGCATGCCATGCCCAGAGCTGACCCGTCGTTCTCTTGCTCCGAGCCATCAAACTTTGCATTCAATTGATGGCATGGCTCAAAAGCATCCCCATTTAGACACTTTCAATTGCACATTCAATTTGAAGGCACTCAGTTTTGCAGTAAATAAAAATCCCTCTTACAGATCTTCTTGGACGCTGAAACAGAGCACATTTGTAAGAGGGATAAGAAATCAGATCAAATTTGAAGCCGAAAATTTCAAACATTAGCATGTGGGGACTAGGTGACCTGCACCATACTTAAGGCCAGTTTTGTCAAGGATTGAAAGCACAATATATACCAATTTTTACCTAGGGATGTCGAGGAATATCTGTTCACGAATTACACCAAAAGAAAATCTGCCGATACTTATGGTTTTCCTCGGAGGAAGGGTATAACAACCGAGGTACGAGATTATAAGTTATAGCATCTGTTTATAAGAGACTATCGGATGCCCGCCAAGCGCTATATGAAACGTTCATGCAAGACTCGTCTGACGCACGTCAGGGGCTGTTATTAGCAATGCAGCGATCGAATGCACGAAAATCAGCACAGAAACTCGATGAATCAAGACCAAGTATGTGTTTTGCTCCAGTTTACTGTGAATGACAGCTCCTCTCTATAGATGTGAGTAGCGGGGTCGTCTACTCTGCACTGAGCATCTTGGGTGATCAGGCAGCTGCCGATCGAGGGTTGCCCCCAGCAGTTAAGACGCAACTGCAAATCCAATTTCGTGAACCTGCCACATGGGTTCAAACAGGGAAACTGATGTCCCAAGGATGGATAGTCCCCAAGCGCAGGACATCTCTTGCCGACTCCGAAGAATCCCAGGAGAATGACGACTATGAAGAGTTTGATTCTCAAGCTGCAATGTGGATCTCGGATTCCTAAATTACACAAACAGCTATTTCGATCAATTAGTATTTGATTCGGTATTTTTGATACAGGAAATCCGACGAGTCAAGAAAGGTTGCACATGAGGAACCTAACCAATTACGCCTAGCTGTTCAAGACACCAGCAGCACAGATAATTTACCTGAATCTGGGATTCTTGCGCTTTTTATCCAAGAAGTTCTTTGAAAATCCTGTCCACGGAGGGGTTGGGGCAGTCCCTGGATGTCTTTCGCCACAGCCGTAAGCCGAAGCTTAAGATCCACCAGGCTGGCGCGTGCACCGATTCTACGCAGCAGGGCAAAGTTTGGAACGACACCGACCCCAACTTGAAGGTCCAGAACTCGAATGCCAGAGATGGCGGGGACTCGGAGCTGGAGTTATTTCTTGGTTTGTGAGGCATCTCTCTGTCATTGATTCATTTGAGTTAATAGATCAGTACTAAATTGAACCTGGTACTCACGGTTCTTCCTTGTGCAAAGGCCACAAGACTCAGAATCGAGTCGGGCCGAAGTCATACCACAACCGAGGCATTGTGGTGTGGCCTAGATGTCATCAAAATCAAAGGTTGGTCAGGTTCAATTAAGATGTACCAAAATTCTCGCATGCTCTGCATCCGCACTGTTCAAAAGAAGGACACACTTGTGACAACGTCCCGCAGTAGATTTATATTCGAAGTGGCGCAAACAAGTGTCGTCTCCGCTGCAAACAGCATTTGGGCTGTTCTCGTCATCTGCCATCGAGAATGGGGAGAAAGTTGCGATAATCTGAGTTGCATCTAGAGTTGGTAGGACTTAACGCCGAAAGAAAAATATGAAAGAAAAAAAATGGGCGAAAGGTACATAGCAGGACTTGATCCCGAGTCCAGCGGGTGGTTCTGTAGGATATCCACTTGGAGCCAGGATAATGGAACGTAGGCGTGGTCCATAACAGTATAGCCATTATTTCAGCGGTTGGGACATCCGGTATGTGGGATCTTGAATCCATTTGAATCTGTTGTTGAAGTTAGCTGGGGATTACAGGAAGGAGGTGAAGGGGGAGAAAAGCTGCAGGTAGCTTTGTAGCCAATATTTCAGGAATTTCTGCACATTGTATGGCATAGGAATCGGGCTGCTATCTGGAAAAAGAGAGAACACCAGCCGGGCAATACAGGCAGAGTTCAAGCCGGGAAACAACAGACCTGACCCATTCCCTGGTTGAATGAACTACAGTCAAAGCTCTCTTAACCCATAGGTGCCAGTGGACAGTCAAATCTATGGGGTATTGAAAGTATGGGTTGGGAGAGTGTGGCAAAAAAAAATGTTAAAGAATTCAAAGAAATTCTACAAAAATTCTACTACCTACGTAGTGAACCACACGGATAATTATTCAGGCTCCGTAACTGCCATCAGTATCGAGCCAAAAGTCTGTATGAAGTTGTGAAGTTGAAATGCGGGGTCATACTACAACACTCCCACTGACCCCGCCATCCAGTCCCGATTGGGACGAGTCGGTTAGCGCGCGGGTTGTATTTGGTCGGCGGGGGTTGTGTATATACTGGAGGCCCGAAGAGATTGGTCGCAGGTGAGTAATCTGTATTTATTCGATTTAGTCTGAAGAGAACGGTCGCAGGATTAATTCCTGACTTTGAACTCTTGACCGACAACAAGTTGCAGGAAGGGTTGGTGGGTGCGATCCTCCGGAAATGATGGCGAGTACCGGCCCTTTATATACGGTGCGGGTCACCTAGCTGTCGCTACCCCGTGTTTGAGATTTTACGGCCCGAGCTTTACCTAAATTTCTTACCCGTCTTCTAAAAATGTTTCTTTGGACGATACAAGATCTGGAAGAGGGATTTCTATTCAATCAAAACTGAGGGAGGTAAAGTTTTCTTTCCCTTCAATTTGGCCACAAGCAGTGGAAATAATGGAAAATTTGAGCTGATCGTGGCTGCGTACAGGCCCAATATTTTTCTCCGGCCAATTTGGTGACTAATCTCGGGCTAGCGGCAGCTAGGTGACCCGCAGATCGCGTTCTTGAGACAGCTGACTAAGACGTCAGAATGCAAATGGAATACAGAAGACTTTGGGAAGAGGAGCTCGGAGCCTTTGGGCTTCCGGATCTCTGTGAGTGAGGTGTTCGGTTGACCACTAACCCACACAACAGAGAACGAAGAGAACGGTCAGTCGGTCAAAAGAAGCGACGACTCCCCCAAAGAATTCTAGCTAGACGAAAACTGGCGAGGAACAGTGGCCTTGATTCACCACAACCCAATGGATCGGTTCCGTGAAGGAGCAAATGTGTTGTACCTCCGATAGGAGGAAAACGATAAGGACGATACAGAGAAGCAGCTCGCAGAGATGATGTACGACTTTGCGAGGATGGCTGTTGATGGGGGGGCAGCTGGTGCCGATGAGGCAGATGACTCATAAAGTGTGTATTTAATTTATTCAACTGAAATGTCGACGCGAGGGGAAGGTCTGGAGTGGAATGAGGGAAATTGCAGGGAAAGGAGGTGAAATAATAGTGCGTATGTGCGAGCATCGGAATCCGAGCGCGAGAAAAAATCGTTGTTGAGAGTTGAACGAGGATGCTGGAATCGAATGGAAAGGATATGTGAAAAGGAGGCATGGGACAAAAAAATAATGTGGTAGAGGTCAGGGAACGCGGTGAAAGGACGGAGAGACGGGGAATAAAGATGACCGGTGATAGAGTTGAGAGCTATCTTGTGCCTGGCTGTAGCAGCGACACCGCTGGATCTCAGGTCTTCCAGGCAATATCAGACCATTCTGACCGACCACAACGGCCGCAGTCTTTCGACCAACCGCGGTAGAAAAAAAAGGAAATACAGAGAAGTACGGAAAAAGGAACTTCACTACAACCACTTCTCAAACGCAAACGGCGTAGAATAACAGGAAGACATTGTGAACATTTCTGGCCACTTAAGGTGAGGGATACATCTCCGGCATTCTGTAGAGCATGGACAGTGGGAATCCAAAGTGAGAGGAAGCGCACGGCGTTGACATAACCATGGCAGCATATTCTCCGCCCGTATTACTTACACCGGATACTTCCTCAAACCGGTGTTCCTAAGCGGGACCGTGGCGCATAATGTTACCTACCCCCTTACAGGTCCTTGCGGTTGAATCTCGGTACCTATTCCATTCTTAGATTTAAACTGCGGAGGGGACGTATACAAACTCGTCAGTCATAGTTCGGTTAAGTCTTCGTCAGTTTGATCGTGATCTTCGTGAGTTTGATGGCGATCTTCGTCAGTCTTGATAGCCGCGTTCAATCTTCGTCACTCCGTCAAAGTCGGGGACCAACCAACTGCGCCACACCCACACTCAGACTCACAAATGTTGATCCACCAACTTGCGCCACTCTGGCGCACTTGAACACGACTTGCGCCACTGTCGGCTGGTCCCACCACGAGGTTTCGGTCCATCAAGTTGAAGCAATAATCAACGATGCACAGTGAACAAATGAACAGAGAGTTTTAAATCTTACAAGCTTAAGCAGCGGTGAGACCCCGAGAAATTTGTAGATGAAAATGAATGGGATTTAAACAATTAGCTAAGTCGTTCATAGTACCGCCCCGCCAATGCACGCGGCTGTGCCACAGCGCGGAACCCAAACCCCTAACCATCTAACTTGAACCTCAGCACGCCCAAGGCCAGTGGGAATCACGGAGCTGTCACCTGAGCAGATTGCCGACAACATCTTGATAGAATGACGAAGATCGCCATCAAACTGACAAAGAAGAATGCCATCACTGACTTACGAGTTTGAATATGTCCCACTGCAGAGATGTCATTCAGCGAGGTCTCGCACACCTGCGGAGGTTTTAGATGCAGTTCCTAAAATCAGCAATCTTCGGTGCTATTGCATGGTGGCCGCGGTAACTTTAGATAAGGATCTAATTATGATGACTTGGAATGGACAGTCCAGATCTCTCACGGGTGATTGCTGTATATAAGAGAGCAGGTTTAAACCTATTGGGACCACTTACCTTGCAGACTACATACGCCAGTATGAGCTTGAGAAAGAAGCCCGCAGCCAGGATCACGGCATTCAACACGAGCGACATTGTACTCGGAACGGTTGACGGTTTCCCCCCGTGGCCCAGGGAAGTCAGTGACACCAAATCTTGCTAAAGGTGGCGCCGCCTATGCCTATGGGCTAACATTCTCTTAGATCGTCGACCCCGCGACAGCGCCGGACGCAATTAAAACCAAGCGTTTCGCAGCCAAGAACACAGCACTCGTGCAGTTTTTCCCCGGGGGAGAATAGTGTGTAGATCTCCTTGTTCTGTACCGTTCCCAACACACCTTCGTTGTTGTAGCGCCTGGCTCGCCCCTACGAGGATGACACACCTGTCGGTGACACAAATCGAGGAGTTTGTCGCGAATTCCCGGCACAAGAAACCTCAACTCTTAAATGGCTATCGGAAGGTAAGAGTTCACAGGGTTTACAGAGGGTGCGCACGACAGCATGGAATGCCGCGCCCACTGGCTTAGAAAGGGTTACCTCGACACTAATTCACCGGTCAGGCCGCCGAAAGGGCGCAGGATAACCGACAAATTTCTCCCCCAAACCTAAAGGGCAAGAGGAGCAAGTGGGGTGGAGGAGGAGAAGAGATATTCCCCATTGGTGCGTCTGTTTTTTTATGCTTCTGCCGCCACTCAATGCTGACTCACCCCGTAAACAATACAGACAACAATAAGAAGAAGCACCAAGCAAGGGCGAGGGAGGAAGAGCACCGGCTCCTTCTGGAAGGATATCGGCCGCCAGCGATCTCTGCAAATTTGGGTGTGGTCCCCGTGGTCTTTGCTCAAAGCATTCATCTAGGGCCAGGTGGCCCCGTCTTCTGCTCGGACATTGCGATGACATTCGAGCTATCTCTGCATGTACGGGTCTTCGGCCCCGCGACCCTACAGGGCGACGTGGACCTGCTCCTCGCGTTCTTCCAGGGTCATGGTGGCGCGCGGCACTCCGAATACATATGCTACGCACACGCAATGTTAGGAGTGGTGGAGGAAGGATTGAGCCACCGCAATGGAAACGTCACGCCCAAAATCGAGGGGTCGATGCTCCTGGGGATGGTGTTCCACTATGTTGGTGATGACCCTCGAGCTTTTGGGCATGCGACATTGCGGGGCGATGGTGATGCGGTTTTGGCGTTCCTGAGGTCACAGAGTCCGGAAGAGTCACAGTATATCTGCTATTTGTGGTTGATATTGGAGGATGTGGCGAAGGGTTTAGGCGGACACAAGTAATGCTAGTCATATACTATGTGTTCTACTCTACAATCACAGGTCGGGTGCCGGTACGACCTACTCTCTCTCAAGATCGCCTGAGGTACTCGTTTACGTTTAAGATACCAACCTCCCTTTCCATTCCAATGTGTTTGAAAATATGATTTTGAGTGGACGGTTCAAATCAAAAGTGCGATATTCTTGCTCACGGGATGTCCCCAGTAACAATTTGAGCCCTGGCTTGGATAATCTTGCTCGTGGGGATCCACAATTGAAATTTGATGACCAAACCTTAAATTCATCAAGTGTTTCCTTATCCCTGCCGAATACAGCTCTTTTCACACGCCCCTAGAAAGGCGTGACTTGATATAGAGAGCTAATTGCAGGCCGCAAATTGACAGATGCCACCCAGCACTATTCTGAGCACTCCTCCTCCTTGCCTCAGGCTCCTCCACCCTTTTTTTCTCGCGTCAATGCAGGAATGCCGCAGCTCGAAGAGGACCTCGAAGCCCAGTGCACATTCTTTGGCCGCCTCCGACCCTACTCCTTGCTGAGATAAGACTGGGAAAACAGGCTCTCAAAGATCCGACAAGGATCTGATACCATCGTCATGTCCGGACACAGTCAAAGCATTTGACCCATATCCTGCCACCTGCTGTACCTCAATTGCATGATTCCTCGACCCCCCGCAGAAGCACTAGTAGTCTCTTATTTCCATTGAAGAATCAATTTTTATTTGATCTCTGGCCGAAGCGCTGATCACTGCTAACACTTACAGCTATTCAGATCCCGCTCGGAGGCATTATTGCGCCTTCCCGAGCGCAATTACTGGGTAATATTTTGAAACTCGTGATCCCATTCCCTATCCATACCTTAGTTCATCCAAATTGAATGCGTTTTGGGCTTACGATACCCGCCTTCACGCTTCGGGCGACAATCTTCTCGCAGCGTGAAGCGGCGCGTCTTGAGCGAAACGCGAAGCAGCGCGCCACCCGTAAGAAGAAGAAGGCGGTTTACGATTTGGAGATGGAGGACAAGGACGAGATGGAAGAGAGTGTCGAAGATTCTAGCTCTGAGGAAGAAGTTGAGCACCCGCGTTCATCCCCCATTCCGCCACCACCCAAGCGCACAAAACGAGTTTTGGAGGAGGTCACAAACAACAAACGACCCTCGCGCGTGCGTGCACCAGCACCAAAGGCCCCAAGACCGCCTCTGCAGCGCGCCTCTGAGGTGAGTGAGTCCTACCGGCCTGCTTATAGAACATCGCGGCGGCGAGCAGCAGAAAATTAATAGAGTCAAATTTGCTTTCGACGCTCTGTAGAATTCGTTGTTAAGTAGAGTATAAATTGTATAGCTATACAAATTGTATCAAACGTTAATCTTCCCCATCTTCGCCTTCACTTTCAGTCTCTGTATCATCGCTCTCCTGCTCCTCGTCCTCTGAGTCGTCGCCCTGCTCTCTCTCTCTCCGGCCCACACAACCTTTCCAAGAACTCCTCTGGCTCATACCAGTCAGCGTTTAGTCTCCCGGTTTCGGGGTCTACGACAAAGCTCAAATCTGAGCCACTGAGAAGCGGCTCATCGTTATGATCCACGGTGTCCCATTCTTCCACGCAATCGGCGGCAGAACGGGATGCTGCAGATGCTGAGCTACGGCCAGACCAAGTGGAGGAAGGAGTTGGTGAGTTGTCTCTACTGTCAGAATGCGTCGGGGTAGGAGAGGGAACAGTGTTCGACTCCGAGCCGGCATTTACACTGGAGTGAGCAGAAGGAGTCGGGGAGTTGGGTTTGCTGCGAGGTTCCGGAGAGGAAGAGGCGGTAGACGGCAGGAGGTTTCCGCGTAGAACCTCCATTTCAAAGAGGAGTTTGGCGTACTCGGCTCTATGTTCGAGATACTCAGCTAATTTCCCGTCTCCAAAACGCTGGTAGCCTCGATCGAATTGGTTCACTGTAATTGAGGCCTCCTTGGCCTCCCTATATACATTTCCGGGCCTACTTGGCCGAGATCCGGGGTTCGATATCTGTCGTACACATCGGCCAAATGTTTGCTCCGAGTCCGCGCGCAATTCCCGAGTCGCGCCGATTGTCGACCGGAAAGTTTCCTTGCTCTCATTCATGCAGCAATGCTTCGGGCCAAACTTGGCCAAAGCTCCTTTTCCCCGTGCAATTAACTTTATTTCGGCCTGCTAGAAAATTTCTAATACTCACGCTAATCAAAAGTGATGGACGGTGGTCGTTCTCACTGGCGCGCGGGCTGGTGGGCGGCGAAGGTCGGCCAGCGAGGACTTCCTGAGGGGCCGCAATGTGAGGGAGAGACCGCCTACGCTTTACGCCAGGCCAAGAACCAGACCCAGTTGGCGGACGAGTTCACGGAGGAATGGAAGGCGCTAGCAGAGCTCATTTCCCAGGGGAGGGCAGGCAGGGAGGTCGATGGAGCCGAAGAGAGCGACGATGAGGCGGAGGAGGGTGCCAGCGACGAGGAGGATGAGCCGATCCCGACACTCCCGGCACGGCGCTTAAAGTCGACTTATGTGGATGAGGTTTTGGTCATGTAGTCTTGCAATTGTTCCTGTTCGTCTCATCGTGTCATGGGGCATGTGCCCCCTTTTTTTGGTATTTTTACAGATTTTCTCGAGTATTTTTTGTGCTCGTTGCGCCGCACGGCGTCAAGCACTCTTTGACGTCGTCCTACAAACATGTACAATTTTGATGAATATTACGTATCGCTATGCTCGCTATGATCAACGACGACCAAACGTCCTGCTCACTGCCAACAGTACGTCTGTACGCGGGGAAAGGTAGGTGCACTGATATATCGGATTCGCCTCTGAATTAGCGGTTTTGATACATCACGGGCCTCCGACGATCAGTGGGCCGTGATATATCATGCCCCCGTACTAAGGTGTCTGGCGTCATGGGAGGTGGACAAGGTTGCTGTCCCTCACGAATTCTTCGACGGCTCTAACAAGAATGGATATCTTCCTAACTGGAAGTCGGTGGTTCAATGGATGTCCACTAATCCACACATCCCCCTCTCCGACACAACCTTTCATTTCTCGGAAGCAGCCGATATTTTGTTGGTCGTAGGGTTGACCCTTAGGGAATGCAAAGCGTACAGTGATGCTGACCCGGATGATCCACTGGCTGCAATTCCTTTTGACCATGAAGATCTCGAAGTGGTCAAAGCGGCTGTCATGAGCATGCTTATCGCAATCAGGCCCAAGAAAACTGTCAAATGGGGTGTGGCACCTGCAGTCCATCGTCCGATTTATAGCACCTGGAAAAAGGTCTGTCTGGAAGTTGGCCTGGGCGAGGATGATGTCAACACATTTGGTGGCAATTGGAAGACCTTTGTGGAGGCTTATGCGGCGGCCGATTGTGCGCTGATGCGCAGTGGAAAAGCATCTGTCTTCAGGCAGGTGTTTATTTTCCAGACATGATCAAGACATGGGCGGACGATCTAGACGCAACCGGCTCTCTTCCAGCCGATCATCAGACTGATTGGCAGGCTGCAATGACCAGGGTCTGGCAACCAATTCAGCTTGTCATCACTGCTGCGTCCGATTCTGGCAGCGTGGATGCGATCCTTGAGGAAGATTGGTGTCGCTGTGGACGTGGAGGACTTGTTTGCTTTGTTCTTGGGATGAAATGGTGGAGGACTCACCTCACAAGGAGCCCGAATGTGGATTCCCTGAATGGTTGGTTGGATATCCTGTCAGAGATGACAGGTGCATTCACTATCATTGCTGGAGCGGAATCATTGTACGTTCTATGATTTTTAGGGAGCACAGCATCTCATGAGTTTATAGAAAGCATCCAGAATCTCGTCGAGGAGGTAGCAGCAGTACTAGTTAGAACTTCAAGTGTGGCAAAAAGTGTTCCATTAGAATAGAGACCCTAACAGCAAATGCTATGTTGTTCATAATACTGTATGACTGAAATAACTAGCGCAACATCAGAGTCCCCGAAGCAGCCGTTCCAACCAAGGAGCTGTACCTTTCTATGTACCGAATAGGACAAGTGACCAAGACCGGTCATAGCACGTGACTGCCCTTGAGGGCAACAGGTTAGTCAGCTTTCTCGCCCGACAGCTTCGAGAAGCCAACAAAGATAGGATTGGTTAAATTATGTTGGAGGCATGTGGTGTTATGGTGTAGTGGTATATATATATTGTCAGCTGTTTGACAGAAATAGGTTGTGGTCTTGAGTTCAAGCTCGGCAGTTGGTAGTCTTTTTGTGATCAACCTGTTGGCGGGGTGGTCCTTAACCTAAGATCCTGTTGTTGATTCTAAGTATTCTTCCACTGTGCGGAACAAGCTTTTTAGGCAGCAGAATATTATCTTGATGGAATGGGCAAGGCCAAGTGGATAGCCAAGATAATAGTAGACGTAGCTGCTTTAGACACTGCTCATCTAGCCCCAATCATATCTGTACAGCTGAGCCCAGGATGTTAGGGCTTGGAATATCATTTCACGGCAACAAAAACCGATCTCCTCCTTCCACAAACACTTTATGATAATTATAAGACCACCAAACTATAGCTAGGAAGCATATCTATCATTCGATTGAAGGATTTCAGCTACTTTTTCCACCTTGCAGAGTTGTAGAACTTTGGTTCCAAAAGAATACACGTGATCTTTCCGACGCGACGCGAAACACCACGTTCAACTACACCTGGATGATAACAA
The DNA here is from genome assembly GCA_029378375.1 of Mycena olivaceomarginata. Classification (NCBI taxonomy): domain Eukaryota; kingdom Fungi; phylum Basidiomycota; class Agaricomycetes; order Agaricales; family Mycenaceae; genus Mycena; species Mycena olivaceomarginata. The sequence goes on along the minus strand of JARKIC010000146.1, from coordinate 26,139 downwards.
ATCCCTGTGTCTGGGTTGATGAATGCTTTAACAAGGGGAATGGATGAAGACTGTACAAAATATTTTTCCTTCCCCAGAACACTGAGGCTGCCCCAGGCCAAGATTTCGAATTTTCTGTGATGCAAACCTGGAAAGTGGGCAGGTGACTGGGCAAATGAAATGCTTGCATAAAGGTGCCAGATCCGGGTGATGTCTATCTTAGTTTGGGCGGGAATGGTATTCTGGGCTCCCAGCAGATTGATGGGCCAAGTCCACCTAGGTTGGGCTCATAATATTATCCATCCCATCGGCCCTATGCTAGGCACCTCGGAGAATAATATCACCTCCAACCATCAGCCGACTCCGGGATAGTCGGCACAATAATATTCCTAGGCTCCCAGAATATTGATGGGCCAAGTCCACCTAGGTTGGGCTCATAATATTATACAACTCATCGGCCCTATGTTAGGCATCTCGATGAATAATATTACTTCCAACCATCAGCCGACCCTGGAGTAGTTGGCGCAATAATATTCCTAGGCTCCCAGAATATTGATGGGCCAAGTCCACCTAGGTTGGGCTCATAATATTATACAACTCATCAGCCCTATGCTAGCCATCTTGAAGAATAATATCACTTCCAACCATCAGCCGACCCTGGGGTAGTTGGGGCAATAATATTCCTAGGCTCCCAGAATATCAATGGGCCAAGTCCACCTAGGTTGGGCTCATAATATTATACAACTCATCGGCCTTATGCTAGCCATCTCGAAGAATAATATCACTTCCAAGCATCAGCCGACCCCAGAGTAGTTGGTGCAATAATATTCCTAGGCTCCCAGAATATCGATAGGCCGAGTCCACCTAGGTTGGGTTCATAATATTATACATGCCATCGGCCCTATGCCAGGCACCTCAATGAATAATATCATCCCCAACCATCAGTCCACCCAGGTTGGGGCTCATAATACTATCCATCCCATCGGCCCTATGCTAGGCACCTCGAAGAATAATATCACTTCCAACCATCAGCTTACCCTGGAGTAGTTGGCGCAATAATATTCCTAGGCTCCCAGAATATTGATGGGCCAAGTCCACCGAGGTTGGGCTCATAATATTATACATCCCATCGGCCCTATGCTAGGCACCTCGACGAATAATATCACCTTCAATGATCAGCCGACTCCGGGATAGTTGGTGCAATAATATTCCTAGGCTCTCAGAATATCAATGGGCTAACCCCACCTCCGTTGGGCTCAAGATATTATCCAACTCATCCTTGGGGAACTCCGGGATTTTCTCGACCGCTCCGGGGGATGGTGATCTGCTGTCAGTGCATATCCAGCGTCGTGCTAACATGTCACAGTTATCGAATGGCCCAAGTTGAAGAGAGGGACGCCACTGTACCTCGGGGATGCCGTTTCATACAATTACCACTCTTGTGCTTTGAACGGGAACCTACACCGGTCTGGTTGCTTTCTTCATCCGTCCACTCGTCGTCTGCAGGATCTGCTCCACCAAAGACGGCGGTTTCCGCCTCGGTCCAGTTGTTCTCTGGAGTCTGACCGATGGATGGAAGGGGGGTGGGAAAAGCTTGAACCTCCTCAATATTATGATGTAGTGGGACCGGCTGTGAATGTGAATGGGCGCTCGAACCTACCGCCACGTCACCCGCGTTCCCGGTGTGTCCGGGAGCTGGAGGCAGAGCAGGATTCAAGCTCATTTTCTCAATCTGATCTCTAGGATGAGAGACTTCCGGTGGATACTCGAGCTGTAGACCATCCCATTCCGGAAAGGGAGGCAGAGCGGTTGTGTAGATTTGGTCCATCGCTCCCGGTGGATACTAGGAGATGGTGAACAGACGCAAGACTCTCGGTGTCACATGAAGAATGAAGATATATTTCCATGTTTTTTTTTCTATCACTAATTGCGGACGAATTATTCTGAAAGGATGGGATAGGTTTCGAGGTAATCGAAGGAGAACTGAGCGAGATATGGGACAATCGGTCGCGGAATTAAAAAACTGTCCAAATGAGGAAAATTCGGTTCCGTGATTAGCTGTAAAGTGGATCTGAAAGAAAGACTACATTTCCATCCTAATGAGAATAGTGGCAGTGTTTTGCTGACATAAAAGGATTCCCCCGTCGAAACCTGGACAAATCATTTTTTTGGGGGGTCTTTTTTTTAATGATCATGCGAATGCATTTTTACATGTAAATTCAGCAACTGCACAAAGCGGTTGTTTTCATCTCCGAGTTCGTCTCGCTTTTTATTCCTTGACCAGAGTCACGATTTTACCTTGATTTACCTTTTCTAGTGATGGTCTCGGCCGATGTGGTGACGTGAACAGCCGCAACCGTGCCGTTGTGCCGGCCGACAAAAGTCTCAACCTGTACGTTGAGCTCCTCTTGAGACCAGTTGTGATCACCTGTAGAACGTTTGAGCCTGAGCTGTGGCGGTGACAAAGCCCTGGTCACCGCTTTGTACACACCAACAAACAGTGATAATGCGAGCGCTATTTCTATTTTTATTCGTTTTTCAGGCAATTTAGAATGACTGCTAAGTATGGTGACATAATGACATTTGAGACATGGCCGGTTTTAGCCTTCCATCTCATCTCAAACCTCCCAGAAAAGATTGAGAAAGTACATAGCGCATATTATAAGCTTCCCGCATCTTCAGATAAATTTTCAGAGGCGAAGGCATTGCATTCTGGAGGAAAGCTTCTGGTGGTCACAAACAATCACAGCCGACTTGACTTCCGAGTTGACAGCGAACTGCCGAGCAGTGGCAGGGGATGATAGATGGCAAAGATATATGAGGCTTTTCCCCCAAAAGACTAGGGCCGCTGATATCACCGATTCATCAAATCCGGGCTTAGGATTCAAGTTTTTCAAGTGTTATACTGCGAGCTACAATGCATTTGGGAGTGAAAAACTGTCGGCGACAATTTGTTGAATGTTCCTGACATTCCTCCCTCTTTTCCCCCTTTTTCTCTCTTTTTGCAACTTGATTGTTTTGAAAATTTCCGTTCCCTCCACCGGCATAGGCCATGAGCCATGAGCCGATTTATCGTCGTGAGTACGAAGTCCCAAAGGGGAAGCTATCGGCAATCAGCCATGCACGTGCTGTTGATGGTGGGCCCGATCCAGAGATCTGAGACCTCTTGGCGCAGGAAAAGGAGTCGCTGCTCCTTACGCCGTCTTCTGGATCATGACGTGCCTTTATACTCTAAATATCCTCCTCGTTGGCAGCCCGCATTCTCTTATATCAAGTTCAAGTAAGAATGTAAGAAATAAGAAAGCTCGCGGTTGCCCCTCCGCTCATGCTCAAACTCGGAAGGGGTATGTGTTGAATGTTGAAACACATAGATACAGTTCAAGTGCGGCTCACGCCTTCTTGGATTTAGAAACTTTCTTGCGCTTGTTTAATTGAGAAGGGTTTTCCTCGTTCTTGCGCTTCTGGGACGCAGAAGCCTTGCTCTAAGTGTGCAACGTTGGGTATAGTACCATCTGATATAGGAGGGACACTCACTGTGCTTTCAGTCCGGTTGTTCTGCGTGGTGATTCGGGAGGCAGATTGTGGATGTAGATTGTGAATGTTATGACCGGACTCTGCGAGCTGCTTCACATTCCAAAGCTTTTCCATGGCATTGACGCCCTTGGCGGTGATCTGTATTGAGGTACCAAAGCGGGTGTAATCCTCATCGTCCATGCTTTCGAGTGTGCCGTGGGAGTCAAGTTTCCCCCGCCAAAAAATCTCGACAAGCCCTTGCGATCTGCAATAGGATATAAGCCTTGGCCAGACAGAGAAGAAAGAAGAAGAACTTCTCAAAATCAACACCGATTCCAAAGGCGCCCCATATAAACTCCCCACCCTTAGTTTTCTCATGGTCACCATCTTCAGTGAAGCTCCACGTCTGATCGCCCTCTCGCTTTCCCGCTTCAAACACATCCCATATGCAATAAGAGACGCATCATTGTCCATGTGCTGAAAATTGGAGAATCCCTCTCTGGTAGCAGTTAACGAGTTGGCGAAGGGACGCTCGACATGGTCGCCATCGAGAATGTCCCCGAAAGAAAGCACACCCCTCCTGAGTAAGGTGGAGATCAAATACTGTAAATGAACCCGTTGAAGATGACGTACTCATCGGCAAAAGCCTGAAGCATACCAACACCACCGGGGAAGAGACATGAAAGCCCGTGTCTAAACAGGGCAGCAAGCTTCGGTAGCCGGGAAATAAGCTCCTTGGCCCTGGCAAAGAAAGGCATGAAATCACGTCATGACAGCTGGAGGCTGGGTAAGTGGGTGAACGTACTTTTTCTGTCCCTCAACAGTTTTGTCTTTGAATGCATAGGCGACAAGAGTTTTCCCTGGCTCCTGGGAGAGGTGCCAGCCAATCCCCACCATTTTACCCTTGGGCGATAGAGGAGGGTTGTCGTGTTCACCAGAGGGACCCTTAGCAGCCTATGAAATATAAGCTATGAAGACATAGACAATGTAGCACCGAACCGCATTGTTCTTAATCTCGTAGAGGAGTTCACCCCAGTCCATGATGTCCTGGAGCGTGCCCTGCACCTCAGTTTGAGCAGCCGGATGAAAACCGCCCCAGGCACTAGATATATGATTATGAGTGGATGACCGATGTTCTATAATTGTGAAAACACACGAGATTTTTACGGCGAGGACGAGGAGAGGGTGTTGATCTTTCCGAGATACAAAGCCAAGATGGATACCAGGCTCACACATCCACTTGAACTCTGGGATAAGCTCGTCGATATCCGCCCGACTCAGTGGACACTTCTTAAGCTGTTCACGATCCTGCAGCTTCTTCAAGGTGGCCTGGTTTCGCCGTAAATTATGAATATGGATCTCATCCGGATTGCAGCTATAGATGATTGCAAGGGTCTGTAGAATATAAGCCATGGTGGAGTGAGTAAGACATCTACACACCTTTTTTTGCACCTCCTCCAGCTCCTTGGCTTTCTCCGCCTTCTTTCGCTTTTTATTAGCTCTATTCCGGACGCGGGCGTCGCGATTTGCGCTGTAGAAGTACCATTGTAAGGCCATGCTACTGAAAGAGGGCAGGAACAACAAACCTTTGCCTTCCTTTCACTCTTTTTGTTGTCGGGAGTTCCGCCGTCTTTGCGGTCCCCAGCGGGTGCAGTAGACTTGGAATTATCATTATCTTCTGAATCATCGTCCTCCAACTCGGTGAGGTCGGACAGAGGGTCCGATATATAGCCATCAGGCTCTGAGAGACCCAGGGCCTCGAATGCCGGGCTGATTGTGATTTCCGAGGTCATTGGCGGTCAAGAGCTGGTTATGTCGACGCGACGGAGGATTATCACCGCGTTGACAGATGTTATGTTACGGTCACAGGTGACCAAAAATTCCCGGGTGTGATGATTCACTTCCCCCCCTTCTCTGCTGACCGGCGCCGACCAGTGTCCGCGCCAGGCCACAAAGCTGGGAAGACTGCGCTGACCCCGCCCCCTCCGGTGGTGCCGCGCAGTAGCGCGTACATCTGGCTCGCGCTCCCGCACAACGTCACTGCTGGCCCCAACGAGGCCGTCGTCCGTGCGTCCGATTCCCTTACTCGCTCTTACTCGCTTACCCACCTGTTGCAACCGACAGGCCACCCCCATCGCGAGACCTGGCACCAGGTCCGCCACCGCTACAATCAGCGCTGGCTCGGCTACCCTGAGGAGGACGAGGTGGAGGAGCCGGACTACGCGAAGCGTGAGATGCCCGGGATGCGTGTGCAGGTTGTCCGTAGCGTGAGCGACTGGTCGCATGGCGTGCTCACGGAGCATAGCATCCAGAATGCCTGCAAGGCCCTTCCCCCGCTACCTATCCCCCGAGCTTACGTGTTTTTGCAAAGACTGCAAGCTCATCGAGGAGGCGGAGCACTTTATCTACATCGAGAACCAGTTCTTGTGAGTCGTTCCTCCCCAACAGAATGGGGCGGGCGCTGATCGATTGGATGAATTTGCCTAGCATTTCGAGCACGTACGACAATGACGAGGTGAAGAACCAGATCGCGGGTGCCCTCGTCAAGCGTATCATCCGTGCCGCGCAGGCGGGCGAGAAGATCCAGGTCTATAAAACTTACATCCTCCCGAACGCGCACGGCTAACGAGCGCACGCAGGTGATCGTGACGATCCCTGGATTCTCGGGAAATATCATGGACGAGGGCTCGCTCAAGATCATCATGGCCGCGCAGTACCGCACGATCAACCGCGGCGGGCACAGTATCTATGCAGAGATCCGCAAGGCGGGCTTTGAGCCGTATGTTTTACTCCCCCTGTCAGTGGAAGACTCTGATTGGTATCTGCGAATGATAGGCTCGACTTCATCCGGTTCTACCACTTGCGCTCGTATGACCGCATCAACGCGCCGCTCTGTAAGTCCCCCCCCTTCTTTCGTCGGTCCGTTGACACGCAAGGCTAACGCGGCGCGTCCAGCGACGTACATCCAGCAGATCGAGAGCCAATAGCACCACGAGGCGCAGATTGCGCTCGCGCGACAGTGGATCGGGAACGACTCGGACGGCTCGCAGAAGGAGGTCACGATCTCGCTGCCGGTCGAGACCAAGGAGGGCATCGTGCGTACGGCCCAAAACCGAGACGGTGCCGATCCCCGAGTCGGAGGACGCGGCGAGGCGGGTCATTGAGAAGTTTGAGGCGGCGGCGAAGGCGGTGCGCGGCGATGAGGACGTGGCTGATAATGTGGCGCAGCATATGTTGCACGACCGCACGAGCTTGTTGGAGGAGAAGTGGCTGGGGAGCGAGCAGGAGGAGCTTGATGCGTGTGTGTTTCTTCTTCTTTTCTGAGAAGGGGACTAATCGAGTGCAACAGATATGTGTCGGAGCTGCTTTACATCCACACGAAACTCATGATCGTGGATGATAAGCGCGTCATTGTGAGTGGGATTCAGAGGTAGCGTAGGATCCCTGGCTGACGAACGCGCGTGTAGATGGGCTCTGCCAATATCAACGACCGTAGTCAGAAGGTATGTCATCCTCCCCATTTGCAAGGTGGGGAGCTGATTGGTTTTCTTTCTAAGGTGACGGCGACTCGGAGATCGCGCTCGTCGTGGAGGACAGCGACATTATTCGGTCGACGATGAACGGCAAGCCGTACGAGGTCGCGCGCTTCGCGACGACAAGCTCTTCCGCGGTTCGCCCCTTTTTCTGGGCTCCTCTCTGCTCCCTTGCTGACGCCGCCCGCAGAGCACCTTGGCCTCATCCCGCCGCAGACGTCTCACAAGCGCACCGAGGAGGCGTCGTCGTTCATGCGGCCCGCGCCGACGCCCAACGAGGACGAGGCGGGCTGCGAGGAGGACGGGCTCGTCGCGGACCCGCTCCCGGAACAGATGGTCGAGCTGTGGAACAAAACCGCGCGCAAGAACCGCGAGATTTTTACCGAGATCTTCCGCCCCGTGCCCACCAACTTGGTCCGCGACTGGGAGGCGTATGACGTGCGTCTATTGCGGTGTCGTGAATGTGTGCGCAGGCTGACGTTCGGTTGGTTGGCGTAGGGCTACGTGCCGAAGGTGAAGGCGGGGCATGTGGTGCCGGGGATCCCCCTTGAGCGCGTGAAGAAGCAGCTCTCGGAGGTCATGGGCGCGCTTGTGGAGTGTCCTTTGGTATGTGCCTCCATCTCTCTAACGCGTGCTTTCGCTGACGGCGCACAGGACTTCCTCATCGATCAGAAGGAGTTTGTCGAGGGCCCCGAGTGGAAGGGCCTCAACCCGACGCTGCCCGTCCGCATCTACAATGCGAAAGAAAGCGCGCAAGTCTTGTGGCTATTCAAGGTTTACAGAAAACAGGATGAGTCAAATGTGCATTGTATGTGAGTATGACGACGTGAATCATGAATTATCAAGTGGAAGCCGGCGCCGCGACGTTTTCTTGGACGTTTGCGATCATGTCGTTCAGGGTGAAGGCGTCGGAGAGGAAGACGACCCCGAGCTGCTTAAGGACCTTGGCGCGGATTTGCCCAAACGCGATCGAGTCGAGCCCGCTCGATGTGAGGGATCCGTTGAGCTCTGAAGGAGGATGTGAGTACTGGAAATAGAGGGTGCATCAAGGGACGGAACGTACCGAGTGGCTCCGAGGCTGTTCAGCACTTGAGTTTCGCAGTTATCCCAGGGTTGGCGATGAAACTTCCCGACTGCCAGATTTGTCGATTGAAATCCGCAGAACCGCCGGAACAGCCGAATAAAGATGCGATAAGTGGTACTGTCAAGGCCGCTTAGACCATTTTTAACGTGCGTTTTTTTTGTATTCTCTTTTTGCGTTAAAGATTGACAAGTCGGATTAGCCGGACCAACCGCCAGATAGTTTGTTACAGGGCAAGGATACCGGTGATACTAATTACCCGCCCTGTGTAATGCCGTTGGCGAAAATCCGATGCCAGGTGGGCCGAGGAAAAATCAGTTATACCATACCTCCCATGTGGATTACGACGACTATGGATCGGGTATTGTTCACACAATAGTTTTCTTGATCTAAATCTGACGGAAATCTTTTACAGTTCCCTAGTTCGCTTGCAGCATTTGGATTTGGCAAAGCAGTGGGCGAGGAAGAATAAGAAAACGGAGGAAAAACATCGAATCATGGAAGAACTTATGAACTGGATACACTGATAATCGACTTCTTCGCAAATGTTGTAGATCGGGTTTGACTGTACAATTGAAACTAGGTTTGATTTACAGACTCCGAGGGGGAAGCGATTGTTTCCAATTCCAATGAGCGGTATTACTATATAACAATTGTGGTACTCGATATGACTACTCTGGATTACGATTAATCTCTGTTCTGGACCAAGAGACCTTCACGGGTATTGTCAATTTCATTGGCAAACCCTGATTCTCATAATTTTTGCCTCCCCCGTCACCTTCGCTCTGACCTTACTCATCTATCCATCTTCTCTAGCTCCTCCCGGCAGTCTGCTTTATCACATCGGAATCGAAAGATCTCATCCAAAGGTGTTCTACACGAGCCCATCCCGGGCATTTAGTGACTTGAGGGTCCAAAATTTGGGCCATACTCGGTGTAAGGTGTAATCCAATCCAATGGAGGAAGTAGGGCTATCTTCTAAGCCGCGCATCCCTCTGCGAACATTTATCGCTACTCATGCTAACGATTAATTTCCCCTTGCATATATATATCTTGAGGTCGAGGACATACCATGGCTGTAGTATTCCGGGGTACTTCTCGAAACCGGCGTTCCTCAGCGGGACCGTGTGGAAAGGAGTCTACTCCGATCCGAGATTATTCTTCAAAGATTGGAGTAAAATTGGATTCCGAGGGTAGGGAAAATTTTCGGAGGCCTCTGCGCCCACCGGATACGGCACCGCGGCTCTGCATCCCCCCTGTCTCTGAGTCAGTGCGGCAACAGCAGCTCCGCCGCGTCTAAATCTATATGGCACCGCCATCCCCCCCTATCTCTGAGTCAGTAGACCTCATCGCCCCGTTTCATCAGCATATCTCTGACTCGGTGCTATTGATTTAGCGGAGGCTGTGTCAGAGGCGCTATATTACGGTGAAATTCCCCCTTGTGCTGTTATCGGCTTCGCCTTTACCATCCAGCACAAGGTAAGCGCTTCGCGCTAGCATTCACGGTGACCCTCATTTTGTTCTCCAGATTTTGCTGTTCATTAACGGCTTCGCCATCTTGAATTCACTAAGCAAAATTTGGACTAAGTAAGCGGCGCCGCCGTCATTTGTTTGAGCGTAGCAAACCTAATATTGCACCAGGCTTTTCATAGCTTGTGCATTTTCCATCACCCACGCATGGAGTACGCGCTCCCGGTTTGGTACAAGCCGGTGTCGTCGAATGAGGATGCGAGGAGAACCGGAACAGTCTGGGTGGCCAAGGCCCTTGGGAAGGTGCAACGGCATGCTACCAGGCTAAGTAATCACGGGCGGACTACGCACGATGGCGACCGACACACTCGACTTCCACGCGAACCTCCTCCCCGCACACATCCGATTGAACAAGTCCGCATTCAACGCAGGAACACGCCTCGCCTCCCTCCCTCCAACCCTATTCACCACCTTGTACGACGGTGCCGCTACGTCCCCCGCTTCCACCTCTCCCCCATCCATCACCTCCGCGCCTTCCCCATCCTCCGCCGAACGTTCGAGACCATCGACCCTCTCTCGCTCCGAGCGCCCGCGGAGCTGACGGCGCACGTTGCGGGGTCGAAGGACGCCGCGGAGAAGGACACGGAGCGGGTGCTGAAAAGGGGGGGTTTCTGCGTCTTCACAGACGGGTCGGGGTATGAAGGAGGAACGGGAGCTGCAGCAGTAGCGATGCGGAACGGCGTCGTCGGCGAGCACAGGCTAGGGCCCTTGACTGAACACACCGTGTTCGAATCGGAGGTAACGGGTGCGATTCTCGCGCTAGACATCATTTGCAGCACCCCGAGGCTCACCGACGTCGACGTCTTCATGGACTACCAACCCGCCATCTCCGCCCTCTCTTCCACGCCTAAAGCCCAGCCCGGCCAGCACCTCATCGCAGCCTTCTACGCCTCCCACCGACGCCTCCTCCGCGCCCGCCCAACCCTTCGCGTACGCCTCCACTGGGTCCCAGCCCATGTCGGCATAGCAGGCAACGAGGCCGTAGACGCACGCGCGGAGGAAGCCGCCCTCGGCACTTCAACCGCCCTGACGAGGCGAGTCAAAACTCTGGAGGCGCTCCCGGTCAGCAAGGCTGCAGCAATCGCAGGGGGCATCTCATCCTTCAAGGAGAGATGGGAATCCGAATGGAATTCCTCCCCGCGGCGCCTGCGCCTCTCTGTTCCCGGCGACACCACCCCATCCACCGCCATCTCGAGGATGTATGACGACCTTGGCCGGCCCCAGTGCAGCGTTCTCACCCAACTGCGCACAGGGCGGGCTCAACGCCTACTTGCATCGCTTCAACCTCGCGCTCTCCCCATCGTGCTCACTCTGCGCCTCACCTGAAACCATTGGCCACTTCCTCCTCCTGTGCCCGAAATACCGCCGGGAACGCCTCAAGCTCATCATCAAACTGGGCACGGCTCGCCTCACTATCAAACTCCTCCTCGGCGTGAAGGCGCAAATGAGCCCGCTCTTCTCCTTCGTCCGCGCCACCGAACGGTTTCCCCGCTACACCATATGATACGTATCCTCCCTTCCCCTATCCTACCTTACGATTTACTCTACCTCTCTTTCTTTTCCGCTTCCTTTTCCTTACCTGACTCGTAAACCAAACTGCAATTGTCATAACATCATCCCATCCACTCGTAGCTATTTCTTGCCATACCACCACTCTACAAACAGTCTCCTCCGCTGCCACCCCAACTTGGCCAGCTAGTTTACTTCCATGTACCAAGTATAGTGCCACATGGGCCCCGAGGGGCCCGCATGCACTTTAATTGAATCTGAAATGAAATGAAATGAAACGAGTGCCCAACTCTTCAGTTCCTTTTCCCAGATGGGCCGCCACCCGCGCTCTCGAGTGATGTTGTACACACTCTTTACCGAGAGATGAGCAGTAACGGCCTCCGACTCGAAATCTGGAAGGTAGATCCGCCTGATTGAAAATTGAGTTACTTAAATCTGTAGTCATAAAGCTGGGGTCATGCCTTAATGCGGTCTGAGTGTCAGCGAGCAGGCCGGTTTCGCTTCCTTTGTCGCTCGTCGTTTGAAGAGGCATCCCTGTGTCAGAGAATCACTCATTCTGCGCACTAGATCCACGGGGGGAAATACCTTGTTTCTCCCGCAGCAGCCGTAAATATAGCGCAGGTGGAACCTCTGCTGTGCGAGAGTCAGGCAGAGCCCACAGCTTCAGCTCATAGCGGGAAAATTTGTCGACAATCCCCCAGACGGCGATACCCAGGGCTTGGAGAATCTTCTCGTGGCCATCAACACACCACTCCTCGTTGGGGCCTGCCGAATGAAGACCGCGTGTATGAATTTTCTTTGCCCCAGGTTTTCGCATGTCGGTGGCATCACGGTCGAGTATCCCTCGAATATTATCAATGAAGTCACTATGGAGACTGAGCGCATGGTTACGGCGCTATTGAAGGACATACATACCGAGGAATGTGGATGGATTGGACTGCGAGTTTTTCCTTGATTTTACGGGCACCCCACCGCCCCAAAGGAACCTCCTCGGTGATGGAAATAATTGCGGCACCCTTCTCGACGTCCGTGAGTCCCGAGTGACGTGAGGTACGGAGGTTGTGGCTCTTCACTATCCTCTCGATGCTTCGTAGACTGCGAGAGATGTCAACGCTTGGAGCCTGTATAAAACCGAAAACATACCCGATAGTAATTGAGTGGTCGTCGAGCAACGCCTATGGCATTTCGGCTTGCTTCACACCGTCATCAATATACTTCTGTATCCATTCAGGAAGCTCGGAATATTCCTTAACTGCTGTCTGGTCAGTAACAGAAAATGTATGTGGTGGCATGGACTCACGAAGAGGTTTGGATCGGTGCTGATTCCCACCATCAGGGTTATTCGCTGGGGCTTTCTGGGAGGTCCTATCGGCAGGCATATCCCCAGTGTAATCGCTACTGAGTAGTGATGCTGAACCCGGGTGGAGAGAACGAAGTAGAGCGTTTTAGAAACAAAATAACAAGACACATGACCGTGTCGGTGCGCCGTGAAAAACAGCCCACAACTTCACAGGATCGTCTATCTAAGGGAGTTGGACTCAGTGGGTAGGGAAATAATAGTCCATAGTTAATTTAAACATCTTCAGAAGCTGTCCCCGAGTGAAAATCGTGCATGATTATTGCAATCAGGATCAACATTGTAAAGTCCAATATTGGAGTACTACTGTGCTTCTGGTGGACCTAAAAATTTAGATTCGGGGGTTTAAAACGTATTTAAGATCAAATAGCACGAGAAATTCCCTCCTGACGCGTCACAGGAGAGAGGAAGACGCGCCAAGCGCGTACTTGAACGCATAAACGCCAAGTGTCACAGTCGTGACTTGACGTGTTTCATGGCACTTCGGCAGAAAGGTTTAAAAAAATGGATAGCATAGCAGCATCAGGAAAACCCAGATTCCGCAATTGAAGATATTTCGCGCCAATTGGTGCCAATTGACTGATTGGCGACAATTACCAAATATAGGTTGTCCTTACATTTCCACGCCAAATGGCGCCATTTACCAAACGCTTACCGAATATTTGCATGGATTACGGCCAATTGCCAAGGCTTTCGAAGACTATTCCAGGACTATTGCCACTTTCATTCCACACATTTACACGAAGCAACTATGGTGCATTATAAAGTAATCTATATATACATGGTGTAAGATAAGATTAGGCGGTATTCAGGGACTAAACAAGCGTGTCGTGTAAATAAAACTATATGAGCATTAAAGCTGTTGCGGTAATGATAATCTAGGCAAGGAGCAAAGGAGTAGATCAGACAGAAACAAGAGCACAGTGATGACGTCGATATTAGAGGGACTGGTTAAAGAGATTCATGGCCTCCTGCTCCAAGATGGACGGCTTCTTCGACTTCGCATGCTTCGAAAAAGATGTCCCAGAACTAACATAGCATCAGCTCCGATCCCGCTGAGTATGGACTTAGAAGAGGAAAATATGCGCACGCTGCCTTCGCAAAAATTGCCTCCATCGTGGCATGATACTGTTCGGGTTTTGTTCCCTTCATTCTCTGCAGCAGACTGACATGAATATCATAGACTTCTTGTACCCGCTTGCCCTCAAAATCGGTCGCCTTGTATTCGCCTGTGGTCCAGTCGTCAAGGGTACTGTAGATCTGTACCGGAACAAAATAAATAGACGAAGCCATCAGACAGCGGAAGACTCACGCCAGCACACGTAAGCGCGACCACGGGAATGGTCGCCTCGATGTTCCCCTTGTCGTTGCGAGGAAACATGTCAGCACAACGTTCCGCGGTCTTCGTCTTCAAGAAGCCTCCTACAGGGCCTACTGTACCATTTCGTTCAATTCGTAAATGCACGTGATCAAAAGTTTTTCCGACAAATCTCCAAATTCCGCTAAAATCGAAAGAAAATTATTGCCGGGGTCCCCAGAAATCGGGTGTGACGCGTGACATACGAATTGAACGAAATAGTACAGTATTCCTGGTCAGCATTTCGTCGACCGCGGTGACGGCAAAAGAATGCGGTTGGCCTACGCCATCTTCCTCGACTTCTTTAATCCCAATGGCTTGAGGAAACGCGGGAAACCATGACTCCGTCGGACTGCTTTCGGCAGTCAACCTCGCGTTACCCCTATCCTTGCAGCATAAGCCTGAATATACTTATGTTTGCCTCATTGGTGGTCCAAAGGAACCATCGGTGGAGCAAATCAATGGTTATTTGCGCGTAATCGTCGATGAAGCATTAATCGCTTGGGAGCGAGGTATTCATCTGTCATCGACTGGAACCTTACCCGAGCACGGCCGTGATGTGGACCTCGCCTTCGTTTTATCCATAAACGACTTGCCCACTGCTCGCAAATTTGCAGGCTGCGCAAGCCACACCTCTCACTTCTTCTGCTCCGTCTGCTCATGTTATGGGATCCCAACGATGTATCGAACGGATTTCGGCCATCCTGATTGGCAACCCAGGAACGTCGATGTACTGCGTAAAGCAGCCTACGCTTGGCGAGACGCGAATACGCTGCAGGAGGGCGAGGCCATATTTGCGAAGCACGGTGTTCGTTGGTCGGAAATGTGGCGGCTGCCCTACTGGAACTCCACTCGGATGCTAGTAATCGATGCAATGCATTGTATTCTCGAAGGGACGGTTCATTATCATTGCCGCCGTGTCCTTGAAATCGACGAAAAAGCTGCCTCCCAATCCCCCAAAGCTGCCCCAGCCTTTGAATACATCTGGCCTCCATATATCGCCGATGAAGTCCCGGAAGCATTCCGAGTCAACAGCGAAAAGGAATACAAACAAATCGCATCTATTCGAAGTTTTCTTACTACTCCGCTGTGCGGCGAGGCAGCAACCCTCTCCTCCAAAGAAGAGTGGGTTCGAAAGATCACAGGGAAAAATAAGCCGCCACTTTTGTTCGTCTGCTTCTCGCTCAAGTTGCGTCTCCCGGAGAAACCTACCAAGGCCGATTTGGGAGAGCTGTTATACGAATGGGTGAGCTTTAGTGTTCCTGAGAGTTACCGTACGAAGCTCATCTACGTCCTAGTGGTTAACCCAACCTCTGGTCTCCTCATCTTTCACCTTTCGTCCCAAAACCATGCCCCATGAAGGGCTGAAGTTTATTCAAGAGGTGATCGCCAAAACGGTCACTCCGTCTTGGATCAACTCTGTTCCTAAAAAATATGGCGAGAGTAGTGCGGGTACCATCAAAGCGGACGAATGGCGTGTGCTCGCTACAATTTACATCCCATCGCTTTCGTCCTTATGTGGGGAGACAACTCTTCCAGCCGATATGCCTCAAATTTCTTGGAACTGCTGATACACAGCATGGCACTCTTCCAAGCTACTACGCTAGTTTGTCGGTTCTCGATGACTCAGGACCGTGCTGCTGCGTACCGTGGCTTCATGAAACAATGGGCTGACGGATTACACCCGCTGTTTCCCCACACCAAGTTCGATGATCGCCGAGTTCATGTTTCTTTCCACATTTATGACTTTCTTCTCCTTTTCGACCTTGTGCTATCCTGGTGGAGTTTTCCATTCGAGAGATTACAGCTCTTTGCGGTACAACAGGCGCGGTCTGTTTTTTTTTTTTTTCTTTCTGTTTTCGCAAGTTTTCACTAGAACAGCTGCCCTGAGTTCAATTCTCAACTGTTTCCCTTGAAAATGAGCTCATTCAATTCGCATTGAAAATCTGCAGCGAATGAAATACCGGTATTTTTTATCATTTTACGTAATATAATTTCTTCCGTAAAAACTTGGTTTTGAGTAGGACACCTGTAGCACCCGGAATGCTGCCCCGGTTGGGTTAATCTTTGGATATGCTATACATCTGATGTGACTCTAGCCAATGTGAGTGTTTACAGAGCTTAATGTACTCAAACTTCCATGGACAGCTCTACTTATGGTAGTGTCTGGATATCTACTTTGCTAAAGTGTGCACTAAATCACAATCACTCAGTATGTAACGTAAATAAACACACCATTGTTTAGGGCCACATCAGATGTATAACATATCCAAAGATTAGGCCAATCGGGGCAGTATTCCGAATGCTACAGGTGTCCTACTCAAAACCAAGTCTTTCCGGAAGAAATTATATTACGTAAAAGCATCAAAAATACCGGTATCCCATTCGCTGCGGATTTTCAATACGAATTTAATGAGCCTATTTTCAAGGGAAACGGTTGAGAATTGAGCTCAGGGTAACTGTTCTAGTGAAAACTTGGGAAAACAGAAAGAAAAAAGAAAAAAAACAGACCGCGCCTGTTGTACCGCAAAGAGCTGTAAGAAGAGCCACGAGGTGGACGCGACAGACGAGTTTTTGACGCCGATCATTGTGAATGCGGAGGAGGGCACATTAAGGGTCAGTCTGCATTTGCGTCCTTGCCCATCGCAGCTGGTTATTTTCCGCGCTGCGCCAACGGCTGTATTTGGCAGGGATAAGGAAACACTTGACCGATTTAAGCTTTTATCATCAAACCTTACTTGCAGGCCAGAATATCTGATGGCCTGCATTTGTTTGGATTGACATGGAGAGCCCTGAGCTGCGTTTCAAAAGCACCAGGGCCATCAAAAGAAATCTGAAGAGACAGTCTGAACCAGAATTTCGCTGGCTATCCTCCCAGCACGATCCCGTCAAAATCCAGCCAGAAATGCTTGCACAGTGGCCAAAATACTGTTTTGGTGCAAAACCTCGGCACATTGTTTGGTGAGGGACTGCATTTGTTTGGTGACAGCCAGCATTTGTTTGGATTGGCATGGAGAGCCCTTCAAAATCCGGCTAGAAATGCTTGCACAGTGCCCAAAATACCGTTTTGGTGCAAAACCTAGGCACATTGTTTGGTGAGGGACTGCATTTGTTTGGTGACAGCAGGAAGAGGCGGTCAACAAAGACTCGGTCTCTGTCTGCATCCGAGGCCTTCCTTCATTAGCGCCGCTAGATGGTAGATGCGGGGGAAAAGCAAGCATTCCATGATTTTAGGCTTGTTCGGCCCACCGAATATGCCGCCGAGAATAACAAACTTCTTGTATCGGACGTTGTCATCAAGATCGAAGAAGACCCAGAGATACACGGTCTGTATTTTTTTCGTTCGCATCAGAAGTGTCAAGCATTGAATAGTTGAGTTTAGAACGTATTTTCTGTGGGGTCATTTTGGGCAGCTGATTTACTCTATGGCCGACCGACTTCAGAAAGCTCAAATCAGTTCACTAGTGCTTTATACCCGGCGAACCCGGCCCACATAATTGCATTGTGAGTCAGATCAATTGCTACAGTGCTGGGTGGGTGCGCCATTCGTCTGCTCGACGCTGCCCCTCCCAGCGCGCCCCGCCTTCCTTTTTTGGCCCCGATTTGTCATTCTGCACTGCCATCTGCTTTTCTGTCCTTGTCGACGCTGAGTGGAGACTACCGTAGCAATGGAGCCGACAACAAATCTAGCATCTACGATGCAACGAGGATTCTTGCACAACATCTCAATCTGAGCATGTTGGAAATCGTGGATGGGAAAAGCCTTGGGCTCACTGTCGAGGACAAACCCCCGCCGCAGCACGAAACCAAAGGCTCCGGAGCGAAGAATGCCTGTGACAAGCCAGCCGACAAAGCACGTTAAACGCCCCCATTAAAACAAACTTCGAGCAAAGCCTTTCGGCTTTGTTCGAAGCGGGACAAAGTTTAACTTGCTCAAGGCGCGCTTGTTGAAGTTGAACTCCCCATCCACGTCTATTATGTCCTCGTCCCAAATGTGTTGACAGCCCGAGGACGAGTGTCCTAGAATAATAATAAGTGTACAAATTAAATGATAACATACCTCGAGTCTTCGTAATGTATTGTTCCTGGACATTGAGTTTCGGTGTTGCCAGATCACCAAGTCATCTCATAATTGGGTACATATTTCACCTGCCCGGTGTCACTGGTAACGCTGCCGTCTACCCAGAATCGTGCCCTGCTCCCCGAAAGCCCCCACGGCTCTAGACCGGTCCCCACCTGCAGAGCGAGTTTGGGAAGGTGAGGAGCAAGGACATGATGTGCGTGTTCTCCTCTGTCCTCTAATTTACTCGTTCCTTGCTTTCGCACTGCCATTTACTATGTGCAGTCCTCTCTTCTCCCGTTTTCGAATGGGAGTGAAGGTAGAGCGAACGTACCTGCCGCTCGTATTGCTTCTCCTCGTCGGGGTCGATGGGAGTCGCATCCCTGTGTTGCCAGAAGATGCTCATGAGAACGTGACGCGTGTCCGCAGCGCTCGGCCGTCATCCCAGCGCCAGCGCAGTATTCTCGCTATCACTTGCGCGGGCGGTGTTTTACGATTCGCGGGACTCTGTTGTAGGAGGGGAAGGCAGAAGGTGGTGCCCTCGACAAGGTTGCAGAGCGACGGGGTGCAAGGAGGCCTGCGCTCGTATGCGGGAAACTCATTGGTGGTGGGGCGTCGGTTATACGCTGACCGTACCATGCTCTGACGCCGTCGGGATGCGGACATTGCATCGTTATTGCGCGACCACGGCGCAGCGTCTCCGGGCCAAAGGAGCGCATTGTTCCCATCCGCGCCTTTCTCTCTTCCCATCCTTTCTCTCCCCTCCCCTCTCCCGCTACCTTACTAACATATTCTCCTAGAAAGCTCCACTTGGGCAAGCCGTGGGTCGTGACTCGCGGGCTAGAAGCACTGGAAGTTTACGACGGAGGTGCGTCTTTCCCCATTTCTCTACTTTGTTTTCTTTCGAAGCTTTTGGGAGCGGAAGGAGGCGGTGGAGGAGGCTGCCTCGCGCGATAGGATGGATCTTCAGACATGCTGAACTGGCGAGCTGCATGCGGAACGCGTCGAGCGGTCGGAGGCCGGCGCGGGGTCAGAGAGCGTGCGCCTGGAGCGGTCAGAGAGTGTGCGCTTTGTGGAGCGCCGCTGGCGGACGTGCTTGCGGACAAGGAGGAGGCGATGTGCTCGCACCGTGTCACCAGCACACCAAAGACTCGCTCGATGGCGCTGCCGAGAACATAGTGCGAGATGAGAAACGCATTGCGTCCTGCATACGTGGGTCGCTCGAGGATTTTGGGGACGGAAGGAGGAGGGGAGGCGGGGAAACACGGACGGAGGCGGCCTCGCGCAATAGGCTCTTCCTTCAAGCATACTGCGCGTCCAGCGGTCGGAGGCCGGCGCGGGGTAAGAGTGTCCGCATGAAGCGGTCAGAGAGTGTCCGCATGAAGTTTGCGGAGCGCAGCTGGGGGACGTGTTTGCGGCCAGGGATGGGGGCGATGGACTCGCATCGTATCACCGGGTCGGACTCGCTCGATGACGCTGTCCGAGAGCATACGAGTGCGCGAGGCGAGGCCCAATACGTGCTGCGCGTGGGAGACGCTCGAGGTGCGGCGAGCGGGGCCGGTGCAGCTCACGCATGTACACGCGGATGGGGATGGGGACTGTGATTGTGAGTGCCCGCCGAAGCGCCGTGTCGGGCTGTGAGGAGGAGCGCGGGGTGCGGGGCCTACGGACCCCGCTGGGATTGTGATTGTGCGTGGCGGACGTCTGCTCCGGGCGATGCGGGGAGAGGGAGCGGGTAGAGTGATACGAGGATTGCGTGCGGGGGCGGTCGTATACAAATGCAGAGACAATTGTAATGATCAATGGAGAAATGAGCAAACCATTTATGGTAACTCGGGGAGTCCGACAAGGAGATCCACTCTCATGCCCTACTATTCAACTTTGCCATCGAACCTCTTGCCTGCTTGGTACGGAGATCCGGGCTCAAAGGAGTCAAAGTACCTAATTCTGATAAAGACCTTGTCATCTCGCTTTTCGCAGATGATACAACAATTTACCTCTCATCCGAGGATTCATTGGAATGTCTTTGGAAAATCCTGAGTCTGTGGTGTGCTGCATCAACAGCAAAATTCAACGAACGTAAGACTATGATATTATCATTTGGAAGAGCACAATATCGAGCAAAAGTCCTAAATGAGAGACAGATAAATAATATCTTACCGATTGCCAAAATTGAGAACCATATCAGGATAGTCCCAGATGGTCAAACTTGCCGAATGTTGGGGGCTTGGATATCAGCTGGCGGTGGAAGGTGCGTGCTAGAACCGTTTCCTGCTTGAAAATCGCTGGATGAGTCTACATAGAGCAAAACCGTTGCTCTCCACTGGCGAAATAGCGGGAATCGCAACTGGAATTGTTATTCTTCTCATCGTAGTTGGCTGTTTGTCGGCCTACAGTCGCCGGCGACGGCGTGCCGCTCTCATCTCTCTTTCCCCTGTGTTCCAAGTGGAGCTGAGGATTGGCCCCGGATCTCTCCTTCCCGTGGCAGGAGGAAAGACCCGGAAAGACTCGACTGGAAGCGTCGAACGTTGCTCATCCTTAGCGAGCAACTCGCAGGCGACAGAGATTCGGCAAGCATTACTCAGGGATCGGATTCTCGCGATACAGACGGAGTTGGAGGCCATGAACAATGTGGGTAGCGGTTTTTTGCCGGCCATTGAAGGAGATCGATACACCTCTCTAAAGGAGGCGAGGCAGCAGATCCAGGCACAGCAGACACGGATAACAGATTTGGAGAGTCAGTTGCAGTCCCAGTGGGCACTGGGGCTGACCGACGAGCCACCTCCAGGGTATTTTGACTAGATCCTTGGACGAAACAGAGAAGGTTCGTCACTGATGGTAGCCAACCACTGTCATTTATTTCATTGCGTCGTGTACAAAATAATATCAACTTCAACACGGCGTACCGAACTTCCCGGAGGGCGGAGAACATCCCGGTTCAGGGCCTATGATCGCCAGCTCTGTCATGGCATCACTAATAAACACGCGAACGGTCTGCGTAGGCACACTTTTCGGCGAGTTCCACGGACATGATGCCGCTTTGACAGGGCCCATATGTATACACGCGTTGTGCCACAGCTCCGTCTGGAATATTTTCCCATTTGCACGTAAAGGAACCGGTGGATTTGGTGTCCGTGGCAGCTTGCCTCACATGGCGCGGTGCATGCTCAGAGGATATCTTCATATTCCTAGTCTCTCGTAGACAGATGCTCTATACATACAAAGCTCGTACCTCGCTGTATAGAGTCTGTTGTTTACCGCGGGGTCCTGATCGTAGTGCTGCCTTATTATGTAATCGGAGCGCGCGTGGGTTCGATTCCTGGCCTCCACAAGCTTTTTGTTTCCACTCAACAACGTGTTTTTGCAACAGGGACCACAGAAAACTGCTCTCTGATATTGACTCTAGCATGCTCGAATTTTCTCCGAATTAATCGTTAAAGATTTCATTGGTTTATGCTTCAACTTGAATTTTGCGCTGGTAGTCACATGATCGACTCGACCAGCAGTCGATGTTCAACACAACAGGTTCTACATCCTCTTTAAATTTTCTGAGGAGACAGAAGGTAAGAAAGGGGTTATTAAATACTAGGGAGTTTGTGCAAAAGCCGCACGAGCCGCATGCGGCTTTTTTGCATTGTGCAAAGCCGCATGACCTCTTATGATACTATCGAGCTTAAATGTGGTTCTAGACCTCAAAACGGGTATTCAAGGCCCGAAATATATTTTTCTGTAGTGCGTTAGTATACCAAGCGTGGGAAATTGCATGTCGATCACATCAAAATTCTCGCATTTGACTGCCACGCTGGCACTCGAGCTTCGCGCGCCATGGCATACCGCAAGAAATGCTCCAAACAGCCTTCCTCTCGTCCCACCACGCGTCGATCCACTTGCTTGCAAGATAAAGCGGCTGAGGAACCTGAGAAAAGTCCCGAAATAGATCACTCTTCAGAACGCGGCGAAAGTCCACCTTGGACTGGTGTAGATGGGGACCAATTGCCAGACGAGGAGCTCGAGGCTCACAGTGACGATGGAAACGCGTCGCTTTCCGAGCCACAGGGTGACAGCGACCATCAGGATGGAAATCCGGATGAGCTATCTGAGCCGGAAGCGCAGGCCGATACCCCTTCATCTCAAGTGGCAAACGCGCGTTCTCCTCGCTGGCAGTCCTGGCAGGACCGCTACCTCGCCGTTGCCGTTGACCAGACTCGTCCGTTTCTATTGACCCCATCCGAACGCGAGGATGGCTGGAATAGGACAGCCGAAGTCCTTCTGCGCGACAGCCGTGCAGTGTCACCTCGTTCAATCATCGACAGGACTGGCTCTGCCTGTAAGAACCGCTTCATGAAGGTCATGAAGGAGCATAAGGTGCGTCTGATAATTTCTCGGCATACCCCAACTTACATGTCTGCAGAAAGGCGAAACAGCATCGCGCATGAAAACCGGGGCAGTCGAACAAATTTCAGACCACCTCAAAGTGAGTTTCACATGGTTTCCAAGGTTCACAGCTCATTCGTTCCAGCTTATGACAGATCTGCAAGCCATCATGGACGACCATGTTGATACGGCAAAGGAATCCTCTACCAAGTTGAAACAGAAAGCCGACCTGGAGGAAAAGGCGGGCAAGGAACTTCGTGACGTCGGTATGGTGGGTTTGGCGCGCTCAGAGGGGCTAATTGATGTTTCGACGCTTGACGGTGCAACCACTCGCGAGAAGCAGGGCCAGCGAAAGTGAGTCGATAGAGTTCCGTGTGGGAATCTTGTTTAAATAACTGTGTTGCAGGCGCAATCGTGCTCCCCTGTTGCCCTCCGAGCACCACAATCGTACTCAATCCTCTGACGACGAGAATTCAGACGTCGAACCACCTCAGAAACGTCGCCGCCGCAACCAACCCCTTCACGACATTCTTCAGCGCCGCAATGACGAGGATACCAGGCGTCTCAAAGATGCTCGGCGGCATGCGGACCGACAACACGACGAACTTCTCCACGCTCAAAACCAGACTCTCGGCGTCCTTCTCGGCCTCACGAAAGAAGTCAAGGGGATGCGGGAGGATAACCGCGCTGCCCGTGATGGCGGAGAAGGATCACGCACGACCCAAATCCTTGCCGAACTAGTTGCGAAGAAGTTCTGAAACTCGGCGAGTCGTATTAATTCCTAGCTGTTATTTCGTTATTATTGTATCATATTCACCATCTTGATAGTTTATCGTACTGCTTCTCCCTGTAATTATTGAACGTGCTCGTCCAGTAGCTATATTTACCAATCTTACTACACAATACAATGCACTACTCATCTGCTACATCCATCTCTGCCCACGGCGCCTGGAGGCACCAGGCATCGAGCTCCTCGTCTGCGACTGGTTCACCGTGTAGGTACTGCGCAAGTGTCGGTGGCGTGCATCGGAAGTACTGTGAGATCTGAGGGTGATGGAGTGTGGTGTGGCAATTGCAGAGGAGGACCGCAACGAGGTAGAATAGCCCAACAGGCTGCAAAAGAAGCTTCTGATTCTTGGCAAAGTTGAGGAATGCGAATTGTTCCCCAATCTCCTTGAACACCCACTCGACCGGCTCGCGGATGCGGCTCATTCGAGTATTAAAAAGCTGCTGGGCCTCGGTCAATGCGGTGCCTTTGTAAGGTGTACAGACATGAGTTGATACAGTGTACGCCGGATCACCGTATACAACCAGGGGTTCGCGCATCTCCGGTGTGACTGTGGTCCAAAAATGCTTTTTCAGGATGTCCAACACACCGCTTCGTTTGAAGCACGTCTCGTCATGCCTGCGTCCTTCAATAGGACCAAAGACATGGATGATCATCCCATCGGGAGTGATGATGACATGGTACCTTCAAACAATGCATGCGCTTCCATCCGTTATACACGAGTCGCTGGTTCTGGATCGGGCGGCTGATTTCCTCCAAAGTGCCGTCCATGAGGGAACAGACACGGGGGTGAGGCGACCCCTTGCGGACATGCATTGGGCGAATTTTTCGAGGTCTAGGTGGGGTGAGTCGAGTTGGATCAAAGCGGAGTAGATGCTTCCAGCGGTTGTAGATGTATTTTGCAGCGAGTCTGGTGATACAAGAGAAGCGTGTAGCCTCCCATCCACACTGCATTTCGATATCGCAGAGTCGAGCAGGCGAGGCGAGGCGACGGAGAAGCATACAAAGTGCGGTGAACGAGTCTTCCTTGATACGAGTTTGCGGGCAAACAAACTCTTGCGGTAGATCAAGGTGTAGAACAAGTTCTTCAACTTCGGCATAGGTAAAGCTATTGGGTACACAGATGAGAGAAAGTGCCGGCACGATATCGAAACAATCACAGACCGAAACTGTTTGAAGAAAACTGTTTGCCCAACAGACGCGAGATCAATCCTTCCGCCTGGACGCATGCGTCCCCGAGCTTCGGAGATCCATTCTTCATCGAGGGCATCGAGCACTTCAGCAAGTAGTTCGTGAAAGCCCTTCGCTGCTGGCAGGATCTGGATCTCTTCGGACATGGTGGTCGAGACGATACCGTTGTGATGACGTCAATTATTGATGCTATCAAAATCACTTGCGCACCCAGCCAGCTAATTCGTACCTGAATCACACATATATGACTGAAATCTATGGTATACAGGCCTCCAAATTATTTTTTTCCGGTGCGGCTTTGCACAATGCAAAAAAGCCGCACGCGGCTCGTGCGGCTTTTGCACAAACTCCCTACTATGTCCTCCAAAACTTCATCGAATTTGAGTGCCCTGGTGTTGAGGGAAGAGAATCGGAGAAAGCTGACATAAGATTACATAATAACAGTGCACTCCAATCAGACCCCTGCGGTAAACACAAGACTATCATATTCCCTGATGTCTCGGACACCACTTTCAACTTGGTTGCGACATCCCCAGTCTCGAACGGTCGATCTAAACCTCACCGCACCGTTGGGGTATAATTCAACCGAAAATATTCTACAAGGCCTGTGGCCTGTGGGATACTATGCTCGCCTGATGAGAAACATCTCAAAAGATGATTGCTGCCTTGGAACAAGTGCCAACGTCTGTCTCATCAGTACTGCGAGAACCGGGCGCCTGCACCGAGTCAAAGTTTCGCAGTGCGTTTGCTGGTGCAAAATCAATTGCCGAGGTGAACACGGCTGTTACCATTCGAATTCTAACACCTTCAATCATAGCCTCCCGCAACGAGATTTATGACAGTCGATAAATCTTTTATATGGACTTCGATCACTTTCATAGCCAGTTTCGTCCACCGTCGCCTCACCGATCCCTTGCCAATCACTCCGGGAGAAATGCAGCGCTTTGCACCTGTTTCCTCCGCGCAGGACAATAAAAAGGCCTGAGTTCTTCGGCATGCGCAATATTTTGAGAGATTGGCAAAGCTCACCAAGGTATACCAGATTGCACCAAGCTTGTATACATTTGACAATTCATCATAAGGATGGTAATAAAATCTCAAAGTACTAACTTTTTGGTTCTACAAGCGGAGGACGATGAATTCATTGTTTTCCATATCCCCTGGTTGGTTCTGAAGTACGACTGCCACGCCCCACACTCAGCTGTCTCCGTCAAAGCCGAGCGTCGGGAGATCAACTTTCCACGAAATTCTGGCGACATCAAGATGCGTGCTTTGAACGAGGACGGGAGAGAAGTCTTTGAGCTTCCATCGGATTCAGAACTGGACGCCGATGAACACGGATTCGGACTTGGAGGTGATAGACGCACTCCAACCCACCTCGCGTTCCTCCTGTGCAGTGCCTCTTGCTCTTATGCCATTGACACATACCCACACCGAATATCGACGCCTCCAGCTCCTTCTCGAGGAGTCCTATTTGTTTAGGGAGCAAGTTATTGAGGCAAAAGGCATCTCTGCGAGTCAAAATCGAAATGTCCATCGCTTCGGCGACCGGGATTCAGTGATGGCCGTCTTGTCCCGCCAAGTTCGGTCTGACTTGTTTCGGCATTGGCCACAATTATGATCCAGATGCAGCCATGATATATATACCGCGTGATAAATTGCAGGTCCCTAGATCACCGTCTTCCTCTACCGTCACTCCCACTTTACCATGGTACGAATATTACGGCCGAGAAAGGCGCATCAAACTACTCAGGTGAAAGAGAAGGTAGACAATTTCCACTTCATCTGCGAACAGCATTGACCCCATTTTAGATGCACATTCGACAACCCAGACCCTTAACGGCAGTACGGCAATTTATTGGAAGTCT